>CM076571.1:695121855-695479275 GCA_034641835.2 Pinus albicaulis | reverse complement strand
CACCATTCACCAATCCATGGAATCCTGTACACAATGCTCCTCCACCATCAAGCCAAGCAAGACATCATCCACTTCATAAAACAAGTATTTCTTCCAAGCTCATAATGTTATGTATTAGTCTTAATATATCAAGTTCTACCTCATTGTTACAATGAATCCTCTTGGTTATATAAGCCAAAGAGGAGGAAACCCACCTAGAGCAACTAAAAGGCCATTGGCCAAAAACAAATATCTAAAACTGTCCTTGAGGCTTAACAAAGTCCAAGGCACAAAATATCCTTCAAAAATATCTTTTCGGACCAAAATAGCAAAACAGAATCACTTTCAAGGCCTGACACACAAGATAAACTTTCTTAACGCACATTTGGCCCAGTCATCACTCAGAAAACTGCTTTTCAGCAAAATCTACAGGAACGTAGCGCCAGAAAAAGGTATGTTTTGCAGTGAATTTTTGGCTAACCTCCCGATGTCGAAATGAGTCCCATGATGGCTCGTTAGAAAGCTACGGATGTCTACTTTCAAAATATACTTGATTTGTTCCAATATGATTCCTAGAAGTTAGTAAAAAAGTAGAAAAAGTGAAAAACCCCAGGAGTGTAGCACCTGCTGATATTAGGGGCAAAAAGGTGAAAAATAGTTGTTTTTGGCCTTTTTGAGAGACCAAAACAACTTCATTTGATCTGAAAAATTTTGAGCATGTTACTTTGATGTCAAGGAATCCAAAAATATATTTTTCTTCGGCTGAGGATGCTCCGAGAAAAATTTAAGGCACCCATGATTTTATGCTTTTAGGCCTAAAATTCACAAAAAACAAGAATGTGTCCAAAAATGCCCAAATTTGGTGAGTAAACCCCTTAAGGGTTTTTAGAAACATGCAATGAAGCTTGAGCAATAATTCCAAGCTGGGATAGGTCTTTTCCATGTTTTTTCGTCGGGCGCCTCCTTTGGGCAGCTTTGAGTTTCTTTCAGGCAAACTGATTCAACTTCTTGTAGTGCTTGGTCATTCTTCTTTGTAGGCCCAAATCCTTGTTAGATTTCTCCAATTTGGTTTCCAAATGCTGATTTTCCCTCTCAAGCCAAGACCCTCTATTATTCTCAATTTCTTTGGAAAGAAGCTTCATAAGAGGGTACTGCTGTTCACGAGTTGATTCCTCTTCTTTCTGTTTTTGTAATGCTTTTCTAAGACCCATGGTCCTAGGTCTCTTTCTTGCTAGTCATTATTCTTCATCATCTTCCGCATACTCACCCATGTATTCTTCTAGCCTCATTTGTGAATTTTGAGCTTCCCTTCTGTATTTGAACGCTCGAGCCTCAAATATTTCCATATATCCACTCATTTGATTATTTTGCAATTGCAAATAGAGGATGATGTCTTTTGGCCTTTCTAGGCCATTTTCCAAATCTGAGCCTCCCAGTTTTGCAAAAGAGATCTAAGAATACTGGCCTCATCATCTTCAGCATCACTGTCTATTTGTATTAGCTCAAACTCCCTCTCATGCTCATGACTGCTTTCTTGTTCTTCAATCTTCTCCTTGCCCTTGCCTTTGATGATTTTCTTTCCTCTGGTTTTCTTGGGCAATTCTACTTTTCTCTTATTTGGCAATTTTCCTCTACTCCTTAGTGCCCTAGTGACATTGCTAGTCACTATTTGAGTGGTTTTCTTCCTTGATGTTTTGGTGTTTTTAGCCTTTGCTACTTTTGATGAAGGAAGCATGGCCCCTTGCCTTGGAGAGGCAGTAAAAACATGCTCTTGACCTTGGTGATGATGAGTGAGAGGAGGAATTAATACTTGGGCTTGTTTAGTTTGGTCTCCTACAGCCTTGGGGCTGTCTTCTTCTCCAAAAACATTCTCTGCTTGCACTTCTTGGTTTCTTTGCTGTGGGAAATTTCATTGTTCATTAAATTTGATATTTGTAATGAACTCATTATCAAGAGTAAACTCAGAAAGATCATGCTCCTTTTTTGTTTGGTGGGAGATGTATAGGCCTACTATTTTTTCCTTTTCAAATCTATCCCTACCTTCATCCATTTTCTTGTTGTCATGACTATTTTTATTACTTCCCTCTTTGCTGTGACTGCTTCTATCATTTTCATTGTTTTCAATGTTTTCCTGATGTGGACTGCCTTCCTCATGATCACTGTTTTCATTTTCTTACTATGGAATGCTTGCTCTTTCATCACTGTCTTCATTTTTTTCTTGTGGGTTGCCTGCCACTTCATCATTGTATTCATTTTCTTGCTGTGGACTGCTTTCTCTTTCATCACTATCTTCATTTTTTTCCTTGTGGGTTGCCTGCCACTTCATCACTGTCTTCATTTTCTTGCTGTGGGTTGCCTTCCTCTTTAATATCTTCATTGTCTCTCTATGGGCTGCCTCTTTCTTCATCACTGTCTTCATTTTCTCCTTGTGGGCTACCTACCACATCATGATTTCCTTTACCTCTACTGCTGCTTCCCTCACTGTCCTGCTCTTTGTCACCATTACCCCCTTGTTCTTTGCTTTTACTACATTCTTCTTTCTCACTGTTGTCTGTGGAGGATGGTTTTTGTTGGGGAGTAGACTCATGAGAAGAAGAGGAAACATAAGGTGTGGAGGGCAAGGAATGAGCATGAGGAGGGTCTTGGGATGAAAATGGCCCGACTTGTAGTGGCATAGAAGATGGAGAAGTGAAATCAGGGTGAGAGATGAAAGTTTCCCAAGGGATGCCCTTTTGCTTCAGTTGGTGAAGGACAATGATATTTATGAGAGAGTGATGAAATAAACTTGCTTTTTGCTGAGATGGAGGCTTTTTTCTAACAATGGAAGACATCTTGTCTATACTTTTGCACAGGAAAAAGGGTAGGTTTAGCAACTTAGTTTTTGTGAAATGCATAAGGAATCTGATGTGATAGGCATATACTTGGGAGTATCTACCTTCACAAGTGAAAAACTTCATGATTATTTTCATGAGGGCTGCATAGTCATCTAGCAAGTGTGAGAAAGGAAAAATGGAGCTACATGTATCTTGATGAGTTGGCTTGAGAAAAGGCTAATAGTGGCTTAGGTCAAGGTATGATTATTTGAACCACTCTTCTCCTATGTTAGGGATTTTGGTTGCCTTAGAAACAACTCTAGGGGTGAGTTCAAAATATAAACTTGCTATGTGAACTTGCTTTCCATCCAACCTCAGGGAAAATAACTCTGTTATATGAGGATGGCTAGTGACCTTTGGTATTCTTCTGCAAAATTCAAAGCGGCCTACCTCTTGAAAACAGGACAAGATTGAGGGACAGGCGGTGGTTTCTTGAATAGTGGTGGGCTCAAATCTGTTGTGTTGACCTCCCTTTTTTACCCTTTTCTTTGGAGGCATTTTTATCTTTCTGTTTTTCTCCAAAATCAACTAGACAGCCCTTAAATAAAAACAGGTTTTTTTCTTCTTTTAACACTTCTTTCTCCTTTAATTCAGTTTTCGAAATGTCCTTTATGTTTTAAAAGAAACTGAGGGGTAAAAATAGTGATAAATACCTCGAAAAATTCTTTGCAGTGATGAACACTGACCTTTGAGAAAAACTGGAAATTTTGGCCCTTTGAAATGAAATGAGAAGGTGATATGCCCTTACACACAGGTGCGTAGCATCTAAACGGAGGCTGAATGAGGAAAATACACCGGGCCAGTTCAAAAAAATGTGTTTTTGAACGAAGTTTGAACGATGGGCAGTTGTGGGCACTCGGTGGAGACAGAATGAGGGTCGGGCGTCGAAACGGGCTGCGCCAGTGCACAAGCTCATTGCGTCCTTTGTAAATTCCTGCGGTGAGCTGCTATAGGCGCATAGCGCTCAGGTACAAGCGTGTCGTGACCAAGAATTTTTGCACGAGGTGTTTGCTGAGGAACCAGAGAAACCCTCCTTCTTTTCCAATCGGTAATATGAGAATAAAAAATGCCCTTTGAGGCCTTTTGTGCCTTGTGCAATGCTTTTAAAACATGCAGCCTTCCTTTTGACTTTTTCAAAATAGTTTTATCAAACCTTTGCCCTTTTTTACTCATTTACCCTATTTCTTATGAAACAGTTTTGAAAAAATGCTTTGCAAACATTAAAATAAGTTTTCATTTTTTGTGTAAAATAAAAACTCCCATGTTTCAATTCATGAAATGTGCCCTTTAAATTTTAGGAAAGATGAAATTTTACCAACTGTAAGTACCCTTTGTTCATGGATGAAGGAGATGCCATTTTTTGGCTTTTTAAGGTAGTCTCTATAAACTTTTGACTCTCTGTTATTTTAAATGAAGGAGGCCCTTTAAAGCAGTCTTAGGCCTGGTCTCTGTTTTCCAAATGAAGCTTTTAGTCTTCTACACAAATTGTTTGTGTCATGCCCTTTGCTCATCATCCTTGAATGAGGCTTGTTAGACATAAACTGTTTAGGCCCTCTGCTCATGATTTGAATGAAGCCTCTCTTGAAAACTAAACCTTGTGCCCTGTTTCCACTTATCACTGAAGGAGGTAATTTAAACAGAACTGTTTATACCCTCTGCTTATCATCATTGAAGGGGGCACCTCATAAAAACAAGTGATTGCCATCTTCTTATCATTGAAGGAGGCATTTCATAACCACAAGTGATTGCCATCTACTTTTTATTGAAGGAGGCGCTTCATAAACACAAGTAATTTCCATCTGCTTATAATTGAAGGAGGCAATTCAAATGGTTTATCCTCTATCAATGTGCATGAGACAGGTTTCTTTGTAGAAATTTGCTGTGAAGATGGTGAACAGGTAAGATATTTCAAACTCCAACATAACTGCTTCTGTCTCTTAGGTTAACTTTCTTTTTCAATAGCTTTAGCTTCCTTTGTTATGAAAGAGTCTTTGATAGTTTAGAGTCTAGGCTATAGGGGTATAAAAAAGTCAGTTGTTCCCTTTTTATATTCTTTCACTTTGATGCCTAAACTGCTAGAAGTATTTTGCCAGAGAACTAACATACCTAGTCTCATAAGACTGTTTTCCGAGCTATGCCCATATGTCTGGGAAAAATGTGAAAATGCCATTGTGAGTTGACATGAAGTGCTAGATGCAGTAAATTCCCACCTTTGTACTCATTTTTCCATGATGGCTAATTCTTTGACTTTCTTGGTGCTTTGAGTTTGTAGGGATGAATCCTGTAGGTTTCCTTTCTATGTGAAATCTGCATTTTCTTTATTTCCCAACAGTCAACTGTTCTAGCTTTGAAAAATTTCCTTGAAGTGCCCCTTTGTTCAGAACTGATTAATGTCATCTATCCTAGCACCCCTGTAGAGATGCATTGATAAAATGTCTTTGACCATTGGAGACCTTTTCTGAGGTATCATGATGATAATGTTTGAAAATTTCACTTGATTACTTTCTTCGGACATAGGACCTTCCTACTCTGTTTCTTCCTGGATTGACTTTCTGAGTTTTGCTGAAACAAAAACACAGTGACCATTTTTATGGTGTGTGACCTAGGGGTAAACAAGGGTTTTTTTTTTCCAGATAAGAAGAGAGGATGGTTGACTAATATTGAGAACAGGGTTTTTGAATAGAGATATTCTTTTCAGGATACTTACCCTAAACACCATCACCTAAACCTAGACACTTTGTCATGACTTCTAAAGGGTTTCCCAGACATAGTCAGGTCATCAAATGGAAATTTAATCAGTGAAAGGGGAGGAGACAACCTTTTCCTATGTTTGACAGTGAGCTGTGTGAAAACAGGGGATTTTGACTATTCAGAGGTACAAGGCGTATGACAGTTATGGACAGGGGAGTTTTATCAAGATTGAAACTTGAAGACCACTTCTAACATAGTCTGTAAGAGAGGAAAAAGATAAAATTTTCTCTGAGGAGTTTTCTAGGGGACAAATTAATTGTTTGAAATTTGTTTCTAGAAAACCTAGGCAAGGCATATAGTCATCACAACAGTAAAAAATACTTATGACTAACACAGACCATGTCAATTTCCCAACACATATCCTAGAATGACTGTTGATAGCAATGAAAACACACGTGTTGCCACTATCTATCCAAACAATGCCAATTGTCCATGTTTTTTGACCTTTATCAACTCATAATAATGCAATTCTTAGATATATTAAAATAACGCCCATTGCACCAATACCACTAACACCGCTACTAAATGCATTCAAACCTTTTTGTATGACTTTTTGAAGATTAGATTAAGAATTTGGACCATAAATAGGTTAAATGTTGAGACTAAATCAACGTTGACCAATTCCATCGATCACATTCCTCCAAATAAAGATGCTAGATAAGCATAACCTTTTCACCATTGATGAGGCCAAAATAAAACAATGTCAAATCTGATGAGGCCATTTGAAAAAACTTATTTTGAGGAGCTCTGTCTGAATTTATGTTTTGTTTCTTTCATGCTCCCCTTGAGATTAGGTTGGCCTCAGTTTTCTTTTTTATCCTTTATTTTCCATACTCTCTTAAATTTCACATACAAGTTATTTTATGCATATTGGAGTTACTTGCATCAAGGTCCTTCTTCTCCCTCCACCTAGACTCCAAGCTGACCAAGGGATGCATACATTTTTTGGCCATGTGGCCCAAATTATCACAAAAATAACATCTAATATGTCTAAGAAAAGGCGAAAATGACTCAATTATGTTGCTGGACTACCTTTTTCTACATATGCCATGAAACCTATGGTCAAAAAATTTATGCCCAAAGTCATTACATGAAAAAAAATAGCCATAAAAGAAATTTTTATACCTTGAAATTGATGGGGCTACTTGAAAAATATCCTCATTCAACTGCTTCTTTTGCTGGGAATAGTTTTTCTTTATGCTTTTGCAGTTTTTTGAAGTGTGTCCAAATTTCTCACAACTTAAACACCTTACATTTCTCCTATTTTTCTTTGGAATATTCTTCAGCTCTTTATTTTGATGTCGGTTTCATTCATTTTTGGTGGAGGTTTCTACTTTGGGATATCCAACTGTTGCCTTAATTTATATTTTAATATTTGATCTTATCTCTACTATTTTTGCCTCAAGTTTCTTGCAATGATTGATCTAATCATTAATTTGATTACCAATCTCTTCTTCAACATTTCTTTCCTTCTCCAACTCGATTTTCATATCAGAAATTTCTTCCTTGAATGCATGCTCTCTTTCCTCAAGAATCTGGAGAAATTTCTTCAAATCTTTATTTTCCCATGTGAGATTCTATATTAATCTTGCTTGTGCTTTCTTTTTGGCTTCAAGAATCACCAACCTCTTAAGCTCCTCATATTTATATTCATGCATTGGAAATGCACCTTCATTATCTCTTGAGGATTCAACTTCAAAACACTGATTATTATCTTCTTCAATGATTCCAAGAACATCACTAGACTGGAAAGGAAAATTTCCATGAATGAAAATATTGTTTTCCATACCTTTTACCAGTAGAAGAGGTTCTCCAGTTTTTCAGCATTGTTGTTTTGATTGCAACTCTTTTTCTTCTGAGATTGTTTCATCTTATTCTCCACCATGGCCCATGATCTTCTCTCAAGCAATCAAGCTTCACCGAGAGAATCCCGCTCTGATACCAGTTTTTGGAAATGGTCACACTGTTAGCATAAATTATTAACGCAAGTGTACAAAAAGAGCCTACTTTAGCTGTGTGTGACAAAAAGCCCTAACAATAGAAATGGATGCTTAACTCTTTAGATCTGCAATTGATAGTTAGAAAAAATTCTACAAAAAATTAGATCTATGCAGTAAAAGCATTTAAACAGTAAAAAGGAATAGTAATTTACTCCATGCATCTAATAGACAAGACAAGATTTAAATAATTTTCTATATATTATTACACCTGGTGAAGGGAACAAATAAGTGTTACCAGTCCCCCTCAATGGGATGGGTTCTTGTTTTTCCTCAATGCTTCAGTTCCAGAAGTTTCTCTCCCTCAATGGTGCGGAAAACCCAAAATGTATTGAACTCTATGGGAGCTCAAGAATCAAAATAAAATAGTAGCAGTAGTGAGAATTATCAAAGTGAGACAATGAAAGTGATCAAAGTGAAGAATGAATGGAAAAACTCTTCTATTTATAACAAAATATTAAGTTATCCTCGATAATGGCGAATAATAAAATATTATTAACCAATATCTAGATCTAACCGCTTGGAATATTTTATTATATTTATTGGAGGGAAAAGGTATTTAAATTGGCTAAATACATTTATTTAGAAATAACAAAAAAATAAATGAATTATTTATCATTTCAAGAATTTGGTTAAAGAATAATAAACAAATAATGTTTTGTTTAATTATTTCTAGATGATTTAGTCAAATTTAACAAGGAATAATAACTAAATAATGATTTAATTAATTATTCCTACATAAAAATAAGATAAATAATGGTTTATATAATTATTTCTTATACTTGGGTTAACTATAACCAGGAATATTATTTAAACAGTGGTTTAATTAATTATTCCTAGAGGAAAATAAAATAAATAAGGATTTATTTAATTATTCCTCATGGGGTTTCTTGTTTAAACCAGAAATAACTTAATAAAATATAGTTTATTAAATTATTTCTTATAGTGAAAGAAATTTTACTATGGTAAAATTGGTCTTACATGGCGTACTTCGATCTAGCTAATTGTAAATGGTTAGATGACCAAACTTTGGTGATAACATATTTCCCCCCAACGTGTGAGCATTAGGAGCAAATATTATGACCAAAGTACGTTGTAAGAACACAATCACTAGACACTGAAGGGGAGTTAGAGAGAGAGAGAGAGAGATACATAGAAGGAGCGAAGCGAGAGAGGAAAATGACTAAGGGGGAGATACCTACAAGTGATATAAGTCTCCTTTAATGTTGGGGTACATGTTCTCAATGTGGCGAGGGAGGCATACCTATGCCCACCGAGATGAAAAATTACAAAGAATGATAGTGGGTTCAGTGATATGAGACTGAGCAATAAAGTAAATGATAAATGGTACATGACATGCTAGCATAAAATGGGCCAAACAAAAATATAATGGAACCCACATACATACTTCCCCTGGAGAAACATGAGCCAAGACTGAGTACATCAGACACAATATCAACCAAAGAAGCCTCGCTAAACAGGAAAGTGCTCTGAAAATATGAATGGATCATTTGAATGATACATGCATGCTATGGGCGCTGCAAGCAACTGAAACCGAACCCATCAAATTTGTGGACCTGCATCTGAGGTTGTAGCATAATCTAAGGTCATTCAAGCATGTCGAGGGCTACCTGAAGGGCCACCCCCTCATGAGGTATGAAACATATCACACGCACCCGAGAATCACTTATATAATCTGTTGGATCACTGTACCATCAAGTATACGAATCTCAATCATGAAAATAATGAGTAGAGGTTGAGCGGATGAGAAACAACCAAGTCAAAGGGAAATGATGATTCCATTTTCCTGATCTGAGGCACCGAACCAGAATGGGAGCGGGAACCAAGGTACACCACCCTCTAGACCTGTCTTATGGAATGAATGTGCTGATGTCAATACAAGGATGTTTTCCATAGGTGAGGCAACGATGAATCTTCAACTAAGGCACGAGGGATCATAGTAAAGTGACTGATAGAATAACACCATGGATGATGATGGAATATGGGATATTGAGTAGCGGTTTTGGTACTTCCCTTGTCAGAGCATAAAAAGTATGGATGACCTGGCAGCGACTGACGTGACTCCGAAGGGGATGGGGAGCGGTAGAACTGGAGGAAAAAATGGGTGACAAGAGAGGAATACAAGGCAAAAATGGATGGACTAATGTAACAGGAGTCCAAGGGACTTGGGACAGACTCCATGAATGCGATAATGACTCAACTCAGATGCTTTGAACAAGGGTGACTCGATGATGCTGCCACACAGAATAGGCCTAGTGAGGATCATAAAAACATGAGAAAAAGATGGTTACTCATGACGAAAATCAACACACGAGTTGAAAAATATGAAGGAAAAGCAGTGCCTTAAGTACAAGTAGTGCGTGTGAAGAAATCTGATTTTAAGAGGTGGCAAAGTGACCCTTCTTGGAAAAATGGCTTCGTGGTGAAGTGTCAAATTACCGAAAACAAAAGAAGATCTGTTATTGTGCTTGGTGAGAGCTTTCCAACGATGTTGACGATTCTTCAAACCGAGCTATAGTTTGGTCGCAACTGGAGAAGGAAAATTTGAGGTTTTTCCTTTAAAAGGGTGATTTCCCTACCATTTCAATTCATTTTCTAAGTGAGTTTTGGTGAATTTGGAGAGGAGGAGAAGGCCCCAAATCTTGCGGAAATCATAATAGACAAATCAATCATTGGAATCATGATCCGCGACTTTGAGGTAGGTAGCCTTACTTATCTAAAAGGTGGTCGTAATGCTTCTTGGAAGGATGGTTCCTAGTTAAAAATCAAGGTAAGAAAGGAATACAGGAATGAACTACTAGAAAAGGTCTAGAATCATCCCCGCCCACTAAGTCAAACATGGAAACCAAGTTGTAAGTTTGGTATCACATTAAGTAGAATATTTGAAGAGATGGTATCAAGCATCTACGATATATGGCTCTCCGGAGAGGCCAGTAAGATAAACTATATAAGGAATGGGAGGATAATCAACCATACCTAGATCAGTGGAGTCTAGGCCAAGACTTGAGTTAATCAAGTGATAATGTGGCTAGGGGTGCCATCATGCCCCCAAGAATGGGATACTGGCCCTCAGCATATGTGATGGAGGGGAATTATCTGGTATGTAAAGGTGGGAATGATGCCCCTAGCTAGAGGAGTTTGTGGAGCGCCATGGTGTTCCAAGTGCTAAAATGATGGATTCAAGCATTTAGTATCATAGCAACTAAAACCTCAAGAGGATGGTGAGAATATATAGGGGCATAGGTGCCCCCAAGCATGCTATGGACATGTCAAATGTATTTAGAATAGTGGAAGCTAAACACATTTTGATGGCATGGTTCACCATTTGATTATCTTATGGTTATCTTCATGTGGTAATAATGGATAGATACAGTTATAGAAAGGAAATAGTGGATTACCATTCTCATTTGGCACTGCATATATGAATCAAATGGAATAAATTTCTTGGTTCACATACATGGTGTCATTATCCCAAAGAGTGGCTTCAGAGATAATGAACTAGTGCTCACCTAGAAAGCATAGAGGTTGGTCAACAACAATGTATAGGGGACTGGGTTGTTGATGTAAGATGAAGGAATGATTAAGTGGATCATAACTAGAGTGATCTGAAGTGATATGGGACTCTAGAGGTTCTTCGAAATGGGGAAGAATAATGGTACTGGAGCCGACACTATTAGATGCACTAGGAGGGTTGGGGAGAATCACTTCTCCTGGATTCTCAAATATAGGTTCCTCCCTACCCAAATATTGGGTGTCAATGTAATGCCCACAAGTTGTATGTGGTTCAAATGCATGGGTTCGAAGTAAGGGGTTATTGAACCAATCAACTTCACTATGGATGAAATCTTTTGACTCCACAACATATTGATCATGGGTGTGTTGTGGAAGGAAATATGTGTGATGGTGCATATCATCCCAAGGAAAATCAAGGTTGGTCATGCCTTCCATAATGTCTTCATCTGAATGGAATATGGGCAGACTGGAGGAAGGGAGACCACATGATGTTGTGGAACTACCTGGTGCATCATCATGGTAAATATGGTTCACATACGCATCACTACAACGGTTAGATGAAGATCTAGTAGATGAAACATCTACCGATGTTGTGACCAAGGTGTTCGACGAGGGAGGTTCGACCGAAATAGAATGGGAAGCCCCAGAGGGGTCTTCCAACATGGATCTCATGGATAATGACAGATAGAGAATAGCGACCAAAGAGTTCATCATCTCAACATTGGGGAGAGGTATCACAATGGGTGTAGAAATGTCCTCTGGTTCTGTTGAAGCGGAACTCACAAGTAGAAGTGTAGATGATCCAGTACAAGAGGCTTCTATTTCGCAAATTTCCTCAAGGGTATCACGATAGTCATCGAGACGGGGACAATGATGAGAATAGTGGCACAAGGGTGGTTCGTGCATAATGATTTTAGTTTATTAATTGAATTAGGTAAGGTAACATGTAATTCCAAACGTACGATTCAAGAAATGTTTCGTTGACCACAGATTTGAGATGAGGAAGCTCGGGATAGTTATGGGTGGCACGCCTAAAAACATCACACAAAGCACATGGAGGTGATGGATTTGGAGGTTTAGGAGGAGCTGGAGCTGTTTAGGGGGCCTTGTCCTTAGGTTCCTTCTTTCTGGATTCCCCCCCCTCACCAAATGCTTTCGCAACAGGAGTGGGTTCCTGCTAAGGTGGTTGCAGTACTGAAGCAAAGGGAGCAGCCGTGGCGATCGTTCAAACTGGGGTCAAAGCGGTATGTGGTTTGAGTTGACCAGGTGGAGTGTTTGTTGGGGGATTAATGTACTAGACTGGGATTCCTAGGGTCAAATTGGGTAGAATCAACGTAGCCATAACAAGCTCCGAAAAGACTCTAGAGGGGGGAGCTAAAAACGATAACTGACAAGAAGGGTAATGGCCTAGTGGAATGGCTCGCAAATGGTTAAGGCTTGGGGGGACTATTCCTGGTTGAAAAATATTGGGAGAGACACTAGCAAAAGGAGAATGTCCTTGAGGAGATGGTATTGATGGCTGTGTCAAGTGAAAAACATTAGGTTGCAAAGGCGCCGGCTATTGGCTAGTCAAACCGGGCTAATTTTGGCTAGCCCGAGACGCTTGCAACATGTAAACACTCGATGATTTGGGATCAGGGATAAGAGGAGGGATACCAAGGAATGAACCAAGTAAGGTGGAATATTTATAGACTCCTAGTGAAACACTGGTGAGAGGTGAAATTGATTGGTTATCGGCCACCGAAGATATGATGGACTCGGGGGAGGTTTCAGACTTTGGTTCGTAATATTTCAACTGATCGATGGTGATGATCTTTACATTATGGGGGAAGCACATATTACAGTGAACCACAGATGCGACAACTGAAATTTCATAGGTGTAGCTATGACCACAGAGGATATCATAATCCAAGGGGGCATCAATGACTTCTACGTCAATAAAAACAGTCGTTCCCGCAAGTCTGATAGGACAATTGCAGAACATTCCAAGGGGCTGAGAAGGGTGACCATCCCAAGCACGTAAAGTGATTGTGGACTGAGACAGACTGGGTGATCCGAGCTTCTACCAAACATAGGCATACATCACACAGGTGGATGTGCCCTCGTCAATGATACATCTCTGAACATGGGCATTACGAATCTTGACTGGTATTTGGAAGGCAGCAAATGAAGGTAAAGGGGGATGTTCTGATTTTTCAACATAAAAGATGATAAAATGATCCTCTGAAGGATCCACAGCACCCAAATCAGATATTATATCTTTTCTTTGTGATGGGCACGTCTGGAGGACTTCTAAAATTGACATGGTGGCAGGAGACTGCGCCAAGTAATGTACTATGTTGTAGGTGTGGGAGGATTTGGCAGAAGCATCATTTCAGCATAATGGCCCTTTGGGGATATTGTGAATTACCTCTTCCTTAAGCTGAGGCATCTGTAAGGGAACATTGGGTGTCGAAATGGGCTCTGTGGGTACTTTGGTTTGGGACTCGGTTGCAGACATAGATAGTTTCTATCTAGGTCAGAAGGTTGACATCAGCGGTATTGACCTCTTCAGAATTCATCATAAGAATCTGGTAATCAAGGGTACCAGACGGTGAGGGTTAAGGAGCGACCTAAACTTTAGGTGGTTGGGCAGTAACATATCCTTGTTTAGGGAAAGGATTAGTGAACATATCTAGTTGAGTTGGCGCAGTGTTTTGAGGAAGCAAAGCAGTGGCTTGCTATCCTTTAGACATTGCTTGGGATTCCCACAACTAGTGCATCTAGGGTAAAAGGGGACAATCATGAGTATAATGGACATGGACACCACAACATGAACAAGGTTTGTTCATACAAAGAGACTTGTTCTGCTTGGGTTGATCTCCCTGTTATTGGTATGTGGTGTTAGGCTGGTTCCCTTGGGGTACTTTCGGTTGATTACCTTGGCACCCTAGGTTACCCTGCGTTTGTTGGTTCTAGTTTTCTTTCCACTTATTATTTTTCTTAGAATTAGGAGTATTAGTCGCGCTCTGTTGCGCATATACCTGACCTTGAGGAGGCAGCGTTGTTGTGGCATAGGTTGAGAAGGCACGGGAGGCTGGGGCGTTGATGCCAAAGGGGCTGGAGTGTCGAGCTATGCATAATGATAAAAATTAGTTGGGGACAAATTTGGGTAAATAGGTTGAGCAACAACTGGCCCTAGCATCTATTGATGCGGTTGGGAGAATGCATAAGGTGTGCTTTGACCAGGATACAAGTTGTCGGGAAGGGGATAAGTGTTTTAGGAACTGGTCCCCCCCTGGATGTGAAAGATATCCAACAATACTGTCAGCAGCATGAGATGCCCTCGATGCATTATCACGACCAGGTTTAGGAAGATCTGGTAAAAAGGTATAAACATAACTAGACTAGGCGTAGATCAAGTCATAATTTAATGCAACCTAGAGAGCTTCTTCCCTAGACTAAGGCAAAATGAGATGCGACATATTTACCAATGGGGGCTAAGAGCGTTCTAAGAAACCAATCCATATAGGCACGGTATTCGAATGTAGGAGCTCGACACAAGCTCCTTATTCTATGCCATTCTTGGACATGGTCAAAAAGGCAAGTGGTGGAAGATTAACGAAATGCGGTCAACAACTCGATACTGGTATCATAACAGAGGGGTAACTGAAAATAAAATAGAAACTCTTTAGAAAGAGTCATAAAGAATGAGACGCAAAATTCTGGTCAGCATACCACTTTGCAGCTTCTCCATTGAGCATACGTTGGAAAAACCGAAGCAGAATGGAGTCATCGGTGATGGAATTTGACGAACACCACATATGAAAGGGGTGGACATGATTAGTAGGGTCCTATCCAATGTTTCATTCAAACTTAGGAATTTCAGAAGGAAGCTTAGTTGGCATAGCAGGCCAACCAGCATTTTGGAGTATGGGATCATTGATTAACTGGCTGAAATCGAGAAGGATTAAACCTACCATAAAATGTATCAAGGGAGTAGTTGAAACAGTTACAGTAGCGGTTCTGCTAGTAGTAACTCCAACATTAGGGACAGGGCCACCACTAGCTTGAGGACCTACACCGGCAGTGGCGCTTGACATGGCTATGGTATGAGGGTGAGGAGAACTGGGGTCAGAATCAGAGGAAGAACATGATGAACCAGAATCAAAGTCAGTATGGGACTTGGAGGAGGACTAACTCGGACCCTACACGATGGAGTAAGTCATCCTAAAAAAAAACTGAGGGTGAAGGCCTTGGAGTATCCGCGATAAATGCCTTAGGGGTGCAATGATGGCAAGTCACAAATGAAACGAAAATATTGAAGAGTGATAAACAAAGGCTTGAAGAGGCATATTTATTAATTATGATGTTTATGTCTTGGCTTGGCGGTGTAAACCAAGCACTTTTCACTTTAGGTGTGAGTGTGTGCAATTTGTGTGTTAATTTGTTGGCCATGTGGCCAAAATTATCACAAAAATAACATCTAATATGTCCAAGAAAAGGAGAAAATGACTCAGATATTTTGTTGGTCTGCCCTTTTCTACTTGTGCCATGAAACCTACAGTCAACATATTTATGCCCAAATTCATTACATGAAAACAAATAGCCATAAAAAAAAATGTACCTAGAAATCAATGGGGCTACTTGAAAATTATCCTCATTCAACTGCTTCTTTTGTTGGGAATAGTTTGTCTTTTTTCTTCTGTAGTTTGTTGAAGTGTGTCCAAATTTCTCACAACTAAAAAACCTTACATTTCTCATATTTTTCTTTGGAATATTCTTCATCTCTTTATTTTGATGTCGGTTTCCTTCATTTTTGGTGGAGGTTTCTACTTTGGGCTCTCTGACTGTTGCCTTAATTTCTCTTTTTAGATTCGATCTTCTCTCTTCTATTTTTGCTTCAAGTTTCTTGCAATGATCGATCTGATCATTAAGTTGGTTACCAATCTCTTCTTCAACCTTTCTTTCCTTCTCCAACTGGTTTTTCATATCAAAAATTTCTTCCTTGAATATATGCTCTCTTTCCTCAAGAATCTGGAGAAATTTCTTTAGATCTTTATTTTCCCATGTGAGCTTCTATATTAATCTTGCTTGTGCTTTGTTTTTGGCTTCAAGAATCACGAACCTCTTAAGCTCCTCATATTTAGACTCGTGCACTGAAAATACACCTTCATCATCTCTTGAGGATTCAACTTCAAAACATTGATTATTATCTTCTTCAATGATTCCAAGAACATCATCACTAGACTAGAAAGGAAAATGTCCATGGATGAAAATATTTTTTTACATACCTTTTACTAGTAAAAGAGGTTCTCTAGGTTGCGTTCTTGGTTTGATTGCAACTCTTTTTCTTATGAGTTTGTTTAATCTTCTTCTTCGTCATGGTCCACGATATTCTTGCAAGCAATCAAGCTTCACCGAGAGAATCCTGCTCTGATACCATTTTTTGGAAATGGTCACACTGTTAGCGTAAATTCTTAATGCAGGTGTACGAAAAGAGCCTACTTTAGCTGTGTGTGACAAACATCCCTAACAGCAGAAATGGTTTCTTAACTCTTTAGATCTGCAATCGATAGTTAGAACAAATTCTGCAAAAAACCAGATCTATGTAGTAAAAGTAGTTAAACAGTAAAAAGAAATAGTAATTTACTCCATGCATCCAATAGACAAGACAAGATTTAAAGAACGTTCTATATATTATTACACTTGGTGAAGGGAAAAAATAAGTGTTACCAGTCTCCCTCAATGGGATGGGTTCTTGGTTGTCCTCAACGCTTCAGTTTTGGAGGTTTCTCTCTCTCAATGGTGTAGAAAACCCAAAATGTATTGAACTCTATGGGAGCTTAAGAACCAAAAGAAAATAGTAGCAGCAATGAGAATGATCAAAGTGTGACAATGGAAGTGATCAAAGTGAATAATGAATGTAAAAACCCTTCCATTTATAACAAAATATTGAGTTATCATCGATAATGGTGAATAATAAAATATTGTTAACCAATATCTAGATCTAACCGCTTGGAATATTTTATTATATTTTGTTGGAGGGAAAATATATTTAAATTGGTTAAATACTTTTATTTAGAAATAATAAAAAAATAAATGATTTATTTATCATTTCAAGAATGTGGTTAAATAATAATAAACAAATAATGATTTGTTTAATTATTCCTAGATTATTTAGTCAAATTTAACAATGAATAATAACTAAATAATTATTTAATTAATTATTCCTAGAGAAAATTAACATAAATAATGTTTTATCTAATTATTTCTCATAATTGCAGGGTTAAATATGACTAGAAATATTATTTAAACAGTGGTTTAATTAATTATTCCTAAAGGAAAATCAAATAAATAAGGATTTATTTAATTATTCCTCATGGGGTTTCTTGTTTAAACGAGAAATAACATAACAAAATATGGTTTATTAAATTATTTCTTATAGTGAAAGCAATTTTACTATGGTAAAATTGGTTTTACATGGTGTACTTCGATCCATCTAATTGTAAATGGTTAGATGACCAAATTTTGGTGATAACACACACTACTGAGAGGGGTGGGGTGAATCATTAGTGACTGTAACTATATAATTTTTGTCCCTTTTTACCAAAGAACAATATTTAGTAACCCATTAGAAAATTTTATTGAACCATCATGACATTAATAGATAAGAGAATGTAAAATCATCATAAATCATCATAAACAACATCAATGCATGCACACAAGAGAACACAAAATTTTATGGTGGAAAACCCTCTTCAGGGAAAAAAACTACCCATTGTTGTTGCTACTCAAATATTCTATTATGCTAAATAAATTTATACATAGAGTAGGTAGCACCCACTAGCTAGAACACTCGACTCCTACAATAGTGTGCTGACATCCATCAGCTGAGAAGTACCTACTGACGCGAATCTATAGATAAAAATCTACTGGAAGCCTCCACAACCAACTAGCCTTGCCCAACATCCATTGGATAATCCAACTACCATTGGATTGATATTATCCTCCTCTAATCATTGGCTACTAATATTTGCAAGCACGAAGTCTCTATTCCTTCAACTCCTCCAAGTGAACCACATTTCAAAATGTTTTAGACTATGCTCTCAAATCTGCTCAACATGAACAACCCAGCAGCTACTATGATCTGAAAATAATATCTGATATGCACTCTTTAAACTCAGTTACAGATTTACAATTATCTATGCAAGGTATTGTAGCACTCACTCACTCCACCCATACGCTCACACCATCAATCACCCAAATCAATGCTTCTCACACAAGTATTTTCCAAATTATCATCAATAATTCTCCATGTGAATACCATAGGAAAATACCATGGTTATCCAATACAACAAACACCTATACCATGGTAATCTCCAACTAAATACCACAGGTAAGTACCATGGTTATGCTAATACCATGAACACTTGTACCATGGTAATATCCCAAATAATACCACGGGTAAATACTGTGGTTATTCCAATACCACAGACCCTTGTACCATGGTAATATTCAAGCCAATACCATAGGAAGATACCATGGTAATACCAATATCTGTAATTCCAATACCAAGTGTCGACATATACCACACACAAACCAATATCAAGGGCACATACCGGTACTCATGACTAGTCCCATAATCGCACTCTCAACACATGAAAAACTCAACTGCAACCGCACCCACAAGGCTGCATCCGTACAGTTAAAGACTTACAACCATACCCACAAAAATGGCTCCATGCAATTGTGGCAGAGTATAGGGAAAATAAATAAACTTAGCATGAACCTCTTCTAACCTTCTTCCTCACTTCTTAATCTTCTGAAAAACTATCAACATATCTATGATAAGCCATACAACCTAGTCACCTACCATAAAATTTGCAACAAGTCCATCCACACACAAGCCATAGATCATAGCTCATGCTACATCATCCACACACATACCAAAATGATCCATCTTCCATAGGATCCAATAGAACCCAATACTATATATTTCTTGTACTAAACACTTGAAACCAACTATCATACATATACACACTCAAGCCATGTGCAACACATGCCTAGGTTGACATCAATGCCAACCATCAATCATCGCAACCAAAAATTGCACCATCAATGCAAACAATTATTTTCCTCCATCAGTGAAAAACCATGATGGTTTTCATATCTCTCTGCTTAAAACATATGTACAAGATGTTGATCATGTGCTTGATTGGTTTGTATTGTAGGTGGAATCAAAGGGAGAGTTCCATCCATAGCCTCAATTCATTTTACAATGGAAGAACCTCATGCTCTAGAACTGAACAATATAACAAGTTAAATTGTAGTGGAAGCACTTTGGGCCAGAGGAAGCTACATGGGAGATGGCTTATCAGATGTAGGCATCATATCCTTCTTTATTTGTTGGTTGAAGCAAATGTGCTTATATTTATATATATGTCATTGTAAATATGGTATTGACTTATGTTTATGAAGCTCAAATAAGCAATATGTTGGTCATGTTTCCAATAGTTTTTTTGTGACATACGATTTAGAGTACACTGAGGACGATGTTTCCCCAAGGGGGAGGGGTTTGAAAATCCCTGAATTAAATTTCCATGTAAATAAGTAATGTGTGGTCATTATAAAATAAAAAAATAAAACCAAGGCCATGGGTCGTGTATTTTAAGTTGAATGAGGGGAAAAATATTACATTCAGATCCACTTGTGGTTAATTGTTTATTGCCTTTGGAAATTGACATTGGCAAGAGGAAAAAGGAAATAAATGGAAATTAATTATTACAGGACAACAAGGACATGACGAAAAAATGCAAAAGAAATGAAGGAAAATGAAATAAATTCCACTTCAGCAGGTGGGGAAGAGAAAGAGACAATAGAAGGAGAAAAATAGTAAAATAATATGCATGCAAGGGAAAATGAAGAAAAAGGAAAAGAGAAGAAAATAAAATTGGAGAGAACATTCTAGCATTCTTTTTGGGAAAAGAAAGGAAAGATAGAGATAACACTAGAGCACTTGGGATCATAAGGAAGTAAGAAACAATCAAGGAAAGCAAGCAACAAAAAAAGAGTTTGAGTGGCAGCAAAGAGGAAGACTTGAACAACAGTAAGCATGGGAATAAAAGAACATAGAAAAGAGCAACCAGTAGGAGGATTTTTGCAAGTAATAGTGTGCATGTTTGGTTATCTTCTTGGGATGTGAATGCATGGTTCACGCCTTCGTTTATTGGTCATTTTTTTCATTGGCATGGGACTTTCCTGGATTGATATTCATGTACAACCTTACCTTATGCCATTTCCTAGATAGCCAAGATGTATTGAATTCCCTGTTTGGTTTAGTTTTGGATTAAAAATATATTTTGGATCATGGTTGAGGTGGTATCAGGAAAATCCCAAGGGTTGAGAGTGGAGATGGTTTTCTCTAGGTAAGTTCTTGACAGGTGGGTTGAGACAGGAAAATTCCTCTGGGTATGGTGAAGAAATTCTAAGGCATCCATGCTTGTATTGGTTTTGGTGATTTATGGACCTGGTTGTTCTGAAATGACTGTATTAGATTTGTTGTGCTAAGTGTCTTTTCAGTTTATAAACATGTGCATACTTGTCTCATTAGTTTTCTTAAGTATTGAGACTTTTAACCATGAATTGTAGATGATTTTAGGTGAATTATAAGTATGAAATAAGCACAAATAACACTGAACAATAGTGTAAAATAGAGAAATAAGTCACCACATGAAATTTACACATCAGGCATGATGAAGCAGTTCACCCCTCCTGGGCTACATCTGTTGGTCCAGCTCCCAATGGCATGTCCATCTTTCATTATGCTAAAATGTTTTGAAAATACATGTAGTTTCAATGCTCTGATGGCTTTTTTCTCTACACCAATGGCTCCAGAATGCTCCAATTAGTCAAAAATGACTCTTCATTCACTCTGAATGGGCGAAAATTGAGTCTCATACTCTTTTGTCCAGTTACACCTAGAAAAACTCCACTAAAAGTGGAGAAATCCACTTAACTAGAGTTAATTTAGAAATTACCGCCACTTTGGGTGCGCCCACCAACCTAACCTCTGAATAAACCATGGCATTAAACATAATGGTTGGGGTGGCCACATGCCAACCCCAATCCGCAGGAATAACCGTAACTGTAGGAGGTTTAAAACTTATCCGCGCGGAGTTAACATTAGCAACTAATCGTTGCCATTTGAAAACATAACACAAACAGTTGTAGAGTCTGCGGTTAGTTAGCTGGCAATTGACGTAGACTGTCGGAGGTTGACATATTTTGTTTGCAATGTGAACACACCAACGAAACCGCTAGCGGGTTGGGACCTCCGGCAACCCCAAACGTGATTTTCATTACAACATAAATTTAAGACATGAACTATGAGATTAAGTAACAAAGCATGGAGTAGTGGTAAATGGTGCGTGTGCCCTGCCGGTGGTCCAGGGTTTGATTCCTATGGACCCTCAATAATTTTACAATGCGATTCAGGGGCCACATGACAGCCTCTGATTGGCTCTCCCCACCGTACCTTCAAACAAAAAATGGACACTTGTCCTCCATTTATTGGCTAGGAGAAAAGTAATATTCTTTGGAATATTCCTTTTTGTTGACTGTACCTCCACCCTGCTGACTATACATCCCAGTCAAACCTGTCACAATTTTACATGTTTGGCATTTCGATGAGAACATGATATCTCCCTCATATGACATTGGTTTTTCGAACCGTTCGTGGCGATGGAATCAGGAAGACAAGATCTATGCAACCATCCTGGTTTCAACCCAATCCTGTGACTTTTAATTTTGAACAAAATTTATGAAATCCTTATCACTCCTCCCCATTGGGAAGCTTTTAGACCCCAAAAGACTTGATTACCTATTCAGTAGATGAGGGTACAACTCCCTCACCTTTCCAACCTCCATCCACTTTTCCTTGCTTGGTTTAGTGCCTTTGAGCCCAACTCAAAGGTAGTCAACACTTCTCTTATTGGATGCTCTTGTCCTCTTGTCAAGAATTGTATCTTCCTTAAGCTCATCTAGAAATTCTGGCGAGAAATATTTAATAGAAGGTAGCTGAACATCACTTCCTTGATCATCGATCAAAGGTGGCTCATACAAATGTAAGTTTTCAACATTAACAAATAAATACATTTTCATAGAAGAAGGCAAGTCAAGTTGAAATGCATTCTTACCAACTTGCTTTATGATCTTGAATGGACCATAGCGAATGGGTTTGAGCTTTTTACCTTCCCCTTGCATCCTTTCTTTGCTAATGCAAAACCATACCTCACCTCATCTCCCTCTTGAAACTTGTGATCAACTCTATATTTTTCATGCCTCTCTTTGCATTTTCTTTGACATTTCTCAAGCTATTTTGAACTTGTTGATGTATAATCTGAATTTTCTCAATGAAATTTCGAGACTTGTCAATATCACTATGGCCATCAATTGCAACATCTTTCCCAAAGATGAAGTCTAATGGTGATTATGGAAAATACCCAAAGCATACTTCAAAAGGTGATGTTTGTGTTGAAGAGTGCTTTTCCCGGTTGTAAGCGTGTTGAATGTAATGCAGTTGCTCATCCCACAACTTAGGATGTTTGTTGAAATATCCTATGAATAGATGCACAACGGTTATGTTCAACACCTCGGTTTTTCCATCTGTTTGCGGATGAAAAGAGATGCTCTTTTTCAACTTTGTGTCCATCATACTCCATAGATTTGACCAAAAATTCCCAATGAACCTGGAATCCCTGTCACTAACAATAGAAGTTGGAAATCCAAAATTAAACATGTTGAAAATAAAGTTCAACAGTTTTTTCAACAGTAATTTTTTTCTTACATGGCATAAGTATAAACATTTTACTGAATCTATCCACAACCACATAAATATAATCATGTTGTTTTCTTGACATAGGTAGACCTCCAACAAAGTCCATGGAGACACTCTCCCATGGCCTTGATGGTACCAGTAGTGGCGTGTACAACCCAAGCTTCCTATTGCTAGGCTTACTTGTTGCACACATAGAACAACCTCTTATAAAAAGTGCCACACTATCTATCATATGAGGCTAATAGAAATACCTTTGTAGATGCGCCACTGTTTTGCTTACCCCAAAGTGTCCAGCAATAAGCGATGAATGAGCTTCTCTCATGACACTTAGACTCTCTCCTTGTGGTATATGCAACTTGCCCAAATGAAACAAAATTTTTTTATGCATGTGATAATATTTTTCATCAACTTGATTCCCTTCACTCAAACTAGCATACACATCTTGAAAATCAATGTCATGTGCATATTGTTCTATGTAACTCTCATGTACAACAAAATCATTTGTTGGTAAAGTAGATGCACTAATGATTGGTTTTGAAATCATATCAGCAACTTTATTGAAAATACCTTTCTTGTACCTTATAACCAAGTGAAATTGTTGAAGAAATCCCATCCACCTGAAATATCTTGATGCTGCAATTTTGTTTGTGACTGCAAGTACTTTAATGGTTGGTGATCGGTATGCACAATAGTCTCTTTACCCATCAAGTAGTGTTTCCACTTCTTTACACTTTGTACCAATGCATATAGTTCTTTTTCATATGTAGGATAATTATTCACAACACCATTAAATGCTTCATAATGAAAAGTGATAGGCTTACCATGCTGCAAAAGTATTGCGCCCATGGCATAATCACTAGCATTAGTTTGTATCTCGAATGGTTGTCTCAAATTTGGTAATGCAAGGGCTGGAGCTAAACTGATCTTGTATTTTAAAGCTTCGAAAGCTTGTTTTTTTTTCCCTCCCCATTGGAAGCCTTTATTCACACTTGTCACTGCAAGCATAGGAGCTGCGATGGAAGAAAAGTTAGCAATTAACTTTCTCCAATACTGAGTTGCACCTAAGAAACTTCTTACCTCAGTTATTGTTTTGGGTGTGGGCCAATTCACAATGGCTTCCACTTTAGAAGTATCAATTATTAGCTCTCCTCCTCCTACAATATGTCCCAAATAGACCAAAGAAGTCTTTCCAAACTCACACTTTGACATCTTAAGAAAAAATTTCTCTTTCTTAAAAATATCAAGCACTCTATTCATATGCAAGACATGTTCTTATCTTGTTTTGCTGAAAATAAATATGTCATCTAAGTACACAATCAAAAATTCATCAAGGAATGGACTCAAAACACTATCCATCACATGCATGAAAGTTGTCGGTGCATTACACAAACCAGTCGGTATAACTGGCCACTCAAAGAGTCCTTGTTTGGTTTTTAATGTAGTTTTCCATAGATCACTTTTTGTAATTCTTACTTGATGATATCCACTTCGTAAATCTAAATTAGTCAAAAACTTTGTTTCTTTCATCTGATCAAGTAAATCATCTATTCTTTGGAATGGGTAATGATTTTTTACTATAATCTTGTTCAAATCTCGGAAATCTACACACATGCGCCAAGTCCCATCTTTCTTTGGTATCAAGACTATGGGTGAACCGCATGGAAAAGTTCTTGGTCTTGTGATTCCTTTTTCCAACATCTCTTTCATTTTCCTCTTTATTTCAGCATTCTCCATTATCGACATGCGATACATACCAATGTTTGGAAGAGGACAATCTTGCTACAACTGAATCTCATGTTGAATCTCTCTTTTTGGAGGCAATCCTGTTGGCTCCTGAAACATCTCATGATGTGAATTAACTACATCATATAAATCTGATTTCAACTTAGGATCACATCCCTCAAATGATTCATGATTAACATCATCTTTAGGCTTAATCATAAGAAGAAAAAAATTCTTACTTGAATTTACCAGCCTCTTTACCTGTCTAGCATTTACCATAGCAATGTTTGTATTCTTGCGATGTGCTCTAACAATGAACTCCCTGCCATCTTTGAATAAATAATATTTGTTCTCATGGAGATGGAAGATCGCTTTCCTGTCATACAAGTGAGGAATCCCCAACACAATACCTATTATGTCAAGTGGAACCACATCTAATTCAACTGTGTCAACAAAATTTGCAGTGATTGCAAACCGCAATATACATTTCTTTGAAACCTGTAAATTTGCATCCTTACAAATCCAACCTAATGGATATGGTTTTGGATGTGGTATGGTCTCAAGGTTAAGTTTCTTGACCAAGTCTTCAGAGATGAAGTTTTCTTGTGACCCACTGTAAAATAATGTGTCAATATTGGTATGCTTGGATATGACCCTCACATGAAACAGTTATATTCTATCTTCTTTATTTGGAGCATGTATGTGACAGTTTCATGTACTAGTATTGGGTTTATTTCCAATTTATTTTCCCTTCATGTTATTCAATCCCATGGTTGTAATCTTAGATTCATCTCCTAAATCATGTTGAGTTGTAGCTGCAATTTTTTGTTTCCTTTTGTTATTGGGTTTCTTTGGCCTCATTTCAGGATGTAATTTCCAATAATGAGTTTCATCATGGCCTTCTTTTGAACAATGTTTACAAACCACTTTTTCTCCCTCTTTCTTAACAAATGCATTCTTTTTTATTTTAAATTTTTAAGGTCTTATCTTTGTTTTTACCCTTAAAAGGTTTCTTTCTACCCTCTTCAGAAATGTTTTTCCCTCTAGCTTCTAGATGTGTGGCATGAACACATACTTCATCTAGATTGGTGGGGTTAAAAATGAGAATATTAAGTTTTAGGTGGCTATGTAAGCCTCCTATGTACTTGAGCAAATTATCTTGGCTCTAAAAATCTAACCCTAATAAGAGAGCTCTTCTCCTAAATTCTTGGGTGTATTCTTGCACATTTTGTCCCTTCAATTGTCTAAAGTTCTGCCAGTTCATTATAGCTTTCTACATATGAGCTAATGGATAAAATTGTTGTTTTACAGTAGTAATGAAATCTTACCATGATAGAATAATCTTACCTGCTTCTTGATCTCCTCCTTTGTCTTGGCTTCCCACAAAACAAGTGTTGCACCTTCCATCCTGAATGAAGCAAATTGGATTTTTGTATCATCATCTTGAAGGTTCCGGATTCTCAAATAGACCTCCAATTTCCTAATCCAATTATCAATATTTTCTGCATTGACTTCACCATTAAACATTGGCAATTAAAACTTAACATGACTTGTGTGGCTGATGTATTGAAGATGAAGTAAAAGATGATGATGATGAGGGTGAGGATGATGGATCTCCATTTCCTACATTTCCTCCATTTCCCTTCTTTGACTTATCTTAATCATTGTGACCTCCTAAAGATCCTTCTCCTTCCTTGTGAATTTTGGATCCTTCTCCTTCCAGTCTCTCATTCCTTTCTTGATAAAGGATTCTAACTTTCTCAGTCATGGCAAGAAATTCTTTCCTGAACACTCTTTCTTCCTATTTGGGATCAGCTTCTTCATGGATTTATCCATCCTCGTGAGGCATACTAAATGTACCTTCTTCTTCATTAGGAGGTGAACTAGGTGGTGGAGATTGTCGCAATATTTCTCTCCTTTTCTTTGGCTCTACTTGAGACCCTTCTTCTCCCACCAATTTTCCTTCTCCTCTTTTGTTCTTAAGCCTAGTAAGCATCTAAAAACTTGCAAATAGTTAAACAATTCTTTGCACTAAAAAACACCAGAGAATAAAATCTAGCTCTGATACCAATTTGATTTGAAATGACTATATTATTTTTGTCGTGCTAAGTGTCTTTTCAGTTTATAAACGTCTGCATACTTGTCTCATTAGTTTGCTTAAGTATTGAGGATTTTAGCCATGAATTGTAGATGATTTTAGGTGAATTAGAAGCATGAAATAAGCACAAATAACACGGAATAGTAGTATAAAACAGAGAAATAAGTCACCACATGAAATTTACACAGCAGGCATGATGAAGCAGTTCACCCCTCCTGGGCTACATCTACTGGTCCAGCTCCCAATGGCATGTCCATCTTTCATTATGCTCAAAATTTTGCAAATACATGTAGTTACAGTGCTCTAATGGTTGTTTTCTCTTAACCAATGGCTCCAGAATTCTCCATTTAGTCAAAAATGACTCTTCATTCACTTTGAATGGGTGAAAATTGAGTCTCCTACTCTTTTACCCAGTTACACCTAGAAAAACTCCACTAAAAGTGGAGAACTCCACTTAACTGGAGTTAATTTAGAAATTACTGCCACTTTGGGTGCGCCTACCAACCTAACCGCTGAATAAACCATGGCATTCAACATAATGGTTGGGGTGGCCACATGCCAACCCCAATCCGCAAGACTAACCGTAATTGTCAGAGATTTAAAACTTATTTGCACAGAGTTAACATTAGCAACTAATCATTGCCATGTGACAACATAACACAAACGGTTGCGAAGTCTGCGATTAGTTAGTTGGTGGTTGACGTAGACTGTCAGAGGTTGACATATTTTGTTTGCAATGTGAACACTCCAACAGAACTGCTAGTGGGTTGGGACCGACGGCAGTTCCAACCCCAAACGTGATTTTCATTACGACATAAATTTAAGCCGTGAACTATGATGGTTAAGTAACATAGCATGGATTACTGGTAAATAGTGTGTGTGCCCTACCGGTGGTCCAGGGTTCAATTCTTGCAGACCCTTAGTAATTTTATAGTGCGGTTCAGGGGCCACATGGTGACCTCAGGGCTAGCCATGTGGCAGCTGTTTGTGCTCAACCTAGTCTCCTAAATTGAGTTCATTTAATTGTCAACCAGGGTTGGTAAACTGCTGAAGTGAAGTGCACTGTATGTGCCTAGGTGTTTGTCTCTTAATGCATTGTGTTTAGTGTTTTATGATGTTTTTGGTCTTTTATGATGATTTATGATGTTTTTGGTCTTTTGATGGTTTTTATGTTCACAAGGAAAATGACTAGAAAGCTAGTGAAAAGAAGCTACTGATTAAAAATAGAGTGAAGCCTAATTGGTTGATGACAAATGACAAATGCAAATGCAAATACTAAAACAGAATCAAACCTAAACTATGACTAAGCAGAATACAAAGCTTGATAATGACTTTAAGGAAATGAATCAAAACATAAACTTAACTTGTCCACTTCTTTCATCAAAGGTATTTTGGGAGAGCTTGAGAAATGGTCAACTAAGTATACAAATTCTCCTAACTAAAAAATTAAACAACCAGCTTATAATGATGCAACATTTTATCCATGATTAAAGATTTGTTGAAACATATTTGGAGGAAAACATTGGTACCATCATAAGATTTCTACTCTAAGACTAGTTCCTAACTCTATTTTGCAACTTAGTTTAACATCACTAAACCTTACTCAAGAGTTATAGATTTCTTTTTAAAGTAGTCTTTTGAGGAAAGGCTTTGTTTATGAAGTGGTAAAGAAGTTGAAAAAGTACTTCAGGCCTTGAAATGATACTGTCTTCTGTTCATATGGTTATGAATCAATTATAGATTTGGAACAAGAAGAGGTTTTGTAAATAATGAAGGCAGTTTTGTTAAGTTTAACAACCGATGTAATCTAATATGCAGTGGATGACAACTAATTGTGGAATGTAAATACAATGAGCTAAGCTAAAACTGAACTAAAATGTCACTAGTCTACAAGAAACAGTGTTGAACTAACAAGCCATTATCAAAATTAAAACAAAATAACAGAGCATGAATTGAATGCAATTTGACTCCGGAGTACCCTAACTAAGTTATCATGCATTAATCTATGGGATTCTACAGCCTGTTTTGTCCATCATGAATGGTGTTTTGGAAGAGCTTCTTAGAACAATCCTGGCTGTACAATTCAGTGAAAATGCAAACATAAAGACTGAAAGCAATTTAAAAACTAAGACATCACAGCTATATCCTACCCATCATTATGATATTTTGGAAGAGCGTTTTAAGAGCAAGATCAGCTATGTTACTTAGTGTAAACAAACAACTGAAACATTCAGTATCACAGTCATGCCTTAGACATCATAAGGATTTTTTGGAAGAGTTTGCTTAGTATAAGTTCAACTGTGATAGTGAACAAAAGAAATCACAATTAAATCCTACAACACTATAGCCATTTCCCATTCATTATCATGATCTTTTGGAAGAGTTTCTTCTTTTGGAAGAGTTCTTAGAACAAGTATAACTATAGTGGCTAATGAAATTAACTATGAACTCAAACTTCAAAAAAACGTAAAAACAACTAAGATACTTATCTAAATTACGAAAGTAAAGCCGTGCAGGAGGCAGGGTCCCTCTACCACCAGACGGAATATAACTCCAAATCAACTCAATGCATTCAAAGCAATGCTGTCTTCTTCATTAAAGGAAAAATAACTTGCAACAGAGTAGTCTCGGTCTTCAGAAATATAGCATGAAATATAAGCAAAATCTAGCCTATCTCTCGGTTTCCCAAGTGTTTTTATAACAAATTTACATAACAGAACTTGCAACAATACAGGGATCCTTGTCTTTCCTTATCAAAATCACATTAGGACTCCGAGGATGGCAACGTAAAAAGAAAAAGGACATCTGGACTAAGACAGTCCTATTAGAAGTCTGCCTCCTTAAATGAGTTCCCACGTACCAAAACCATGTCCAGAATTTGGTTCTTCCTTCATGGTGAGCAACGAACGATGTGGACATGACGTGGAATATACCCATGTGTGGTTTTTCTTGAGAGGACACCTGGAACATGCTTGAACTTGAAGATAGCTGCAGAATTTCCGGTTAGCTACGGAATGTCTGCATTCTGTAGCCAGTTTGCATTATAATGACAAAATCACAAAACTTAGCAAGTTAGCCATGTTTAATCATTCTAAAAGTAATTTTAACTAATTTCATTGATCAATTGGGCCTGGGATATCAAAGGACAAAGGAAAATGAGGTGAAGTAAGATGAAATAAAGCATAATCTTGGGGCTCAACAGCAGCCTCTGATTGGCTCTCCCCACTGTACCTTCAAACAGAAAATGGACACTTGTCCTCCATTGATTGGCCCGGAGAAATGGAATATTCTTCAGAATATTCCTTTTTAGAAGAGAGAGAAATAACCTGTTCCGAGTTTTTTAATAACCCAACGATTCAGACTTCTTAAGTGAGTCCATCATCAAGGGTAAACGCCAAATATTCTTTGAAAAGAATTGTGAGGATTAGGGCAAAAAAAAATTATATAAATAGTAAAAATGATTTTGCCTATATGGACTCTCTTTTTAAAAATATTCATTTTTGCTAACTGTACCTCCACCCTGCTAACTTTGCATCCCAGTCAAACCTGACGCAATTTTACCTGTTTGGCATTTTGATCATAACATGATATCTCCCTCATACGACATCAGTTTTTTGAACCATTCACGACACCGGAATTAGGAAGACGTATCTATGCAACCATCCTAGTTTTAACCCAATCCTGTAACTCTCAATTTTGAGCAAAATTTATGAACTCCTGATCACTGGTGTTGGGTGAAATCATTGTGGCTTGAGGGTGGATGTGGTTTCCTCTGGATTCCCTATTTTGTTATGTTTTTATTTAACCAATGTAATTCCAAATTCATGCTTGGAATATGGCATGGGAGTGATTGGGTTGGAAGAGAGAATTGGTTCAAACCTAATATATGGTCAGGTGGTACATGGAAGTCCATGACTTGGTTGGCACTATTAATATGTTATTATTTAATGAGATCAATGAGCATAATTTTTGGCTTAATGTGTTGATTATGTGACTAGTTTGTCATGGTTTTATTCTAGTTAAATGTTTGTTACATGAATGGTATATTTATTATTATATGATGTGCTCTTGTAATTGATGTTGCTCATGTTTTACAAATTCTTGGATTATTTATGTGGTTGCATGAGCTAATATGTGTTTATTATAGCTAGTATGAGAGGTCAACAAGACTTCTTGGTGAAAATTTGATAAAACTTATGAAACAGTGAACAAACTATGCATCCAAACCTACAGGTACTTAGTCACAAAATGTTTGCATAAATGATTTACATGTGTTGGGAAATATTGAGTAAGAACTGAGCTTAAGAACAGAACATGAAGACATGTACTTATCATTGATGGATTTATGGATAATTTTTGGTATTTGGCTTGTAGGATAGCCGTAAAAGTATGGAATAGGGTCTATGGTCGCACCCTTTGAGCTAGGAAATTTGAGCTCTGGCTGCATTTAGGATGGGTTTTATGTTTAGATGGAGGCCTCTGGCTGCTCTAACAGGCCTGTATGCATGAAACTAGGCTATAATCTAGGTCAAGGGGTTGTCACAACTCAGGTAAAATGGTCACTAGTGAAAATAGATTGACAAGAAGTGTGATCATGTGCCCCTAGGAGTTGGAATAATTTTTGACAAGTGAACCTCGTTTCAATAACTGTACCTTGGAATTTGGGTTATCCATAATATGTAATATCCCAAAATTGGGATTTTCTACAACAAATGGAATATCTTAAGATATTCCAAAGTTGGAGCTTCAGCAAATCATGAGCATGGAAATTTAGAGAAGATCATTAGATATAAAATAACATCTCACCAGCATATGTAATAACCTCAGCAAGAATATGGCCTATATCCTCCTTCCCAAGTGGGGAAATGCAGTGATATAGGGCATTAAATAGTTGTCTTAAGAAAATAACGCAATAATAGTGGATACTGGGACTTGGATCCCTTATTTTAGACAATATAAAACCCACTTGCAGAATTTGAGGTGAAACAAATGAATCTAGCTACCATAAAGAGATCTCCCCAGCTCAAAATAGCTTAAAAACACCCCGATCCCATGACTTCTCTACAATAGAATTTCTGAAGACTATGAGAGCAGAATTCCCATGAGGTTTTCTATAGAAAATGATGAAATAAGACTGATCTGGAGATTATATTAATCAAATAGCAGAGAAATGGAGGTTTAACCTCTTTTACACAAATAATAAGACACTCGGCAAGGGTTTCCGACATTATACATGTATAAAAAGCAGCACTACAGAAAATAACACAATTTACTACAACTATGTATTAATAATGGATAAATATAACATAAAATAGCTGAATAATACAGAAAATGTCCCTAGGCCCTCTTTATTAGATCTGCCGGAGGGAAATAACACCTCCTCCTCAAACACTAGCACAAAATCCAAGGGTGCAACCCTGCTGCTGCTACACCTACATAAAAGACGCAGTTTCTGAAGATGAATGTGTTGTAGAAGTTGATGGCTGAATGGCCCTAAGCCAGATGATGGAATTGAAGCTCATAACCTTCCCTTTAGATCCCTTAAGCAAGCTTATCCAAAGAATAGGATGGAATTCCCGCACAGGAATTCTTTGCACTAAGCAGTGTTGCAACCACAAATAAATAGTTGAAGCATGCAAGTAGTCAAAAGACCAAAGATAGCTGAATAATTTATGATCTCATTTCTGCTATGCCCTCCTTTTTATCCTTGGTGAGCCTCCTCACCCTGGACCCCACACATTGTTGAGGTGACTTCCTAGTGAAGATTCTTCCTTCAAAACTGCACTATCCTTGTTGGCTTCCCTCCTCTTCTAGCAGCACTGTTGACTTGGTCAACTAGAACTAGTTCACCTGTATTGCCTCCTTTCACACTGAAGGGTCTTCAATCCATCTCTCTTATGTGTTTCTAGCTGATCCTTGTTCACATTGAGCTAGTTTACTTGGGTGATCTCTTCCTCCTCAAGAATTCATGTTGACTTAGTCAAACTTGACTTTTTCCACATCTATTTTGCCCTTGTTCACACCTGAAAGTGTAAAATCTAGCTCCTAAGGTGATCTCCTTCTTAATTAAGGTGGAATTTATTCATATTTTTATTGTTCATGGGCCTCCTTACCCATTTATTCCTCTCCTAAGTGAAAGTAGCGAAATCTAATATTCCAAATTGTTGTGTGAAAATTTTGGAATGTTACAGTCCTCCCCTCTCAAATGTTGCTTGCCCTCAAGAAACTATAAAGGTAGAACTGAAGAACCTCCTCTTCTCCCCCATATCATCCTCGTATGATAAGCTCTCCCAAAGAATAATATGTTGTCTCAAAAATTAAACCTCATAGTGCCTCTCCCAAGCAAGAAAATCAGCATTTGGTGCACCTCCCAAATGGTTATCATCATGCAACCATAACATACTCAAGGAGACAACTATGTGCTGTATATAGGTCCTCTCAAGGCATGGAGTTTGAAGTGCATGGGAAACTCTCATTCCCAAATGGAACCTCCATCCCCAAGCTATCATCCATATGAAATGAGTCACCCTCAAATATGGCAACTCATGAAGAATCTCCTCCACCTTGGGCTCCTGAAGTGTAGGTGGGTTGAATAGATGAACATTATAGGCAAGAGGGCCTATCCCATGTTGTCCTCCTCTCCACTTATGATAAGTGTAGAGGGTATGTTGATCTTGGGCTGTAACATGATTTCCCTCCAATGGCAAGAAGAAGATTGAGTCTCCAAGGACCCTTCCTCCAAAATCATGAGACATGCCAACCCAAACCATTCCATTCAAGATGAATGGCACATCATCACCATTTGGCATCCAAATCAGAAAAATGTTGAAATTTATGTGTAATTTTGGATGGTACCAAAGGTTCTCCAAGCGGATATTACGCAGTCTTCCCAACTGTTGTTTGAGAATGTCATGTGGCAAGTGGTTCTGCAACAAGTTGTAAGTTGTGCATGTTTTCTCCTCCAACATGGGGAAGTAAGCATCAATGTCTATCAGCTGTACATAGACAAAATAACAATAAAATTTCCCAAAGTCATGTATAGATGGGTTACTATCATTACAAACATTGGCCCTAAAGTGACCATGAAACCCAAAAATACTCTTGCTCTCTTGTGGAGCAATGCACTGTTCATATATGGTGAGAAGATACAAATACTCAATGGAGTAATCAACAAGTACATAAATGTATTTCTCACCATGCATGGTGAGTAGGCTGAAATTGAGGTCCATGTATAAGTTCCCCCATGAGGATCTCCTCATAAAAATATACAAGAAGAAGGGATACATAGACTCCTTGGAACACTCCCTCAATAAGAACACACTCCCATGTGACAACGTTGTAGGCCATAGAAATAAGGCTCCATGACTCCTCCCTTTGACATTCCATATGCCAAAGCTATCCACCATCATGATGCTATGTGAGAATATCTTCTCCCTACATGGAAGCCCCTCATAATCCTCCAATGCTGAAGGGCAGCCTCCTTGCACCATGAATGTGCGTTCCTTCTCTCCGGAAATATCATGAAAAGTATGGGAAAAATTTTTCCCATACTCTCCCAAGAGAAGCCGCAGCAATAATGACTCTTTCTGCCCTCTCACACCTCCATAATACAAATAATGAGGTGAAAATATGTTGATTTATGTGAAGAGGATCAAATCAACATGATACATCCAACCCCTAAGCTGCCATATGATGTTAGTGTCCTGCCAAGTGTCTTCCATCCTCATACCCTTCGGAAAAGGATATGCCTCATGATGGCTAAACTCTCTCAAGAGTAGCCAATGCAGCTTTGCCTCTTGCTACACTGTATCATAAATTTGCAAGTGGCTCACCAGCCTCTTGCTCTACACCCACATCCACTCAACCCCATGTGGATTCCTTCTATCAATCTTCACCTTGGCATTCTTCCAATGTGGGCTACCATGCTTCACAGCCAGTTCCTCTCCTTTGCATGTCATGAAGTGTTGGAATGCATTTTATTGGAGATCCCTTAGTGAAGATCTCATGTCCATAACCATCTTGAATCCATCAATATCCCATTGTGATAAAGGAAAATCCTCCTCACTGCTATTGTTTGGCAGCACTGATAGTCTCACCAATGATATATTTGCTGCCTCATATCCCATCTCAAATATGAATCTATGTTATTTTGTATGGTAGACATAGTTCATGACATCCTCCAAAAGGTTACACTCCAACCTTAGGGGTTGTGTGAAGCTCAACAATGATACATGAGGTTGATGGTCCATCTTTCCCTTGAACCATTCAAGCTTTCACAGCGCAGTGCAATCCTACTACTCTATCTCAGCAATAATGTTTGACCCTGGGTCATATGAAGACAAACTTCCACAATTTCTAGAAGGATTTGCTGAAATAAATAAAAGTGGAAATCTTCCCATACCTTGGTGAGATGCGGGAACCTCTTGTAGGGCTGCAAGGGCTCCTCCCTCCAATGTAATGGCTGCCCTAACTGCTGATGTAGGTGGCTGCTACTCCATGAGTGTGATAGCGTTAGCACTAGGCTCCTTAAGTGGAGAAGAGAACTCCTCCTCCTTTGATCTCCTATTGTAAAACCTCCTGATTACTCCTTGAGTGAAATCTACAAAAGTAGACACCCTTGCATGATTCACATGGATGAACCACCAAGATCTTGCCTTGCCCTCCAAGTGCAGCGCTGAAATCTCCATAGCCTCTTTTCCCACTACTGGGTGTAGTAGAAAAAATGCCTCTAGTTTCATCACCCAAGTCTTTGCTGCACACTTGAGTGATCCATCGAAGGTAGACAATAGGAACCTATTGCCCTTTATCATCCTATTTCTGTATGGCCTCTTCTCTTCTTTCAGTTGAATAAACTGAGGAAGATCTAGAGTCTCTTTGAAAGCTCTAGGCTGATGTTTGTACTCTGCCAAGTACCAACTTAGAATCTTCTGTTCTAAGTGCTCTTCAAGCTCCTAATTCTTCCTCAAAGAATAGGAAGTGCATGGCTCTTCTTATTCTTCTTGAAACCTTCTAGAGGTCTCACTGCAGCTCTCTTCTTTATTTTGTTTAACCTCTTTGGAGAGGTTATCCTTAGATCTAAAAAATGATGAGAGAAATCTCATACTTTTTATCATATTTCTCCCTGATTCTCCTCTTTATTCTTCTGTTAGCTATATCTCATAGGATGAGCCAGAGATCATGCTCTGATACCACTGTAATATCCCAAAATTGGGATTTTCTACAACAAATGGAATATCTTAAGATATTCCAAAGTTGGAGCTTCAGAAAATCATGAGCATGGAAATGTAGAGCAGCTCATTAGATGTAAAATAACATCTCACCAGCAGATGTAAGAACCTTAGCAAGAATATGGCCAATATCCTCCTTCCCAAGTGGGGAAATGCAGTGATATACGGCATAAAATAGTTTTCTTCGGCAAATAACGCAATAACAATGGATACTAGGACTTAGATCCCTAATTTTAGACAATATACAACCCACTTGCAGAATTTTAGGTGAAACAAATGAATCTAGTTACCATAAATAGATCTCCCCAGCTCAAAATAGCTTAAAAACACCTCGATCCCATGACTTCTCTACAACAGAATTTCTGAAGACTGTGAGAGAATAATTCCAATGAGGGTTTCTACAGAAAATGATGAAATAAGACTGATATAGATATTATATTAATCAAATATTATAGAAATGGAGGTTTAACCTCTTTCACACAAATAATAAGACACCCGGCAAGGGTTTCCGGCATTATACATGTATAAAAGCAGCACTGCAGAAAATAACGCAGTTTACTGAAAATCTGTATTAAGCATGGATGAATATAACATACAATAGCTTAATAATACATAAAATTTCTCTATGCCCTCTTTATTAGATCTACCAAAGGGAAATAACACCTCCTCCTCAAACACTAGCACAAAATCCAAGGGTGCAACCCTACTGCTACTGCACCTACATAAAAGACGCAGTTTCTGAAGATGACTATGCTATAGAAGTTGCTAGCTGAATGGCCCTAAGCTAGATGATGTAATTGAAGCTCATAACCTTCCCTTTAGATCCCTTAAGCAAGCTAATCCAAAGAATAGGATGGAATTCCTGCACGAGAATTCTTTGCACTAAGAAGTGTTGCAACCACAGCTAAATAGCTGAAGCATGCAAGTAGTCAAAAGACCAAAGATAGCTAAATACTGAATGATATCCTTGCTGCTATGTCCTCCTTTTTATCCTTGGTGACCCTCCTCACCCTGGACCCCACACATTGTTGAGGTGACTTCCTAGTGAAGATTCCTCCTTCAAAACTGTGTTGTCCTTGTTGGCTTCCCCCCTCTTCTAGCAGCGTTGTTGGCTTGGTCAACTAGAACTAGTTCACCTGTATTGCCTCCTTTCACACTGAAGGATCTTTAATCCAGCTCTCATATGTGTGTCTAGCTGATCCTTGTTCACATTGAGCTAGTTTACTTGGGTGATCTCTTCCTCCTCAAGAATGCATGTTGACTTAGTCAAACTTGACTTTGTCCACATCTATTTTTCCCTTGTTCACACCTGAAAGTGTAAAATCCAGCTCCTAAGGTGATATCCTTCCTCATTAATGTAGAATTTATTCATATTTTTATTGTTCATGGGCCTCCTTACCCATTTATTCCTCTCCTAAGTGAAAGCAGCGAAATCTAATATTCCAAATTGTTGTGTGCAAATTTTGGAATATTACATAATAACTCTCAGGTCATGTTTACCCTAGTAATTCATAAAAGTGGGTAAATGTGGGGTGGGGTGTTACAATTTACTCGTTCTCCACTTAATCAACACATTTCCTAGCTTCACATCATTATGTGCATATGGAGGATCAAAGTTATGCATATGCTTTAGGCTTGCACACAACTTTTTAACTATATGAAGAACTATGTCAGGGGGTAGCACCTCGTCTTTTCCTTCATGCTTTGAGAATTATCCAACAAAGTCCCATTTAAATAGGCATGGAATAGAAAATAAGTTTCTTGGTTCCAAGTTTTAGCATTTCCTGCTTTACGAGTGATTCATACTTCTCAGGGGTAGAGAGGTTATTGCTCACGTGTGACGTCAAAACAACCAATTGAAATCGTCAACTCACCCTAATGCTCAAGTGATAAGGCCTTTAGGATGTGGGCAACAACATCTAAGGTATCCAGGGCAATGGCCTTATTGGCCTCCCTAATAACTTTGTTCCGCACTCTTAAGACTTCGCCCATATTTAGCTAGAGTTGGCACTAGAGGGTACAGGTGAACTCATTGGAGTCAAACCAAGATCTCCCCCTATCATGCACTCAGCGACTCCATCTGACCTATTTCTATATATTCTCTGATATTTCTCCTTATTATTGCTAAACAAAGTGGTGCAATGATTAAAGGTGAGGAAATCAACATAGATTTGGGAACAACTTATAACTATGCAACAATTTGGAAGCATGATAGGGTCTACGTTATTATAAATCACCCAAGAAACAAAACCACTCCTTCCATTGTTTCTTTCACTCCCTTTGAGAAATTTATTGGAGATGCTGCCAAATATTAGATTGCAAGGAGATTTATTGGAAGGATATTTGTTGATTCCTTTGTATAGAGTGACGTTGAACTATCACCCTTCACTATTTTTGCCAAATAAAATGGAAAGTCTATTATCCAAGTTGAATACAAGGGAAATAATAGGATGATTTGTTTTTACCTTGAAGTGTCTTTCCATTAGGTAAGGTCTCCATTGATTTAGTGTATGTAGTATTTCCAACATTTCCTTCTCATAAATAGGTTTGTGTAAATACTTTCCTTTGATTGGACGACTTTCAAAACAAATGGGTATTCCTTCTTGCATTAAAACAATACCAATTCCATTTCCTGAGGCATCACATTCCAGAATAAAGGTTTTTCTGAAGTTACATGTAGCTAAGACCGATGTTTGGCGCATGACCTCTTTAAGATGTTCAAAGGCCTTAGTTGCTTCTAGAGTCCAAGAAAATGCATATTTCTTCAGTAATGTTGTTAGAGGTGTTGTATTCTCCCATAATTCTTAACAAAATTATGATAATACCCTGTCAACCCAATAAATCCTCGAATATGCTTTATGGTTGTGGAGATTTTCCATTCCTTAATGGCTTTAATTTTTTTAGGGTATACCTTAACACCCTCATGAGATACAATATGACCTAAATATTCCATCTCCTATACCCCAAAGAAACGATTGGAGATTTTTTCATATAATTGTTTCTCCTCCAATAGTTTTAGCATCATGTCAACATGTTGAACATGATCCTTCAAGACTTGTTGTAGAGTATATCATCAAAAAATACTAACACAAAATTTCTAAGCAATGGTTTGAAAATGGAATTCATCAAACCTTGAAATTTAGAAGGTGCATTAGTAAGGCCAAAAGGCATGACAAAAAAATCACAATGACCCTCATGATTTTTTAATGTTGTTTTCAGAATGTCTTCGGTCTTCATTCTAATTTGATGATATCCTGAATGAAGATCCAACTTGTTGAAGTAAATTGCTCCATTTAATTCATCCAAAAATTAATCAATGACAGGAATGGGAAATTTATCTTTAATAGTGAGCTTGCTGAGCTCCCTGTAATCCGAACACATACGCCATGATCCATCATTGTTGTGCACCAATACTACTCGAGGAGAGAAATAAATTTGACTAGGTTGAATTATACCAGTATCTAGCATTTATGCAACCATACGTTCAGTTTCACTCTTTTGGGGATAGGGATATTTGTAAGGTTTGATGTTTGGAGGAACACTTCCTGGAATCAAATGAATAGCATGATCACGATCATGAATAGGTGGGAGGCCTTTGGGAGTCTCAAATACCTTGCAATGATTGTTTAAGATTTTATGGAGATCTGGAGAAATAGATGATTTTGATTTTTGAACCTCTAGTGAGCATAATTTTTAAATTATGACCCTTTGTTCTTTATTCAGAAGTGTTGTCATGCAATTAGAGATGATTATATTTCCTAGTTTCCCTACGATACCAATTAATTCAACTTCCTTTCCTTCCAAAAAAAAAAACTCAAGAAAATTTCTTGAACATTAAAATTTATTGCCCCCAAATATTGTAACCATTGGACTCCTAGTACAACATCAGCACCACCCATTGGAATGGAAAGAATTGGACTATTCAATACATATTCCTCCATGGTTAGCTTGATATTATGGCACTTTCTAGAGAAATTTATAGTTCCTCCATTTGCAGCCGTCGCTTAACACTCAGGGGCTAGATATAGGAAGCAATCCAATTCCTTGGCTGTCTTACAATGAATAAAATTATGAGTACTACCTGAAACAATTAGCACTATTACTTTTTTCTTCTTGGTATATCCTTCTATCTTGAGTGTTTGAGGAGTGGTAATTCCTACCAATGCATTGCAAGATATGGTCGGATCCATTTCTTCTTTACCAGGGGTTGGTTCCTGGTTTATATCCTCCTCTTTTTACGTTTCTTGTTCCTTTTCTTCCTCATCTTTGTTGGGTATGTGTTATATTCTTTGCACGACTGATCATGCGCGGGGGTGTAAGAAGGGGGGCGATAGCCCCCCCCTTTACGTTAGGTGCAATGGAGGGGTCACAGGGGGGTAGTAGCCCCCCCTGTCGGGGTCTGAGGCAGCGCCCTGGCGAAAAATTTTGGTCATTAATTTCCGGTGGGCGGTCCGCACCCATGGTTTTGTACATGGTTTTGCACATGGCTTTTGGGTATGATGGTTTTCGGCCCCTGGTATTTTGTAGATACGGTCAAGGGAACTACATTTATGATCTAATCCAGGGTTAATGGATTAGGGTTTATGTATGCTTCGGCATGTATATATATGTGTTGTAACACTAAAAGGAATATAATGAAAATGAAGTTGGTCGTCCCGAATTGGGATCCAGGGGAAAGTCTCTGTGTATATCTATTTTATGCTCTCGCTATTGTTTATTTTCTGTTATAAGATTCATGTGTAGATAATTTCTGTTCAGGGTTAAAACCTACATTTGGTATCAGAGTTGTTTCGGCTTCAAGGGGACACCTTTGCTGCTAAGGGTTTTTTGCTCGGGCCTGAGGTAGACCCTGTTCAGTGGGAGATCTGCGGGATCGATTCTTGCGGTGAAAGAAGATGGCGAGTGGTGGAAAGATAGAGGTCTAGAAATTTAATGGTCAGAGTTTTGAGTTGTGGAAGCTCAAGATGGAGGATCTGATGGTGGATAAAGATCAGTGGATTGCGGTAGATCCAGGTACTAAACCAACGGCAATGTCAGATGAAGACTGGAAGAAACTGGATCGGAAGGCTAAGAGCACAATATGATTGTGTGTCTCAGATTCATTATTGTTGAATGTATCTGGGGAAGCTACGATGAAGACCTTGTGGTACAAGCTAGGGACTTTGTACCAATCTAAGTCTCTGGTGAATAAATTGTTCCTGCGGAAAAAGTTGTATAACCTGAGGATGAAGGATGGAAACTCGGTGATAGAGCATCTGAACACCTTCAATACTGTGGTAATTCAGTTGTCATCTGTTGATATTAAAATCTCAGATGAAGATAAGCGCATCAGTTTGTTGTGTTCTCTACCAGATTCATGGGACAGTCTAGTTATTGCAATAGGTAGCAATACAACTACCTTGAATTTTGATGACATTGTCTTAGCCGTGCTGTCGGAGGAAATGAGACGGAGAAATATGGAGGGCCAGAATGGAGATGCCTTATCTGTACAAGGAAGGTCCCAAAACAGAAACAAGAATAAGGTTTCGAGTGGGAGATCTAAATCTCTTGGAAATTTTGTAAAGGTATGCTGGAAATGCGGAAAGAAAGAGCACTACAAAAGGGAGTGCAGATCTAAAGCTCCTAAGTAAGGAAAGGGATCTGATGATGCTCCTTCTGCAGAGGCAAAAACCACCTCAGATGAAGGTGGGGATGTGTATTTGGCTTCTTCTTCAAATACACATGTGGATCATGAGTCATGGTTGATTGACTCAGGTGCATCCTTTCACTTCACTCCCCATCAAGAGTGGTTCTGCAAGTATGATAAATATGATGGCGGTGATGTCTTCCTAGGGGATGATAGGAAGGCCAGAATCATCGAATGTGGAAAGGTGAAGCTGAAGCTGCAAGGTGGAAGGATTAGAACACTTCCTATTGTTTTGCATATTCCTGCATTGGCCAGAAATATGATTTTTGTAAACAAGATGGATGATGCAGGTGTAAAAACAGTGTTCGAGAAAGATGCCTACAAGATGGTTCAGGGAGCACTAGTATTAATGCGGGGAGTTCGGATGGTAACTCTATAAAAGCTACAAGGTAGCACTATTATTGATGGGTGTAATAGTTCTGTGGTTCCTGAAAGTGGAGCGGAAAGCCTATCTATCTCTGGAGAAAAGACCATGTTATGGCATCAAAGGCTTGGACATATTGGAGAGAAGGGCCTTCAGATACTGCATAGAAATGGTATGGTAGAAGGTATGTCTAATTGCTCTCTGGATTTCAATTTCTGTGACCATTTTTTATATGGGAAGAAGAATTGGGTGAGTTTTCCTTCTAGTGCTAAGAGGGCAAACAAGATATTAGAACTTGTGCAGAGTGATGTGTTTGGACCTGTGTCAGTTCCATCACTGGAAAATTCTGTGTACTATGTTTCATTCATAGATGAATTCTCAAGGAATACATGGATATATTTCTTGAGGAAGAAATCTGAAGCTTTTGACAGATTTAAAGAATTTAAGGCTCTGGTGGAAAACCAGACAGAGAAGAAGATAAAGGCGCTGAGGACAAATAATGGTGGGGAGTTCTGCAAGAAGGAATTTGAAGAGTTCTATAAGAAGTGTGGTATAGCACGACAGAAGACTACTCCATACACACCTCAGCAAAACGGAGTTGCAGAAAGAATGAACAAAACACTGATGGAAAAGGAAAGAAGCATGCTCAGTGGTACCGGGTTAGGACAAGAATTCTGGGCAAAGGCAATGGAGACTGCATGCTATCTGGTTAACAGATCACCTTCATCAGTGTTGGAGGATAAGACTCCACATGAGGTATGGACTAGTAAGAAACCCTCTCTTTCACATCTAAGGTTATTTGGATGTGATGCATATGTACATGTTCCAAAGCAGAAAAGGACCAAGTTGGATAATAAATCTGAAAGGTGCATCTTTATTGGGTATAAATATGGTTTAAAGGGTTACAAGCTTTGGAACCTAGAAACAAGGAAGGTTGTGTACAGCCGAGATGTGGTGTTTAGAGAAGTGAAAGATTTTATTAAACATGAAGTCCTACCAAAGGAACCTGAGAAGATAGAGTTTGAGCTAAGGAGGATGAATCAGACTCTACAACAGAAGAAGACTTAGAAGATGAAGAACCACAAACTCTAGCTATTAGAAGATCAGTTCGGGAAAGAAGGCAACCAAAAAGGTATAGTCCATCTTCTTTCTATTCAGGTTTTTCCTTAACTATAACTGATGATGATCCCAGAAATTTCAGGAAGGCAATAGATTCAGAGGATGGAAAACTCTGGAAGGAGGCCATGGTTGATGAAATGGCATCCTTGCACAAAAATGAGGCATGGGATCTGGTGGAGTTGCCGGCTGGAAGGAAGCCCATTGGAAGCAAATGGGTGTTTAAGAAGAAGATGAATGTAGAAGGCAAGGTGGAGAAATACAAAGCTCGGTTGGTAGCGAAAGGTTATTCCCAAGTGCCGGGAATTGATTTTGGTGATATTTTTTCTCCTGTTGCCAAATTTACTTCTATTAGATTACTTTTATCTGTTGCTGCTGCATTTGATTTTGAGATAGAACAAATGGATGTGAAGACAACATTTCTTCACGGGGATCTAGAAGAGGAGATCTACATGAAGCAACCTGAAGGCTTTATGGTGAAGGGTAAGAAAGAACTAGTATGCAAGTTGAAGAAGTCTCTGTATGGGTTAAAACAGTCACCAAGGATGTGGTATCAGAAATTTGATACCTATATACGGGGACTTGGCTTCACCAGAAGCAAGGAGGATCATTGTGTTTATTTCAAATTAATTGGTGACCGTGTTATTTATTTGGTCTTGTATGTGGATGATATGTTGTTGATTGGAAATGACAAAGAAATTATCCAAGATTTGAAGACCCAACTGTTCTCCAAATTCGACATGAAGGATCTGGGTGCCGCAAACTATATTTTGGGCATGGAAATTAAGAGAGATCGGGAAAAGAGGAAGCTCTGGTTAAACCAGAGGAAGTATGTCGAGACTATATTGCAGAGGTTCAATATGCAGGATAGTAAACCGGTGAATGTTCCTATTCCCGTAGGTGTAAAGCTGTCTGCTGAACAGTGTCCCAAGACACAAGAAGAAGAGGAGTATATGTCTCGTGTTCCATATGCAAGTGCAGTGGGTAGCCTGATGTATGCAATGGTCTGTACTAGACCAGACATTGCACATGCAGTGGGAGTATTGAGCAGGTTTATGTCAAACCCATGGAAGGAGCATTGGACAGCAGTGAAGCGGGTTTTCAGATATTTACGTGGCACTAGTGATTATGGCTTGTGCTACCAGGGAAGACCAGGATTGGAAAGAATGTTGGACATTCGTGGTTTTGTTGATGCAGACTGGGCTGGAGATCCGGACCAAAGAAGATCTACAAGTGGGTATGTGTTTAGCCTATTTGGAGGTGCAGTCAGTTGGATGAGTAAAAGACAGTCTGTAGTGGCGCTTTCAACTACAGAGGCAGAATACATAGCAGCCACTCATGCAAGCAAGGAAGCAGTTTGGTTACAGAGATTGTGTTCAAGTATGGGGTTGGTACAGCAAGCTATAAGGATAGACTGTGATAGCCAAAGTGCAATTTTCTTGGCTAAGAACCATGCTTATCATTCAAAGACAAAGCACATTGATGTTCAATATCACTTTGTTAGAGATATGGTTGAGGCTAAAAGGGTGTTGCTGGTAAAGGTGGACACTTTGAAGAATGTTGCAGATGCATTGACAAAGTCTGTGAGAACTCAAAAGTTCTGTTGGTGTAGAGAAACAATGGGTGTTGAAGAATTAGGCCAAGGACTAAGCTCTCCTGTGGCCCCCTGTGGAAAGAAAACAACAAGTGGGAGAATGTTGGGTATGTGTTATATTCTTTCCACGACTAATCACCCGCGGGGGGGTAAGAGGAGGGGCGATAGCCCCCCCTTTGCACTGGGCACAACGGGGGGGTTCACAGGGGGGGCGGTAGCCCCCCCTATTGGGGTATAAGGTCCGGAGCAGTGCCTCGGCGAAAATTTTTGGTCCTTAATTTCCGGTGGGCGGTCTGCGCCCATGGTTTTGTGCATGGTTTTGCACATGGTTTTGGGGTATGATGGTTTTCAGCCCTTGGTATTTTGTAGATCCGGTCAAGGGAACTATGATTATGATATAATCCAGGGTTAATGGATTAGGGTTTATGTATGCTTCAGCATGTATATATATGTGTTGTAACACTAAAAGGAATATAATGAAAATCAAGCTGGTCGTCCCGAATTGGGATCCAGGGGAAAATCTCTGTGTTTATCTGTTTTATGCTCTCGCTATTGTTTATTTTCTGTTATAAGATTCGTGTGTAGATAATTTCTGTTCAAGGTTAAAACCTACACTCTTCACAATCTATGTAGAATAATTTCTTCTCAACACACTTATGACCTTTAGTGTATTTTCTATCACAACTGTAACAAATCCTTTTTACTATGTTTACCTCCAATTTTTTTGGTGTCAACCTTGTAGGTTTTGGAAGGCTAGGAGTAGCAACACTTCCATCTTTATGGTTGCGAGTGGTATACTTCCTTGTTTCCATAATTTTTCTTTCAACTTTTCTTGCACCCTGAATACCTTCTCCAATGAATCGGGTTCCAAAAGGCAAACCTCATATTGGATGTTATCCTTCAGATTTGTTATGAAGATAGAAATCCTATGCTCCTATGGAATATCAATTACCATGATATTCAATTTTTTGAAGTTATCAATGTGCTTAGCCATTGAACCCTTTTGTTTGAGATTTATCAATTGACTAAAGAAAGTGTTGCTCTTTTTATCCTCATAATGTGCAATCATTTCCTTTGTAAAAATTGACCAAGTGAAAAGTGGTTTACGAGAACAAATCCATCGATACCATACAAACTGATTTGGTTCTAAATATAAAGTTGCAACGCATACCTTTGTGTTTGTTTCACATCATGGAGATCAAAATATTTCTCGATCTGTAGTTACTGTATCCTTGCCATCAAACTTCCTCATATCATTTTTTGGAATGTGCTGGTTCTTGAACCCAACATTGGATTCTCTAAAATCATAATTCATATTCCTTTTTTCCTCATCATGATTTTCACGGATTATCTTGTTACCACTAGGAAGACTTTATTGCAACAACTTTGTCAACCCTTCCAATTTGACATTCATTGTGTCCATGTCTACCTTTTGTTTTGTAAGTTGGGTAGGAATACATCTTCATTATCATGTCCAAATACATCACCCCGATCGGAGTAGGGAATTGAAATGGTGACTTCACATCAAGGAGTGCCTTAACAGCGTACCTGATCACCATCTATCTAATACCCCATGGACGTGTCTATGTCTACTTTAAAAACTCCCATATTTGCTTTTAAACCATCATTCAAACCTTCCATGTCCCTTTTTATTTTTACTTCTAAACTATCCATATTAACATTCATCATCTCTTGCAATTCATTTTTGGTTACTCTTTGCGAGAGTGAAATTTGTTGCACCTGGTATGATACTTTTGATATATCAAGTTGCATTTCTTCCTCTTCTTCATGAATCATAGAAGAAATTTTTGGTTACTTACTAGGTGTGTCCATTTTTTGTTTCAAGGAATTTTCGAATAAATCGATTATGTATATGCTTCACTATTCCGTGTGAATCACTTCAAACTGATTTTTCAAACAAAATTTATGCAAAATTTTAAAAAATACACACATTTTTCTTGCTTTTTAGGAGCTCTATATTGAAACTATTATATCTCTATAATGTAAGATATACAAGAGCTAAAATTTCATCCTTTAGTAGCCCTATAAGTATTATTTCCAACCCCGCAAGTCAGACTGATATTGGATTCTTCAAGAAATAATTATGCCCAATCTCCCACAATGACCTGATTATAGACTAGTTAAGTAGAGAAAATTGTACAGAGTGCCACATGTCACTGTTTCAACCTTTGGCCCTGAAAATAATACCAAACAAACTTAAATTTGTTCACTTTCAGTAAATTTTTACAAAATTCAAATCTGATGCTTGGAGAGAAATTTATGATGATTTTCCCTAGGCCACCTCTTTGAGATGGAATTCTGGAGCCAGCAAAAATCATAACTTCCTCGGATCATTTATCTGAAAATATAGCGAACCAAGATCTGAAATTCGTACATGATGTTCACTGATATTTCAGCTCCACGTGGTTTCAATTTCAACTTCTAAAGCTTCGTATAAAAAATTTATAGCGGAAATTTCAATATGACTTGTTTGAAAAATTGAAACCCTAGAATCCAAAGCTTTGATACCAAATGTTATGCAACCAGCTCAAAGAGTAGAAGAAAAGATAGATCAATGACTTAAAATTTGTCTTCATCGAGGGGGAAACCTCCTTTACATTACATAAATGAACAAATGATAAGACCTCCTTGGTATATAAAGGAGTCTAAAAGGTCACAATATAACCAGAGCCTACATAGCAATAATAATGTAAGGGTACAACAATAACAATAGTGGGATTTTATAGGGAACAAAAATAACAATAGGGTGTTACACTAACAATAACAATAAGGGAAATACACTAGTATTATAGTGACCTAACACACCTCCTCCTCTAAGGGATATTCTAAGAGTCAGAACGCTAGTGACCCTGTTGTTTGTTGTTGGTCTTTCTTGTCCTCGTACGTTTTGTTTGTTGACTCAATTATGGAGTTTGGATTATGGGGCTACTGTCACCAATGCTCCAGGAGAGTGGCTTAGAAGCTTGGCAAGTGCATTTCCTCTACAAGCAACCTCTCCAGCCTCGAAGACATGGCTCCCACATGTGAACAATGTTTCAAAGAACTTGCAGAAGTGAGAGCCGATGTTTATGACCTCCAAGTTATGTTTCATTAGCAAAGCCTCGCTGACAATTCCACCCTAGACACCATAGAGAGTCAATGAAATAAGATCTCTCAACTAGAGGATGAAGTGTAGGCCCTCTAGAACATTGTGGCGGATCTCCATTTCCAGGTTGCCAAGACTGACAGATTACAAATTGAACCTTGCAAGGACATAGACATGAATCGGTTGTCGTCACCCACAGATTAACCAGTTTAGATGTTTGGATTCCAATGTATTTATCTTTTGCATCAGTTTTTTCATATATATAGCACTAGAAGAATAAGAGTTTTGTCATATATAATTTTTTATAATGTTTAGACCAGCTTTGAAATTTCTCTCATGGCCATTGTGATGCCTGAGAAACACTTTGCAATGTAATTCACCCCAGTTCTTGCCGCGACCAAGCGCGGACTTAATCCAACAAGTACTCATTCTTGTTTAAAAAAATAATATATATATTCAATTTTAAATTATATATATATATATATATATATATAATATTTTAATAATAATAATAATAAAATAAAACCCAAGCTAATAGCCTATCAAGTCGTTGGAAGAGAGAGAAGATCATGGGAAAATGAGGCTCGACGTAATCTTGCCGATTGGAGGTGTTTGTGATGGATGATTCTCATTTATATCAAGCAAAGAGAAACTCGATGCTTAACCCTCTTTGTGTGATCTCACAAGGCATGCACGTAGGTGTCAAACTTCGGAAAAATATTTTATAATATCGACCACACCCTAAATCATGTTCACAATAAAAAGGGGATAACATAATTAATTTTTTCAATAACCCAAAGTATATTTGAAATAAAACATGTGTAATGAACCACGATATGAGAGGTAAGAAATTTAATGGTGGAGAGAGAATGTGCTAGGTTTTTTATTTTTTATTTTTTTAAATTTAATTATTTTATTTTATTTTATTTATAATCTATATTTTTTTTATTTTTTTTAATATTAATTATTATAATTATGATTATAATTTATAATTATAAAGGTATTTTATAATCATTTTTCTTAATTAAAATTCTTCATTTCTTATTAAGTATAAATATGATTTTGTATAAGTATTTTCATAATAATGATGATTATGTTTTTTCATAATGGGATGAGTTTTTTCATTGCAAATGTTTTTATAACTTTGAATCTTTAATCTTGATTTGATTAGAATATGATTGCAACATCATGAGAGCTTGATAAATAGGACAGAAGGAATAAAACCCGGTGTTATATGAAAAGAAATCATATGATGAGGGAAGTGTCAGTAAATTGAATAAGGACTTATGTGAGGCAAAGTCCTCAAAGGTAACCTAGTTTTTGAAAGGATAGAATTCAGCACCAACACTCTCTCTCCATCAGGAAAAATTAATACACCAAGTTGTATGAATGCAAATTGAAAACTATGAATCCAATGGAAATGAGTGCTATTCGATCGAGGTTGTGCTAACCAAGAACATTTTCCCTTGCTTTGTTATAAAATTAGTGTCTATCATTCAAGAAAGGAAATTAAAGGAAACCCCAACACTACTACAGTTTGACTTAATCAAGGATTCTAGTGCCCCACTCATATTTAAATAACGAGTTTCCCTTGTAAATCATGTCGAGTGAGTAACTAAAGCTATTGAAGAATAGGGAAGAATGCATAGCTTAGTCTAGACATTCATTGGACAAGCCTCTTGATGGGGGGATACCCACGCTTATCAACTTCAAATGTAGACAACAAAAACAACTTACTTTATAGAAAGGTTTGGAGGAAATAAATATTTTGAGATCGTCATAAAAATTCAACCGAAATGCATGGTAGACCCGAAAAGGACCTTATTGATTTATCAGAGAGTCATAGTCTTATACTTCCAACAAGACTAGGCAACACCCAATTTTCTTTTGACTTTAAAATAGAAACAATAATTTCACTAGGTTATTTAATTATTAAACTATGGGACCAATATTTTTCTCAAGTTAATGTGAAAAATATATCATGTAACGCCCTTCTCCCACATCTACCCAAGTAACCGGCCAACCAAGGTAAACATGTGACGAAGAGTTACTATGATCTGATTCAACCTCCTAGGTGACCTTAAAGAAGTGGAATTGATGAAAGCACATCAAACGAACATTCCACATCAGCAAAAGAACTCCTAGGATCCAACCCAACCATTCAGGTAACCAGCCCCTGGGTCCCACTGAGGTTTTAGATTATTTAACCCATGGACTCTCCCTTGATATAGGAAAGGGTTCGTCTCGGAAGCTCTGGACGCTCCCACAGTATGGACATGCATGCATCCAGGGACTTTTTCCTATAGACTTGTGTAAGTGTCCCTGAGATTTGAGCCACTTTTTCAGGTTCAGAGCCCGGGTCACTGCCCAGAACTCAATGTAAAGCTATAAATGAATTATAATAGTGAAACAATGGTTCAAAATCAAGCAGTTGAATAAGGACTCGACTGGGCCCCTACTATCCATGACATGCATTTAGTCAAACATGTCGCAAATATGTAATCTACAGGTTTAAATAACATATCTGAACATAGGGGTCTCATACTTATCTGAGAATCGCTAAGAAGCATTGTTCCCTTACATCATTAGTTTCATTATCATCTATTAGGTCATAAACACATTTTTTATTCATTTACAAATAAAAACATGAGGAGAGCCATATATCATCACTGTCATAATACATGCTCATAACCAGCATAATAACAACAGAAATATCAGGGATACACCGGCCATATAATCCACTTATAAACTAGTACATTTACACATAAAATTCCAAGGTAAGGAACTTATTATTAATGAATGCAAAAACCAACCTGGGATAAGACTACCATGTTCCACTTGACCATAGTTTGGCTGGGCCAAATATCTCTTCATCCAATCACCCTCGTGCCATATTCCAAGCATGAATATGGGACTCATGACCAACTAAAAAGAACCAAACAAGCACGGATGTTACCGTAGCTATCCACCTACACAATGAGGAATTTTACTTCCTCCTAGTCTCTCATGCTTTACCGTAATCCACTGTTTGATCCAAGGATCACTAGGCCTTACACTAAGACCCACTCTCCAGGCTTTACCACACATCCCATCCTAATACTACTAGGTCTAATGGAGAGAAACCCACCTCTTGGCTTTACCATATATCCTGCCATTCACCAGCAAGGATTCCTAGGCCCACCGAGGTATACAATATTGGCTTTACCACAACCCACAGTCTAGCTCAGGGGTCACTAGGCTAGTGGATTTATCGTAATCCACAGTTTGGTTTAGGGATCACTAGGCCATGTGTTTTTCCTTTTGGATATCCACCTCACTCAGCTTCGAATCCATTCATCAATCCAGCTCAACCAAACATGAGAACCCATCACATCAAGGCTATCCAAAAATGGCAAGGCTAGGCTGAAAACGTTGTCACACCTGGAAAAACCCATGCCATGACAGAAAATAACTGCATACAATACCATATATGCTAAATCTAGCAAGGAAATCACACATGAAAATCAGTACCTGCAAAGAATCACGTTGTAGCTTCTTGATCATGCTCTTCCTTTCTTGCTCCTTCCTTCCTCTTGCCTTCTTTGCCTTTCTTGATCCAATGCCAAAGTGATCCAAGAAAACTCTAAGTTTCCAAGAGTGAGAGAGAGAGAGAGAGAGAGAGAGAGAATAATGAGAGAGCTCCAAAACTGAACTTACAAAAGGTACCCACTAATCCTAAGAAGCCTTTTTATCAATTAGACCTCTATTTTCTTCATTTTCCATTATTTTCCTTCATTTTCCTCCTCACATGAAACCTGTGACCTTTCACCTTCCTTTTCTTCTAATTTCTATTATTTTCATAAATAAATGTGCCAAAAATGTCATTTTTCCTATTCAAATCCTTTGCCTTTGCCTTTGCTAATTTCCTGAGCCATAATAAACCAAATGAACACCCACTAGTATGTTTTTTCCCAACATTCAGCTTGGAATAAGTGTCCCATCAACCGTGGTTATTATTTTTCCTTTATTGTCTTTTATTACATGGAATTTTCACCAGGGTTGTTACAAAACCCTCACCCTTGGGGGAACACCATCCTCGGTGTTCAATGACACCTATAACCAACAAAACTATTGAAAGTAAAAACATACTTCCCATGGAGTTTTATAACTTACCTCGTTGCAATATCTACAACGATTGTTGCTAAAACATGAAAAACATACCGCTTGTTGGAGCTTTATAATACAGCTCATTACGGTATTTACAATAACAACCACATTTTCTCAACCGAAAAATAACCATACTATTTATGGAAATTTATGAATCTAGCTCGATAAAATATTTAAAATAATATACACATATATACATATGCACATTTTCTCAACCAGCGAATAAAAGGATATGATGCCTGCATCCTTAACAAGGGAATCCAGAGGTTCACACCTCTACCTTCAAAGTATTACCAGGACTCACTTCCTTCCCAAGAAGTCCAGAGTGCATTGTCAAAGTCAAATTTTCATCCAACATCCTGCACTACAATCCTGCGCCACATATCCTCTCAGTGAATAGTTATCGACTCATTGTTCCAGAGAAACTCCCAATTTGCATATGATTCCACCTAGAAATGACAATGACAAAAAAAAATCCATTCCTAAACCTTCCCTTCTCTGCTACATAGTCCCTTAAGAATTCCAGTAATCCCCTTCTATACATTCACTCAACTTCCAATTTCCCCAGCATCCTCTATCCTAGGTGATCCATCCCCTGGAAAGGCTTCCTCACATCGGAAGTTCAAACAACCAAGGCATAAAACTACCTCAAAACCATCATACCGGTCATAGCATGATCATGGAAATCAATGGACTCTATTGGGTACCAATGTCCCAAAATGGCCTTGCTCCTTAAGTGCTTTACCAACATATTGCTACCTGTTTCAATTCCTTTTGTTGTTGCTCGAATTTCTTGCAATCAATTTCAACTACCCAACTGGGAATTTCTGTGCTTCTTATACCAAGCACATAACTTCCATTAGATTCAAAATAAATTGAAATAAATTCACATCATACCTCACTTTTAGCTTGTCAATAAGATACACTTGCAATTTTGTTCACTTATTGTCACAACAAGTCAAACTAGTTATTTGATAAAATCATCATGTATAAACATATCACATCTGGTTAGTTCAAAACGCAACCATGATAAATTAAAATCATGAATCGCATTAAATCACCATAAACCATAACCATAAATCACATGTAACCATCATAAGTCAGGATCGTAGATCACATGCATAATTAAACTGAAATCAAATGATGATACTTATCCTTTAACTAGTCATTTTTGTACACACACCAAATCAGTGGTCACACCCAACAAACACCCAATTCCTTTGCTTCTCTTCAATAACATACATGTACACACAGTGTACATCACAACACGTACACCCACGTACAACATACACCAGCATACAATACACGCATCCACACCGATAAACGACACATACACCTACACCCAGTGTACAATACAACATAATACATACGCCTACAGCGGAATACAACACATACACCTACACCCGATGTACAATACAACACAATACATATACATATACAGAGTACAACACAACAAATACACATGTCATGATACCACGACTACACAATGCACATACATAGTACTGCATGCCCGCAACACAGCATGTACGACATTCACATAATACCACATGTATACCAGTATCATATGCACAACATGTACACAATACCACATGTGCACAACACTACCTGCACAATATGTCCACATCACATGTACACAACACCACCTGCACAACGTGTACACAATTCCAAATGTACATCGCACCACTTGTACAATGTTTACACAGTACCACATGTAAACAATACCACATGCACAACATGTACACAACGCCACATGCACAACATGTACACTGCACCACCTGCACACAGCACCACATGTACACAACACCACATGCACACAACACCACATGTACAATCATGCACACAACGCCATATGTACATAACAACATATGTACAGCATGCACACAACACCATATGTACATAGCGTTGCATATACAACATGTACATAGAACCATATGTACACAACACCGCATATCCAACATGCACACAACATCGCATATCCAACATGCGCACAATACGATATGTACACAACACCACATATCCAACATGTACATAACACCATCTATATCCAGCACTGCACATGAAATATACACACAACACCATATATACAACAGGCACACAACATCATATGTACACAATACTACATATACAACATTTACACATCACCATAGGTACAATCACTGATGATTATACAACATGTGCAACATATACACAACAATAGTACTACACATCCATAGGCCACACACTGACCCCACAAGCAACCTTGCTTCTAGTGTCTTTCCACTATCCATACTTATCCTAACATGCCACAAATCACACTACTTTCACTTCGTTGATGTACCCCTCATCATTACTTGTCCATAACATAAACATAGGCAGAGTACAAGCATATAATATAAATTCATGTCCACCCTATATTGACCTCATAGATCTATGAGGGTTACTCTTCCCACTTGATTCTTCATAAGACCAAGAACCTATTCATGACATTTTCTTGTATAAGCAAGCATTCCTCCACAAGAATGATCACTGACAACCATGTAATAATGTGACATAGATACATAGATACATACATATATATAGTCATTAGCATAAAACAATCATGATCTTGTCAGACAACGGCATACATACACACATACATGTATACATATATAGACATCAACATAATCATGATCACAACATAATTACCAGATAAAATAAGATCTAGGTTAAGAGAACTTCCTTTGTTCATGCACCACATGCACATCAATGAGAAAAACAGTTCCCAAAATAGCAAAGGCATATGATGCCTCAAATCCATTTACTTTACCTTTCTCGTATATGTACCACCATTGTCCATTTACCACAATGGACCCAACCAGTCCAACTGATTTTCATATTATTACCTTTTGTTGCACTTACTCATGCATCGAGCTTCATTTGTGTCTTAAATTACATGTTGAGTACCACAAATATCTTCTCAAGCTCCATTAACTTTCCTCTTTTCCCAACCAATTCGCAGATTCTCAAACAAAAGGAAAGAGCAATAAAAAGTAAGAAGAAAACCATGAAAATCAATAACAATATGACACCGCAAACAAAGTGGTATGGCCATACACTAGACATAAACAAAGCCTCAAATCAAGCACAACAAACCAAAAAATACCAAAATCACAATACTAGCAACAAACACCATGACTCAATCACCTGTTATCACTCCAATATTCTCAAGGTTGTAAGATTTAGATTTTGTTTTAAATAATATTAGAGGTAACCAAAAACCTACTTTTAAGATTTAGGATCTACTCTTCCTAATGCTCAGAGAGGGCTCTTTCTATATGATTTATCTTTGTTGATTTTAGTTTATTTTAGGCTAGTTATGTAGGATTACTTGAGATTTGATTTTGGATTTGGTTTGGTTTGGTGGTGGAATTACTTACTAAGATGGATAGATGTAGGTATGCTTACCATTGGGCTAATGGAGTCAAAGTGTCAAGCAACAGAGCAGGATCAAGGTTCTAAAGGGAAGTATTCACAGGGCAAGATAGTTGGGTAACTTCATATCCTTAAGCAGGTAGTGAAAATGGTTTCAATCGAGGTAAGAGAGTAATTAAGGGTTCTCAAATCCGGATAATGAGTGAAAAGAGAGAGGTCAATCGAAACTAGGGAGAAATTAAGAATTCCATAATCTGGATATCAGTAAAAAACATGTAAATGATAAAAAATTCAAGGCAGAGTGTAATATTCTGAAATAACCTTCCTGATATATCATTTAGATTTAGAAAAACATACAAGTATTGGTGAAAACTTCAGAAATAAAAAATTGAACAAGTAGAAAGTACTTCACTGTAATGGCCCAACACATGAATCATGTAATATTATCTCTTTATTTCTTTAATCCAGTCTGCTGACTTGAAATTGGTGCAATCACCCTCAGGTTCTAGAATAGTACAACTCAATTTGAAGTATTTATACAAAAATGTGAAGTATTCATACAAAACTTAAATACTTCAAAATGTGAAGTATTTATACAAAAACTCTTTACAAAATATCCTAAAACAAACTTAGGAATTATTCATGGAAAATAAATATCTTCATGCAAGAAGATAGAGACAACTATCTAACTAATGCAAGATGTCCCTATTTTTATTGAATTTACTGTTGATGTCTTTGATATTTTTGCTAATTTCTCTCTTAACTGTTTGCTCAACGAAGGTTGCGGTAGAGTGTCTTTTACGGTGGAAATATTTATCTCTGCTCTGTAATTTCTAATTTGAATTTCACTCTGACTTTTATTGATACACTTTAACTGTCTGATACTCTTTAAACTCTTATACACTTTGAATGTAACTATTGTTTTTACTACAAACTATAAAACTGCCTGCTTTGTTTTCCTTTTTTTTTACTATTATGTTTCTCATTTGACTACCCTATTCTACTGCTTGGAGCTTCACAGTAAATCAGTCAAATTTTCCCAAATCTCTACCTCTGGTAATTTGATCTTCACCATCCTTCTGAATATTTCATCTGCCTCTGTATATTTTTAAAATGTAGGCTTGTGGACAAATAGGTGTTTTACTTCATGCTGTAGGTAAAAAAGATTCTCAAAACTCTTGTAGAGAAATTTCCCTATTGGAATACCTTGCATGGCTGAGTTATTGGCTTGCTCCTTAGCCACCTCTCTCATCTTCTTATCATAATCATCCTGATTCATTAATTTTTCATGAATAACCAAAGGATTTGGAAGACCATTCTGTCTCAAAGTATCAAATTTTATCATGAAGCTTGTTATGGCAACTTCCATATTCTGGCATTTCTCTTCTAGTTGTATCATAAAATTATTTTTATAAATTACCTTCCTAGCTTCTAGGATGGTTTTTTCCCTGTCACTAATTCCAATCTCTTCTAACTCCTGCTTATTCTTGGAATTAAGAAATATGATGATTTCAAGAGCCTTTTCTGGCTTCTTGCCAAGTTCTTCTTTAATTTTTGGATGGCCTCACCTGCTGATTTGATAAGATCCTTTTGTTCATAAATATCCTAGATTGATGGCCAAATATCATTGACAGATTCAATGATATTGGCCCATAGCTGTTGCTTGGCTTGTGCCATTGGTTCTTTCAGTGTTAGATATTTCTCCAACTTTTTCAATTTCTCATTCAACCTGCTAGCTTTTTGTTCTTCATTCTTGTGCATAATCTGAACTAACTTCTTCTCATCAGTCAAAATTTTCAACTATTCTTTGATTCTATTGATCTCATTTATCTGAATTCACATTTCCTGCATTGCCTTCACAAGTTTACCTGCCTCATCTGTAGGCTGTGTTGATGTTGTTGAAGACTCTGTTGTTGAAGTAGTTGCTAAGGTAACAAGTAAAGTTGTAGCCATTGGAACTAATGGAGCCAATGTCTTTGCCAAAGTGGAGGGAACAGCTGTAGTAACTACAAGGATAACAGTGACAGGAACTGCTTCTTTGCTAGCCTCTTTTTCCTAGACTAACTTGTCCATTTCAATTTCCATTTCTTTGATTTGGGAAGTTAATTGAAGGATGAAATTAATCATATCATATTTTTGGTTTGCATCTTGTAACACTTCCTTTTCCTAAGGATGTTCTGTAGGAGTCAGTTTAAGTCGCTTCTTTAATGCAGCAATGTCTGCATTTTTCTTCTTTATTATCTCATCTGCAACTTTGACATTCTTAGGATAAAATCCTACCTCAATAACCAAATCTTCCAGTGATTTGATTCTATTATCCTTAGCCTGGGAGGATGCCTTTTCTAAATTTAAGTGATATTTGATGTTCCCTAGAGTGTTATGCAACTTTTGCACACTCATGGCCTTGTTTTTCATGGTTTAATAAAGCATTTCACCAGCTTGTTTGTGAAATTATATTTGGTCAATTGGATGAAGATCTTCTGTCTAAACTTCATATGATGATTTTTTATAATCAGCTGAAGATTTGGGATGCTTGACTTTTGGCTGTAGGAGGGTCATCTGCATTTTCCTAGTCTTGTAGTCAAAAGCATAAAGCAATATTCTTTGGCCATTGGGTGATTGCTTCCAATATTGGTTATATGTATCAGTTTTCAAGGCTTCATTTCTGATCTTTATTTATTTGTACTTCTAAATAATGTCCATCTCTCTTTCTACTGGTTTACTGGAAGATGATACTTCAACACTGTGTTGTTTTTTAATCAGTTGAGTGTTAGAAGTTGAAGGCTAATGTGTCTCTTCAGAAACTACAGGAGGAGGGGAATTATCTTTCACCACTGCATCAATATCAATTACAATAGTTTCCACTTGTTCTTCTAGAGGATATAGTTTTGGCTTCTTCTTGTACATTAGTTTGAATTTATTTTCAGTTGTAGTTTGTGCTGAATATGATCCTTCCTCTCTGACTCTTTTAGAATTCCTCTCTTATTGGGCTAGAGTTTTCATGATTCACTTACTTCTGCTGGTTTCTCCAACGCTTTCAAAGTTTTCTCCAACCATTCAGACTAATTGGAGTATTTCTCTATGTCTGGTTTTTTCTCATGTACATAAGGAGTTAATTTGCATTTAAATTTGAAATTTCTTATTACTCCTAGAGGATCATAATACCACAAAAAACTCTTACTGGATTTAAACTCCTGCAAATTTTTTTCAGCCTATGGACCTACATCTCTACTGTTACAAATAAAAGGGCCAACCTAATTCTTAATCTTAAATTGTGTCTTTTTTTTTTCTTCCAAGAAATTTATTCCATCAGAATTAAGAATCTATTTGATATACTCAAGGGCCAATAACCTCTTTGGGAGGTATTTGGGCAGCTTATATGGAAGAAGATTAGATCCATATACCCTTATTTCTGTATGGTTTTGATACAAGTACCAATCTCCTGTCCTACTATCTTCATATAACTATAGGACCTTTTTAATTTCCTCATTGATTCTTGGTTGTATGTTGTTGTTCAACATGTTGACAATAGGATAGATAAAGGAGTCAATGAAATATGTATATGTAAACTCAGTGGAGTCTTTCCTTATCAAGGGAGTCCAAAATATGGCTGACTGTGAGTTACCTTCAACATCAAGCTTTTAAAGGTTAATGACAAATTTCTCAGACTGAAAGTACAAAAACATGTGGAATAAGATAGATGAGTATTTGAAAACACCTTCTTCAGGAATTTTAACCAGTTGTTCAAGAATTGAGTTAGAAAAGTACTGAGAAAAATTAAAAATGGTAGCAGGAGGCTAACTAGGTGTGAAAGTAGATGGAAAATCAAAAATTGAAGCATCAACATGCTCATCAGTAAAATAACCCAAAATGCAGGACAGCATTGTAATGATGTGTCTGATTCTCTTGGAGAAAATAGATGTTGGATATGGTGGATTGGTTTTGGGAATCTCTACTGATGAAGGCATAAAGGTTTGAAATATCTGGAACCTATTGGGGAAGTCCAGATTTAGATACAATTGTGTGAGGGTTTCAATGGATAAAGGAATTTCATCTGGCCTAGATTGAATCTGCAGCATTTGATTGATTGACTCTGCTGTAATAGTTAACAGAATTTATTTTCCAGGGGTTATTAGGGCTCTTTGATAAGGAAAATAGCAATATTGACAGAGTCTTATCACTTCTGGGCACTGGAAAGTCTGTGGTAAAACATACTTTGGAAAATTAGACTCCCAAATGAAAATTGCATCTGCTTGGTCAATGGTGTTTTCATGGCTCCAGCAGTGGAGCTCAAGAAGATTATACTCAGCGATAGTGTCATTAATTTTAAAGTCTCTATCAGCTAAGGGAGTGTGTTCCACATCCACAACTGGAGATTGTAGAGGATTGACAAATACAATGCTTTTGGAAGCCATTGTTTTGTTAATTTTACTCAATTTCTTAATCTTTTGACTCAAGAAATGGATTCAGGCCTTTGGGAGCACCTCTGGAAGGTATCTACAGTTTGCAGAAGTATTTAATATGAAACCAAGACTATTCCTCTGGTTTACAATGACTTAAACTTGTACAATTGATCAAACTTTACTCTCTGTGACAAAAAAGCAATCTTAGGACCTTAGAATTTCTGTGAAAGGAAGACTAGGGTCTGCAGAAAAGGATAGGGAAGGCAATAGGTGTTTTTGGTCTGCTAAAACTCCTAAATTGATTCAATTACTTGAATTACTTCCTTTTATCTTTAGGAACAAGTCTAATCACTGAAGAATACCTGGAAAAATGAATATTTTAAGTTTGCAGATGGTTTCTGAGGTAGCGGAGGTTCTATGAAGCTCTTCTGGTCTTTATAAGGCTTCCGACTGATCATGCAGTGTATTTAGCAGCAAAGAGTGATGAATTATGGTTGAATTGGGCTTAAAATAAGGTCGGCAGAGTGCTCTTTGCTTGAAAAATGGTCGGCACTGCTCCTTCTACGCGAAACTATAACAGAAAATAGTGAAAAAGGTTGCAATGGGCGGCTATATGGGTTTTTAATCAATCAAGGGTTAATATTGAAGGCGCGGGGTTAATTCAAATGGTAGGGTGGTTTTCGCAATGAGTGAAAAATACTGCTGAGTGGTTTTCGCATGGGCGAAAGGTGGTAGGTGGTATAAATATTGCTTGAGGATGCGATCGAATCAAATTGTGCCACGTATTCAGGAGCGGAGCCCCGAAAACCATGCATTTTGCAAGGTCAGGGTGTGGTTAAAGAGTTTGCTATCGACGATGCGATATGAGATATGGGTTGTTGGATTAGATTGGTATAAGATCCAATGGTTGGGAAATTGCAGGGCTTGATTGGGATGTGATAGGCGTGGGGCCCGGGACTTTAAGTTATGCAGGTTATGCGATATAAGTTATGGTTTAATATACATGGTCGGGGTTTATTATATAACCAATGGAGTTAGGGGAAGTGGGACCTATGTACAGGCAGGTAATATAATAACATTATATATTAATTAACATAAGGGTTGGGACTTATATATAATGGAATTAATATAATATGGGTTTTTAAAAGGTATATAATGGGAGCTAATACATAATGTTAAATGTTAATAATCAAATATAATAAGTGCGGGATTTGTATAATACAGGGGAAATGTAAAAATACACTAAGTAAAAATAACATCGGGGTGAGTGTTTATAGTGGGACCTGATATATGTTTTCAAACTTAGGATTTAATGTATTTTTGGGGTTTTTGAAATAAAAATGGAAGTTAATAAAGGGTTTTTAGTCTTCCAAAGGAAAATTTTCATTTTAACTTAGGAAAAGGGGTTTTGTAAGGAAAAATGAGTGACTAATGGGGAAAAGGGTTAAAATGAAGGGGAAAGGGTATTTTTACAAGGGGAATGATTTTGAAAGGTAGTTAGTAAATTAAATAACCAATTTTATGCTATCCATGCCTTTGTGAAAACTGCTTCTGCCTACTCATCATCTACCTAACATTTTTTCTTCATTTACATGGTGCATTTGTGTTAGCATACCCTTATTCATTTTTCTTTTAACATCAAACAATCTAATTCTATCCTTGTTTCTTCCAAGGGCTCATATTAAGTTGTTGATCTCCTTATTCTCTACCTAACTACGGATCTACCAAGGTTAAATAGTTTGGTTAGATTTTTATTCTCTATCTATCAACATGAAAGGTCAATATTAAGCAGTTTGACCTTCATGGATTGTGGCATTTTTGACAAGCTTCACACAATATTTATTTTACAAAGTAAAGTAAAAATTAGTGGCATTTGAATTTGTGTCACTTTCATGATCTATTTTATCTCTTTTTTGTTGGGGTTCATTTTTTCTATTCTTTTTTATCTTTTTATTTTTCTCTTTCAGTCCTTTTATTTTTCTTTTAGGACTTTTACCGTCTTTACATTTTTTATTTTTCTAATATGGGAAAACAATTTGCGGAAAGCAAAGGTATGTACATATTACAAGACTAAACAAATTCAATTCAAAATTATGAATCCTATTATTATAGGACCCTAACATCACCCATGGTTCCTAGTGCTTCCAAAGGAAAGCTCAACCCGAGTGTTCTTCACGATTTCATGGCAATCTCTTTTGCCATGCAATCCCATACATCATACTGTCATAGGCACATAATTGTCAATGTATAATATAAACATACAATATACCAATTTCCTTACCTTGTTATGCCAGGCACACTGCCTTGTATCTGAACATATACATATATCATCTCTCAAGGGACTCCAATCCCTTGATGAATCTAGCCATAACTAGAAACCAATTGTTATACCTGTCAAATAAATGTTCATAAATATAGCACATGCCCTCATAATGCCAGAAAATTTTAAGGTTAAGAAGACTTCCTGTATGAAAATATCTTATTCGTTTGTAATTAGGGTTTCTAAAATTAGCCAAAGGAATTCTCACCCAATTCCTTTATCTTACCATTTACCTTCTTGCAATTTATTCCTACTATGTATTTTCACATCACCCATATGTTAGTTATATAAAAACCATAAATTATTACCTTTTCATGCTAATACCAAGCATTTTTCCATGTAACTAACTGTTCACACATGTCAATCACATGTTCCAAATATCAAGACATCATATATAGTAACTAAAATCAGCCTCTAACAAGACTAACAACCATGTCATAGTCAATAATTAACTCCCATTCTTCAGTCATAATACATAATGCTACAATTATCACCTACTTACACTCAAGTACATATCAGTTGTCTCAACACATATGTGTTAGTACAACCATCTTAAAAAAATATCATTTCTTCAAGCAATCTTATGGACACATACTCATATCATGCAATTAATCAAACATTCAAACAAACTATAAACGTACCATGTTAGACAAATCAACTAGATGACATAATAAAACACTCAAACACAGAATAGACGACATAATCAAACAGTCAAGCACCAAGTATACAACATAAGAAAACTCATACCTCATTGTATCTCAAGGGAGGCTATCTTGTATGCACAATAAATCTAGATTAGCATGATATAACTTATCAAGACATCAAATCAAACATAAATATGGTCATGATATCCATAATAGTAACTAGCTAGGATATTCACATCATAAGCTCATAATTGTCATTCATGCATAAAAATCACATGTGTGCAATCAGTCTATATTAGTACAACACAATAACATAAATATGTTGACTCATACTTGAATGCCATAACCCTAACCATTTGCATAGTGCAAGCAAAATTAGCATGCTACATATAACATCAAGATCTTATGTACAATAACCCTAATCATCAAGTTAACTAACATATAACCTCAACAAGTTAACATACAACATAATCATCAACAACATATAACATAGTCATCAAGTTAACTAACATGTAACATCCACAACCATGAATATAACAATAATGTACTATCCTACAGGACTATCCAAATCATGTGCATATGACCGCACTTAACTTGAATCTACCATGCATGTAACCACAACAATAATAAAATGACAAACATGTATATATGTAACCATAACTCATATAACAATCCATTAACCAACATACATGCATGCCAAACATAAAATACATGTATGAAGATATTCTCTTGCCCCAAAGTCTAGTGTTGCAACTTCACTTTGATAATCTTTATCTCCTACTCTATCTCAACCAACACATCAGCGTCATAACATACCAAAAGCACCATGATAACCTAAAATACCTACAATGACCTCATGGAAAACAAAATTAACCATGAAAATGCATGCATAGCAACATATAGACACGGACATGCATAAAAAATGCACAATTGAAATGCGCTCATGATGATCACATTCAGCAACAACACCATCAACCTTCACATGGCGACAACACTGTAACTATGACCAAAGACATGCATATGAAACAAGCACATAGACCACAAGGATGATTAACACACATGCAACCGACATGAAAGCATGACCAACATACACTGCCCATCCAGTCCAAGGGATGAGCCATGCTCTGATACCACTTTGTAACACCCTCCTCCCACACTTACCAAAGTAACTGGCCAATCAGGGTAAACATGTGACGAAGAGTTACTATGCTTTGATTCAACCTTCTAGGTGACCTTAAGGAATTGGAATCGATAAAAACACAAGAAACAAACCTTCCACATCAACAACGCAACTCCCAGGAGCCAACCCAACCACTCAGGTAACCAACCCTTGGGTCCCACTAAGGTTTTAGACTATTTAACCCTCGGATGCTCCCTTAATATAGGAAAGGGTGTGTCTCGGAGGCTTTGGATGCTCCCACAGTATGGGCATGCATGCGTCCAGGGACTTTTTCCAATAAACCTGTGCCAGCATCCCCGAGATTTGAGCCACTTTTTCAGGCCAAGAGCCTAGGTCATTGCACAGAACTCAATAAAAAGCTCAAAAGTGAATTATAACAGCAAAAAAATGGTGCAAAATAAAACAATTGAATAAGGACTTGATTGGACCCCTATTATCCATGACAGGAATTTCGTCAAACATGTCGCAAATATGTAATCTACATTTTTAAATAACATATTTGAACATAGGGGTCTCATACTTATCTGAGAATCTCTAAGAAGCATTGTTCCCTTACATCATTAACTGCATATCATCTATTAGGTCATAGACACATTTTTTATTAATTTACAAATAAAAACATGAGGAGATCCTTATATCATCATTGTCATAATACATGCTCAACCAGCATAATAACAACAGAAATATCAGGAATACAACAACCATATAATCCACATATAAAACAATACATTTACACATAAAATTCAAAGGAAAAGAACTTCTTATAATGAATGCAAAGACCAACCCGAGATGGGACGACCATGTTCCACTCGAACATAGATTGGTTGAGCCAAATATCTCTTCAAGCAATCACCCTAGTGCCATATTCCAAGCATGAAATTGGGACTCATGACCAACCAAAAAGAACCAAAAAATCATGGATGCTACCGGATTTCTCCACCTACACTGTGAGGAATTGTATTGCCTCCTAGTCTCTCAGTATTTATCGTAATACACAGTCTGATCCAGGGATCACTAGGCCCTACACCGAGACCCGCTCTCCAGGATTTATTGTATATCCCATCCTGGGACTACTAGGCCTAATAGAGAGAAACCCACCTCTTGTCTTTACCGTATATCTGGTCATTCTCCGGAAAGGATTCCTAGGCCCACCGAGGCAAACAATCTTGGATTTACCGCAACCCATAGTCTATTTTAGGGGTCACTAAGCCACTGGCTTCACTATAATCCACAATCTGGTTCAGGGATCACTAGGTCATGTGTTTTTCCTTTTGGAGATCCACCTCACTCAGCTTCGAATCCATCCAGCAATCCAACTCAAACAAACATGAGAACCCATGACATAAAGGTTATCCATAAATGGTAAGGCTAGGTTGATAACACTGTCACACCCGAAACAAACCATGCCATGACAGAAAAGAACCACATGAAATACCATGCATGCCAAATCTAGCAAGGAAATCACACATGAAAATCAATACCTACAAATAATATTTTTGTAGTTGTTTGATCCTTCTCTTCCTTGCTTTCTCCTTCCTTCCTCTTTCATTCTTTTCCTTTCTTGATCCAATGCCAGAGTGCTCCTTAAAAATTATGTGTCCAAGAGTGAGAGAGAGAGAGAGAGAGAGAGAGAATAATGAGAGAGCTCCAAAACTAAACTGACAAAAGGTACCCACTAATCCTCAAAATCTCTTTTATCAATTAGGCCACTATTTTCTTCATTTTCCATTATTTCCTTCATTTTCCTCCTCACATACAACCTGTGACCTTTCACCTCCCTTTTCTCCTAATTTTGATTATTTTCATAAATTAATGTGCCAAAAATGCCATTTTTCCTTTCCAAATCCTTTGCCTTTTCCAATTTCCTTATCCATAATAAAGCAATGAACACTGACTAGGATGTTTTTGCCCAACATTTAGCTTGGAATAAGTGTCCCATCAACTATGGTTATTATTTTTCCTTATCTTTTATTACATGGAATTTTTACGAGGGTTGTTACATATTCAACTTGCAAAGTTTGTTCTAACACATGTTTAGCTAATGCATGTTCGTAGTAAAAAAAATAACAAAATTTATTGAATAGTTCAAAATTTCAAAATTTAATACAAATAAAATAAGAAATGACAATCAAATCATGAAATATAAAATAACTTTGATCCAAGAACAAATCATCCAATGCATCAATAGAGAATAATAAGCTCATTGATATGTAATTTATCAACATAAACTAGGTTGGTGTGTAATTTGCGACAGAGAATAAAAAATCCTGGAGATTATTCCCTCGAGAGACAAACAAACATAATAAATATATTATACTTAACAAACCATGATGTAATTAAGTCGTGAGGGTTACATTAATTGGTCAAGTTACCGATGTTAAAAGCACCTTTCTAATGGGAGGTCACGGGGTCAATTCTCCTCGATGCTCTTGGGTTTAGGCTCTACTAATGAGCCAGCAGGAAGTGATCCCTTCGGGTATATCTTCTTGGATAGTTACTGTGGAAATAGCAACCACCAATCTCCACTTTCCATGAACCACATTGAAAAAAAAAACATGATGTAATTAAAACTAAATAGATCACTGACTAATAAATCAAATTAATTATAAAGCTACTTGAGCTAATTAATCTAACACATGTTCTAAGGAGTGTGCTTTCCTCCTTGGGATGGAAAGCGATGAGTTTATTTTAGAAAATACAAAATTAACAATCCCATAGACACCAACTTCATAACCACAGGAACATAACTTGCATTAATTGTAAAAATGATTATGAATACAACTTATTCATTAATCTCATATTTCCTCTCATGGAGAGGTGTGTAATTTGTATACATATTTTGGCATGTCTAACCTTAGAAAATATGCTAAGAACATTCTTGAGAAATTATGATTCTAAGGTTTTTCTAGCCATCAACTAAACAAAAATTGGTTATAAAAAATTGTTTCGAAATAATACATCATTTTTCCTTGTTACATCTCGTCCATGTCATATGTTATAACCAAGCCCTATTTATAGTCATCGTTCAATAATGATGCCAACTACATTACCACTAACAATATAGATCTTTTGTGTAGACTATTCCTTAGCTCTAAAACTAATATAATTATTACAAACAACTAGATTCATTTGTAATGCAGACAATTATTGCTTTGAGATTCATGAGGGGCAAGGGGTTGCAGCTACATCATGTATTTTTCTTGGAATAGCAATGGGAGTAGCAACACTTTATTGTCACTAGAGTAGCAACACTTCAATGTGATTGGAGTACCAACACACTTGTGACACTGAAGTAGCAACTAACATACATCCTTTTTGGAAATGAGTATAGAAGGCCTATTTCTCCAAAGCACACTAGCATAATTCAGTAAAACAACAAGAAATATAGGAAAATCATATTTTGGAAAAAATGCATCGTTATGGAAAATAACAGACTCAATATGTTATAAATAGTTACAAAGGCTAGAAAGAAAATCATGTTAAAAGATAGAATTTCTAAGGCCCAACAATGAAATTTCTTGAGAAATTTTTACAAGGGTGTAAAATAATCATGGTGAGGGGAACAATAAATAACATAATGATCTACTAATACCATACTATTTGGTCTCGGGGTAAGTAAAGATATAATTGTTTATAGTTTTATGATTTTTGTGGTCAAACTTTATAGAATGTGAGTTCAAATTATTTGTACTTTTCACAATTGATTATTGACATTTCGAATCCCAAAGAAGATCCATCTTTAAGATAAAGAATTGGAGGGCATAATTGCAACAAAATTCATACATTTATGAGATGCGAGATATAAGGAGGAAAAGGTTAGCTACGAGAACCTTAGGAATGCAAGAAAGAGCTAAGGAAAAAAATCTATAAAAAATAAAACCAATAATAATAGGGTTGAATTAAAGTAAAAAATAATACGATTAAATTAATAATAGTAATAATAATAATTATCATTCCCCCGATGGGGTTGTATCCTGAGGTTAGGTGGTCATTCTTGCCACCACGGAAATGAAAGGAGCTTTAATGTCGGGGGTTGGGTGTTCTCCCTCTCGTATGCATGAGAATGAAACTTAAATTTAATCCTTGTACAATGTAGTCCAACTAGGAGATGTTGAGCGAGGGAGATAATTTTTTTGGTTGTTATCCAAGTCGGTAGACGTTTATTTATTTTCCATAGGAGGGACTGAAGGAACAAATCTTGCATAGGAAGTGGAGTCTCCGGAGGGAAACTATTGCAAGGAATATTGAGGCCATTGGTTCAAATATTGCATGGAGGGTTGAATGGATTAAATCACTGGAGAAGTGGATAGGCAATGTAGAGAATGCCGGATGTGGAGGATATCCTATTTAGGCCAAGTTTGCAATCCTGGTCATGGCCAATTCGACACAACGTGATTCGTCTCACTTGGAACATGAATAAAGTTTGCTCCCTCACCACTGTTGGGTACCCCTAAAATTTAAATTTTTTCCTCTGAACTATGTATGGTATTTACTTGAAATTTTTCTCAGTGTCCTTAGTCCTTATCATTTGCAAGTTAATTTGAATGTTTACGCAGTTCATGCACTGAAAACCATTGATTATCTCCCTAATTTTGTCGCCCTAGGCGATGGGCATTCATTTTTTGGCGTTGCATTGGTTCCATATATGTTGTGTGGGTTCCCTTTGTGTTGTTGCATCGGTTTACGGGTTGTGCATTTGTGGAAAGTTAGAGTGTTGGGTGGGAGAGACCCTATTGTTTGTGTCCAACCTGGGTGGTCACTAATACACGGATTCACATCGAGCCTTACAGAAGTTGATACACAGATTCACATTGAACCTTACGTAAATTGGGAATAGTGCCTCCCCAAATTAGTTATGTTATTACCTTAACCTGAGTATAATTTCTCTTCGAGGGTCTGTAATTAGGGACATAGAACATCACAGGTCTGATAATTACGCTAATTACGCTCTTCCTGTCTAAAGCTGGTGGTCCAAGAGCATTACTTCTGGGTTTTATTATAATTGGTTGAGTATGGAAAAATAGATAATGTGTAGTAGGCAATGGGGAGGGGGTTAGTAGAGCCCATCAACAAGCTTAGGAAGTTGTTGATAGCTACCATGTAGTCGTCCCTCTGGACACCTAGAATAAAATATGGAACTTGGAGTCTCGTGTTATCAACAAATTGACATGTCTTTTCTGATTCATAGATCATGGATGACATATCCACGTGGATTCCTAACTAGGAAACACCTAGGGACGAAGGAAGTATTGTTTTGGAGCACTAACTCTTTATTGGAAAATGAAGGCTCTGTTAGGCATGATTTTAATGGACAAGCAAGCTGAGAGATACAATTTGTTGGTCTAGAGGATGTTAAAAGATTCCAATGTAACCAGAATTGTCGTCTAAATAAAATTGATGATAGGCTTGCCCATATTGAGCTCCAACTTAAACTTAAAAATAATAATAATAATAATAATAATAAATATTATTTAAAATAATAATTATTATTTTAATAATTAAAATTGATGAATGTATATGGTTTATAATAATAATAATAAATATTATCATAAAATTTTAATGAAGAATATAATAGTGTTAATATAATAATTATAATAAGGGAGATACATAATGATATTAATAATAAAGGTATATAATAAAAATAAAATAATTAATAAATTACAGAGTGATATTATTAAAAAATAACATTATTAATATATATTATTAAAAAAAAGGTAACATTATTAATATTTCTTAAAAAAATAGAAATATAATAATTAATAAAAAAAAGACTAAATGATATTGTAATGTTGACAGAATGATAAAATGTAAAGGAATAATATAATGGGAAAAAATGAGATAAAAGATAGGGTATAAGGTATAATTATTATAATAATAGGGTAAATAAAAGATAGAATCATAAAAGAGGGGAGGGTGGTTAAACTTAAAAAATTAATAATAATAATTATAATAAATAAGATTTAATGATAATAAATAATGTATAATTATAATAATTAATAGTATAATATTATATTAATGATAGAATTAAAAGAGAGAAAAATAGGATAAGAAGAATATAGAATTAATAAAATAAGGTAAAGTAACAATTATGATAAGAGAAGGTTGTTAATTGGGGTTATTTTGGGTGGTTAGGTGGAATGGTTGTTATCTTCCCTACTAGTGATATGATGAGTTATAATGCCTTGATAAATATTGTTGCAATGGCTTCATGCATATGTCTATGAATATTGTTGTATTGACTTCGATCCTTGTGAACTCTTAACTGAGTATATTTGTGGACCAACCTAGTACTAACAACCTCACTATAGTCTTCGAGATGAGAGGGAGGTCGATTTCTTTCCTTAGAAAAAAAATGCGATAAAAGAAGGGGATAAGGGAAAAGGAGTAATGATAGAGTAATAGGGTAATAACAATAGGAAAATAATAATAGGATGATAATATAAAATGGAAGTGGGATATGAAATAAGGAATAAGGAATATATAATATAATAAGATATCATTAAACTTTAAATATATAAAATACTAAGATAAAACGAAAGAAAAGAAGGGAAGGGGATGTGGAGGAAGAAAATGGAGTGAGAAAAGAGAGGGAAGTGTATGAAATATCATGTCTTAGATAATTCAAACCTTAACTTCTTGTGTTTTTCTTTGTTTGATTAAAGGGATTTAGCTTCCATTTACTTCTAGTTCCTCATCTTTGTTTAGATTGTTAGGTTTCTTGATTAGCTCAATAGCCTCCTTGAACTGTCTTTTGAAATAGTGACCGTCATTTGCAATGATATTTGTGTTCTCTAAGTAAACGTGTTGTTTGGTATTAATGGAGTGTTTAACAAGAGCTAAGGTGTGTATGCATTCATGTTAAAAACATAAACTTTGAAATGGGAACTATAAACTCAAAATAGGAACACTAGCCAAAAAACTCAAAAAAAACGTGAAAAACAACCTAAAAACAAAAAATGTTGATGCTGGAATACTGGAATGCTAGAAAATCTTAAAATTTTGATAATTTTTCAACCATGACATTATGGAAAAATTTTCGACTAAAGAAATTTTCAAAATGAACACCTGAATGAAAGAGTCAGTATTCGAGGAGTAATTTCTTTTTTAAATGTTAAAAATATGATGACTTTAAAATCTTAGCCTAAAACAACTTGACACATTGCAACAAAAATTTAAAAGGAAACCATCAAATTGACACACAGTGTGGGCAAACTCGACCCATTGAAATGAAAACTTAAATATCAACCATGACATTGACACATTGTGCGGGCGGACTCAATCTTTTACAACAAAAACTTTAAAATCAACAATCAAATTGACACATAATAGGATCGGCTTGCTAGTCGAGGATCGACACAGAACCTATATGAAAAAATAAAATAAAACAAAATAATAAATAAATATATAAAAAATGAAAAATATAAAAGAAAACAAAAATTAAAACATTGAAAAAATAAAAAAACACAAAATTTTTAAAAAATAATAATAAGTAAATAAAGTTCACAAGGTCTTGGATAGACGGTGACTGGGTGGGTTGTTAGAGCACTTCTTGATGTGAAGTCATCGGTTCAATTCCTTGTGCTCGATCAGGGTGATGTATTTGAACATGAAGATGAAAATGTAGTCCTACTCAATTTACAAAAAAAAAAAACATATATTAAAACCAAAAAAAAAAAAAAACATGACAAAAATAAACACACACACACACATATTTATATATAAATAAAAACAAAAATAAAAAACACAAAACAATTAAAAAAATAATAAGAAGTAGATAATAATATATATTAGAACATAAAAATATTAAAAATAAAAACATGGCAAAAAAAAAAATATAAAAACATGGAAAAAAACAACAAATAATATATATATATATATCAAAAAGCAAAATTAATTAAAATAAAGCATACAAAATTATTAAAAAAACAAAATTAATTAAAATCAAGCATAAAAAAATGTAAAAAAAAAACAAATATAAAATTATATATAAAAAGACAAAAAATAAACATTGACCATGTACCAAAAAAATAAAATTAACTTTCAAAAAAAACTATAAGTTAGAAAAAACTATAAAAAATAAATAAAAATGCAAAAAAAATATTTCAAAACAAGCATAATTAAAATAAAAAAAAAAATAAAAGATTAACCAAAAAAAAAAAAATAGAAGCAATTTTAAATAATTTAAAAAATAAATAAATAAATAAACCATAAATGTTTTTTAGAAAAACATTCAAATCAAATAAAAAACATAAAAAGATTAAAAAAAAAACCATTATAATAAAATTAAAAAAGATAAAAATTAAAAATTAAAATAAATAATCATAGTTAAAAAAAAAAGGTTAAAAAAAAACTAAAAACAAGATAGAATAAAAAAATTAAAATTTGATCTAACCTAATTAAAAAACCATTATTAAAAGTAAAATAAATAAAAAATAAAACATCTACCCCGCTCAGCCCAACGGTCGAGCGGCCAAGGGTGGCAAGGTCGATTTTGAGAATCGACCTTGCCGCCCTTGGTCGCTTGGTCATGGGAGCTGCGTGCAGAGTTCCCACAGCCACTCATCCCAGTAGTCGCTCGGCCACTAGGCTGGGCGAGGTAATTTTTTTTTAATTATTTTAATTTTAATAATCGTTTTTTAATTTTTTTTAATTAGGTTATATCAAATCTAATATATATATTAATTTTTGTTAACTATTTTTAATTTTTTTTAACTATGCTTATATTTTTTAATTTAATTGTCTTTTTTTTTTTAAATTATGTATTTTAATTTTATTATAATATTTTAATTTTTTCATGTTTTTTATTTGATTTTAATGTTTTTTATGTTTTTATTTTTTCATGTTTTTAATTTTGTTTTAATGTTTTTTTTTAACGTTTATGGTTTTTTTAATTATTTAAAAATGCTTTTTTTTTTCTTCTAATTTTTTTTTATAATTATGCTAGTTTTGAAATGTCTTTTTCATTTTTATTTATTTTTTACAGTTTTTTAACTTTTTTTTTTAAGTTAATTTTATTGTTTGGTACATTTTTTATGTTTTTTTTTTTCTCTTTTATATATAATTTTATATTTTTACATATTTTTATTGTTAATTTTTTTATTTTGCAAAAAAAATAAAATATTTCATTATAAAAAGAACATTGCAAAAAAAAACAAAAAAAACACATACTTAGAAATCCTTAAAAAAATAATATCCTAAAATGAAAAACACTAAGAGACATAAGACAACTTGAAAATTTGTTAAATAAACAACATTTTTAAGAAAATTGTTTATACTTTGGACATAAGAACATTTAAAGTGCCAAAAATGTCTTTAAAAAAGTAAATGTTAATGATTTTCAAAACATGCATGAAAATCCTCAACATTTAAAAAAAATATCAATACTTAATACATTATAAAATTTAAAGTATAAAAAATAAGCCCTCAAAAAAAAAGGGTCGATGTTGCATCAACACTTTTCAAAATCAACATGAAAATCACTAACATTTAAAAAAAAAAAATTATACTTGATACAAAAAAAAATTAAAGTGTCAAAAATATGCTCAAAAAAAAAAATTGTATTCTCAATGAGCATTTTTCGAAATCAAATTACTTTTTTGCTACCTCAAAAAAGCAGGTACTCATTTCTGTTCCCGTTTCAAAGTTTACATTGTTTATTTTATATCTAATATGTGATCTTTCATCCTTACTTGGAATGATTGTCCAAAATCTCCAATGTAGCATTTCCCATGAGAGAAATATTTTTGTACATCCCCTTGAATTAATGATGGTCAATTATATCCTTCACAAAATTCATTTTTTGTCTAATGGTTTCCATAGGTTTAAGTGCAGTTGTAATCTCCTTTCTTTTAAATGATATTGCATTTTTTCCAATAACTCCTTGGATGTAGGGTAGGTATAACTTCTTGTTGGAAGGTTGAGAGTCTTGAGAGTTGGGACTTTCCCTCTACTCTTGTGATAACTCTTTGGATGTGTTTATTATTGTAACCACTATCCTTGAAAACCCTACTCAAGTGGTTTTTTCCTTGTTAAAAATGTTCATTATCTGGGATTCTCAAGTCTCTTATAGCCAACATGTTTAATACCTCAATTTTTTGTGAGTTTGATCCAGATTTATGTAGGAACGAAATGAAATACATATTTAAGCAGAAACGCAAAGATATAACAAAAGCTAAACTTCAATTCATTGATAACAAAATACAGAAAATGGTTTACATGCAGAATGGAGACAAACTAACTCGGGCGATGGTAGCTTATCTCTGAGAAGATATGTGGCGGTTGCATGCCTTATGAACTATGTTACAATGAGGCTTGAAGGCCTAATTATGATTGAGAAACAATGGAAAACCCTAAACATCCAAAAACATAACCCTAGGAGATGAAGTGCCAAAACTCTGTGGGCCTCGTTGGGGTAAATTGGTACATCAACTTCCTGGGGTCATAAATTTGGCATATGATCTTTGTTTAACGTGTACGATACCTCGTTAGAAATATTTATCCAAGGAATACAAATTTCAACTCCAACACGTACTAAGAGTTGTGAGTTTTCATGTCTTCCAAAAAAACATCACTTACGGCCTCAAAATGGTTCTGGAAGTTCAGGACCCAAAAAAACTGCCAAAAATAGTAAACTATGCTACTATTAATGAAACTAAAAGAAAAAATAATGGGGTTTCAAGTGGAATAGGTGGGTGGCCACCAATATCCACCCGGATTTTTCCTCCCCCCTTAAGAAGAAATGGTCCCCATTATGTTAAGTGCCTTCATGATATGGGGAAAATTCTGTTGAACTTGGTCCCCAGTGAGCCACTTGCCTTGGTGCAGGATTTGTCCAACTTTGATAACCCTATATAGTTGGATCTTCTACTGGAGAGTGTTCTTGATATGTGTGTCCATTGTTATAGGTTAATTTGGGCATAATCCCCCATAACCTGGTCAAACTAGACATCATCCCCGGGACCAATGAAATAGGGTCTATCATCCCCTTAAATTTCAGTTGTTACATGCCCTAAGAGAATAAAAATTCATTCATGGCTTCTATTGTGAGATTTCCAAGGTTTGAAGTATATGTTATATTACTTATTGACTCACCAACACAGCCTCTAAAGGGACTAAATGCGTTGCAATGCAATATCCTCCATTCAAGGGTGCACTGCAATGCACTTCCCGAGATTCAAGAGTGCGTTGGACACCTGGGAGCAGAATTATCATTGTTCTGGGAATATACACATGGCCAGTGCCTTCTAGAAGAGTCCATATTTGTCAAACTTAGAATCCAAGTGTCCATCTAACACCTCTGATCTTGGGAACATGTCTTGGCTATTATTAGAAAGTCATTCATTGAGAAACTACCATCAATTTCCCTATAATTTGAGCACTCATTCTAGTGCTAGAAAAGGAAGAAATTTGATAAAGTTATGTTGTTGGATTCTCATTTGAGAGAGTGAAAGTACTGATATGCTGCTGGTATAATGTTGGATGTGATGAGGTTAGAATGAAGCTGGAGCTGGTGGCAACAAATTGATCATTGGTTGTAACCTCCCACTTCTACTCTTTAATAAAGACTGTTGTTCATTTTCCCATATATATGTATCTATTTCTTGTGCAATGGATTCTTGAATGATATATATATTTCATATCTAATCGATTTGATTGAGTAAGATAAGTAGATATATATCTGTATATTGCATGTTGTTTGTTGTTCTTTTTTTGTGTTTGCAGGAATCGATCTGGTGATTTGAGTTGGATTGAAAGCGACGACAACAGCAACATAAGGAGAAGGATAAGTGACTGAATGAAAAGTAGGCTCCTTTACCATTCTGTATATCTGCTTGTTTTAGAGAAAGTGATAGTAATTCTTTCCTCTGTTTTTCTAAGTGACTAGCACCACACTTAGGGAATTTGGTTTATCCGTAGATCAAAATTCCACATAACAAATTGGCGACTCCATTGGGGAGTATCCTATCATTCCTAGTGTTTTTTCCTCTTCTTATCCTCATCAGTAGCATATACTTTCAGTTATTATACATTTGAATGAAATAATTTCATTAGAAGTGTATTTTGTTCCTTGGTTTTTCAAACTGTGCTGCGCCCAACGCACTGTTGGTCAAGACACAGAGCACTGCAACACACTGTCTCCCCTTAGAGAATGTTTTGGCCCCTCAACCAACCAAATTCCATCTAAATTTGTCATTTATATCATTCTCATCCATTTGTTTGTTGTATTCTCAACTGTCTGATACCTCTTATAGACCTGTGAACTTTCTTGATTCTTCCTCCTTTGAAAAGTAAATTTGTTCAATGTCTCTTTAGTGTTTTTCTTTATCATTGGAAAATAAAATTCAAATTATTTTATTTCTTCATTCGATTCATTTGTTTTCGTAAAGAAAATTTTTGTTTCATTCTTCGTTTCCTATAGGAAAAATTGTGGTTCCATTCTTCATTTTTCCTAAAAGAGAAATTGTTGTTAAATTCCTTATTTCTCAAAGAAGAAAACACTTGTTTTATTGATTTGATGCATATAGTTTCCTTTCTTGCATTCACATTAAGGGAGCTGAAAAGAAAAACATGCATGTGCATATAGTGAATTTTGTGTGTTTCATAGGAAAAATTTAGGAAAGTTTCATTTTATTTTGTGCTTTTTGTTGTTTTCTCTAAAACTGATTGCTCTTTCCCTTAGTAGCTAGGATTTTCATTGAAAAAGATAAATTGAAAATTTTTCTTATCATTTAGTTTTCATTTTTAGGAATTTCCATCACATCACGTGGAGAACCTCAAAGAAAAACTTTTTAAACAATATCAACATAAAATTTACATCAATTTACCTAAGAAGGCATTGGAACATTAACGATAGCATTTAGAAGGTCTAGGCTAAAGAGGTGTTACGACGTCATTAAACATATAATTTGTCGTTATCTTGTCTGTGATACATTCCGAGTGTGATACCTAACACCACGTGCATAAGTATATCGGAGCTCATCCACGTACCTTCGGGTATATAGGGCGGTGCTCTGGTACGAAAAGTATAAGGGGTTGCTCTCAATGTGCAGTTTCACATTAGACAGTGCTAATATGGACTCGGGCCTCCACATACCTTCGGGTATATTTGTGAGGACAAATTTAGGTTGCTATCCATCCATAGTGAACCGAGTCGACCACCTTGTAACTTTCGATACACCGAACACAACATTCGGGGATATTGTATGCCTGTACTTTTTGGTTCGCCAGGAGTTATTATGCAGTTCACAATTACTTGGTAAACTGTTTTCCTAGAATTACCCTTTTATTTTGTTTATTTGTTTTTGGTCATAAAATAAATCAGTCGTTGTGGAAGAAGAACATCCCTTTCCCTATCATTCGTGTAGAATAGCACTAAAACCACCTTTACCACCGGAAGCCATTTATGGTCGGCGAAGGCAACATCATTTTACCAAAACTAGTACTATCAGTACCTCTGGTGCGACATCATCCTCAAATATACCAGAGTTGTCTCGATTGGTTTCTACAAATCCTGGTTCATCTACAGTTTTCGAGACGGAGTCTTCACAGCTACCTGTGGTCACGATCCATCCAGTCAATGAGACCATACCTCCCGAACCCAACGTTGTTCAACTAGAAGTTGATCTGGATCCTGGTGTTCTTTTTCCAGAACATCTGAATCCCAAAGTCAAACAACCAGAAGTTGTTCCTGTATCGGTCGCACCATAATCTATAATAGCTATTGAATCTCCCATATCGCGCAGTCAACCACCTAAAATATACTTTGGGCTTGACAGAAAAATCCTTCCACCTGGTTTGATTTCAATTGAAGAAATTCCACAAGATGAAACACCTTCAACTCCAACCCATTTTGGATCATACCTTTATCTTTACAAGACTTTTCCTCAATCACCCCACTCTGCTTTCTTTGATCCTGTGTCTATTCGAGTTCCCGTAGATCCTGTAGGGTATACATTGGGTCGTATAACCATGCCTGAGCCAACATATTTTGCTAGAACATCTATTCCAGTTGCGACAACACCTACTTTTACCACCCCGTCGATGTTCACAACTTCACCAGAGTCACATTTACATGGTGGCCCTTCCGTCCCACCTGGTTACCAATATTTATCTAGAACCTTCTCTTGTGCATCCTCAAACCCATGGAATTAACCAATGTCACCATCTGGTATTCTATCTAATACATCTCTAATGAGTACTGAACGGCTTGATCCTTTATATGCATCATCAAGGAAACATCAAGCTAGTCCATCTGGGTATATTCCATCTAGTACAATTTCAACTGGACTCTCCGCATTTGGAGAACAATAATTTCCATCTTATTATACTCCTCATGTTGGGTGGCAACCTATGGTCACCCATTTTGATAGTAATTTGTCGTTATTTTGTCATCCTAATGTCGAAATTATTGTTTTTCAGTGGCAACCCACTCTACCCATCCAACCACAAACGGTTGTGAAATCATATCAACCGGTTCAACCTACTCCACTTTTTAATACATCCTTACCCCTGTTACAGGCTCAAACTATTGTACCTGATACCACTAATCTAGATCTTGGGGGTAGGCCCCCAAGATCTAAAAAATTGAAATGGATTTGACAAGATTTACAAAATTAGAATGCCAGAAGAGAGAGAGAGCACATAGAAAATAAAACCACAAAGAAAATTGTTTTATTAAAACAGAGAATAACTGTAGAAGCTACATTGTGGTGGAAAATCTATCCTTTTACAAAGTGAGGCTTTGTTATTTATATCATTTTTTTGAGTTACAATACCATGGGTAGATACCATAGGTGGATACCATGGGTCAATACCATGGGTAGATACCACTTACAATACCATGGGTAAATTCCATGTGTGTATGAATACCATGGGTGGATACATACCATGGGTGAATGAATATCATGGATAGATGTCACTTACAATACCATGGGCGAATAAATACAATGGGTGGATGAATACCATGGGTCGATTCCATTTACAATACCATGGGTAAATTCCATGGGTGGATGGATAACATGGGTGGATGGATACCATGGGTGGATGCCATTTTCCATTCGGATCAGTACCTCAACCATCTCAGGCAGGTCCTTCCACCCAATACCCTCAAGTATTTGGCCCTCAAACTCTAACTCCTTTTGTTTTTTTACAACAACCACCTGTATCCGGAATTATTTATTCACAAGCTAGATTACTATATTATGGAATGTCGCAGCCACAACCGGGTCATACCTATCCACAACCGAATCTAAGCTATTCAATTTTGGGTTATAATCTTGGTGGAAATACCCCTTGGCAGCCACAAGCGCAAATGGAACAACCTTCATTTCAACAAGTAGTGTACCCAAGTTTTGGTCAACAGAATCCTCAAGAGTTTGCTTATCAAAAGAACCCCTATCTGGGTTACCAACAACAGATTGATTATGTTGGTGCTCAAATGCTTGTTTCCCAAGAAATTCCATCATACCCTGGCTATGCTCAACCCGACTTAAATCGACAGTTGCCCTTTGTTGCAACTTTAGAGTTACCAGATTTAAATCAGCTCACCAATGATCCAATCAACTATGCTCCTTGGTGGCTGGTGATACCTCATAAATTACCCTCGGATATTCCTAAGTTCAATGGAAATCCTGGGGAAGACCCGTCGACGCATGTTATGACTTAACATTTGTGGTGTTCATCTAACTCCCTAAATGATGACTATGTTCAACTACGTCTTTTCCAGCATACACTCACTGGTCCGGCCACGAAATGTTACATTGGGTTACCAAGAGATTCATTTGATAATTTCACTACCCTAGCTACTGTATTTTTGACCCACTTCCAGTTACCCATACAATATGAAACTAGAATGGAACTCTTGACCAATTTTAAACAGACTAATGCTACTCACATTTCTGATCATATTCATGAGTGGTGTCGCTTAATGAGAACGGTTAAGACATTTGTTCCTCGATTAGCTCCTTTCTCATGGTTCATTAAGTCCCCGTTACCATCTATAGCCGAGTATGTACAAAGGTGGTGTTGTCACCGAAGAGTAGGTCATTGTTCGTGCCTAATACTTTCGTACGATTTATACTCGACCAGCATGTTTCACGAGAAAATCCCCAACGCGCCACGATCTAATTTTACTATTCCTCCTCCATATAAGGACGGTGATGCCAGTGACGGCATGATCGGTATTGCAAGAACACATCACTCTACTGCATATGATCTTTCACCTTCTTCTGAAATCTATGTTGTGTCATCTAACAAGGGAAAAAGTGACAAGAAACCCAGAAGTAAGAAAAAGGTGAAATCAAAGAAAAATAAAACTTCTACCTCGTAGGAAATATCATCTGATCAATCGAATGGAAAGCAGAAACCTCATTACCCTTGCATAATTTGTAATGAGGAGCACTTATTTCAAACTTTCTCACCGTGCCGGAAGTCTCAAATTGATTAAGACTTCGTATGCATCTGGCGAAGCTGATGAATCCATTTTCGAACCGTACACAAATTCTTGATTGCTATGGATCCGTACCTTTCTATTTCCAATTTCTTATGTTATCTAATACAAATCCATCAACCGATAATGGTGTCAACGTGTAATAAATATTATTGTAGTTAGGATACTAATCAACCTAATACCTCAACCACGAATCCTTCTATGGAATCTATTTTGCCAACTGTTTTTCTTGAATTGACAATAAAGCCACCGAAGGGAGTCATTCATAAATCAACATTCAATCCTCAAACCTGAGCTGCTCAAAATTATAATATAGTTGAAGATTTGGCTCAATCCCCTTCAACTATGTCGACGCTTGAGGTGCTTCCAAATTTTCCCTCCCAGAAATAAGCTTTGTTGTCGGCAATTGGTGGAATTGATCCGAAAGATTCCAATCTTGTAGTCTTTAATCATACGAGCTATGTGCCACAATTACCAGCAGAATTGTAATTCTCTATTCAATTAAATGTTCTCAATCACCTCATTCATCGTACCATTATTGATGAGGGAGCATCTACGTGCATTATGTCTCTAAACTGTTGAAAGTCACTTAGCTTGTCGGCCTATCTCAATCGCCTACGACGTTGAAAGCTTTCGATAGACGTACATATAAGCCTTGCGGTATCATCAATAACCTACATGTTGAATTAGGGGGGGAAACAATAAATGTTGAATTTGAGGTCGTTGACGGACCTCTTGACTACAACAGTTTACTTGGAATGCCATGGGTATATGCTATCACTGCGATCATCTCTACATATTTTAGAATGATTTCTTTTCCACATAAAGGTGTTATCACAGTCATCAATCAACTATCCTTCTTTTCCTCTAGTTCCCGGGTATCTGGAAGTGTTCCGTTAGTTCACGCACCCCAACTCGCACTTCAGAACATTGGTGTAGGACTCTTAAATGATTCTTCCCTAATGGGAACCTTTGCATTATCGCAGCCTGCGACGTCTGAAGAAATTGAAAACATAGAGACATGCTACATGATATCTTCCACTCCATCTGGCTTAAGGAATATTATGGTTGATTCTGAAGTTGTTACGTTGGATGAATTTATGCCACCAAGCCCAATTGAGCTGGCATAGTAATCAATCTACATGGCTTGGGTGGTGAATCTGAAATCATCGTCGTCGGTCGTTTGGGTTGATCGTTCATTAGATTTTGGTACTCCATCTGATCCTTTTTCATCCACTTTCTTGACAAATGATAATATTATGGAATCCATGATGCCAGAAGGAGAACCATGGGAAGATCATCATCATCATTCCCATCTTCAAGATTACAAAGAAGATAATCTTATTGAACTATATCACCCATCGATCAAAACATTCTTTTCGAATTCTTTTCATATTAATGCAATCGAATCTGAGCGAAATTTATCAGATATTGAAGAAACCATTTCTATCAATATTTTGACCAAACCCGGTGTTGTAGAAAACATTCATGTCGACATGTCTTGTTCTCCATCAGAACTTGAAAATTATCGCTCTCTCTTTCATGAAGTTTTTGATTTATTTGCTTGGTATTACGAGGAGATTTCAAGCATAGATACTAGTATTGTTGAACACGCCATTAACATGTACCCTAATGTCAAATCGGTACATCAACGCCTTCGTCATGTTCATCCGAAGAAGGTCGCTGTTATTAAAGAAAAATTTGAAATTTTTTTGCGTGTTGGTTTCATATACCCTGTTCTGTTAACTGATTGGGTTTCCAAAATTGTTCCTGTTATGAAGAAACAAGGGACAAACAGAGTGTGCGTCGATTATCGGGATGTCAATCTTGCTTGTCCAAAAGGAAACTATCCCACTCCCTTTATCGACCATATTATTGACGATTGTGCTGGATGCGAAATATTTTCACTCATGGATGGATTTTCAGGCTACAATCAAATCAATATCTGACTAGAGGACCAATATAAGATAGCATTCATCTATCCCTAGGGCACATTCACTTATCGAAAACTCCCATTTGGTTTAAAGAACAATGGGGCAACCTTTCAGAGAGCAATGGATTATGCTTTCAATGACATCAAGCACATTGTTCAACCTTATCTAGATGATTTTCCCACGCATTCACGAAACTGGACTGATCACCCGATGCATTTGAGAGCTATATTTTTATGCTTCCAACACAAAAAAAATATGCCTCAATCCACATAAATGTGTTTTTTTTTTTTTTTTGGTTGTTTTCTAGGATTCGTCATCTCAAAAGAAGGAATTCGAATTGACCCACTAAAGATCCAGGTGTAATATTCCCAAATGGGAAAATGTATGGCCATCTTATTAAACATATCAGCAAATAATAGGCACAATATCTTGAGGATCAAGTCACTCAAGCAATAGAAAGAAAGCCTCCAATGGGGAAAATATGCTAATACATGAGAAACACTGCTATACAAATGCCATGAGCCATGGCAGAGCGATTTTAGGGCATAAAATTCTACAGGAATGATAAAAAAAATTATATCTTCTATTATATATCTCAAAAGGTGTTGGGGCTATAGATCTATGCTCCCAAACACTTTTCCAAGACAACCGAGAAAGGGTTTCCAGAAATACCCAAAACACAAAATTGTTGGAATGCAGCCCTATGGCTGAATTGTAGCTACAACTGAATAACTAGATGGAGATGGATGAAACTAATATCTAAATGAATAAATCTCATCCAATATATCCTTCAAGTGAAAGTTTGTTCCCAACACTAAAGATCTCACCCTCCAAATCAAGCACGGAAACCTCCAATCCAAATGCTCACTAGAATAATGCAGTCAAAGAGGGAACTTGCGCTATAGATGATGGAAATAGGTTTTCCTGTTGCCAAGATATGAAATAAATCTCAAAAAACTCCTTTTCTGACCTCCCAATGGGAGGAATGCTTCCTCCACTGAAAAACTACCTTAGAAAGTGGGTTACCCAATCCTCCACTACAATACCCTACAACACAACACAAATCTGAATAGAAATTGCGTTGTAGCTGAAGACTAAAGCTTCGCCAGAATGTCAGAACGTGGAAATGTAGTGCAATACTCTTCATAGAGGCTCCTCAAGGAAAGATGTGGGATTCCCTCTTGAGAACACCTTGTGCTAAATAGCACAGCAATCTCAGCTAAACAGCTGGAGAGTGCAAGAAGTCATACAAACCACAAAATCAATAATCAATAACATGCCCATATATGGCTTCCTTTCCCTCCTTATAAAAAATGTGAGCCTTCTCACCTTAGGTCCCACTCATTAAAGTCACTACTATCATGGATACTTTCTCCCATTCACACTGTGCTGTCTCTCATTGATGATCCACTCCCTCCATATCAACGTTGTTGATTTGATCAAACTTGACCTTGTCCACATGCATTAGCCCCTATTCACACATGGGGTGCTTTATCCAGCTATTAAGATTATCCCTTTTTACATTAATATGGGTTTTATTCCTACTAAAGAGATTTATGGGTCTCCCTACCCACTTATTCATCTATCTAAATCATAAAAGCAAAAATTAATATTCCAATTAGCTGCATGCTAATTTAGGAATGTTACAGTCCTCCCCTCCCAAATGTTACTTGTCCTCAAGAAACTGCAAGGATAGAACTGAAGAGCCTCCTCTCCTCCTCCTATAGCATCCTCATAGGATAAACTCCTCCAATGAACAAGATGTTGTCTCATAAATAAGTCTCCAAGTTTCTCCTCCCAAGTGTGCAAGTTAGCTTTTGGTGACAAATCCAAATAGCTATCATCATGAAGAAGTGGAATATCCATGGAGGCAAAAATATGTGGTCTAGAGGCCTTTTCTAGGCATGGGATCATAAAATCATTGGGAACCTTCATTCCCATGTGAAGCTCCAAACCCCAAGCTATCATCTATACAAATTGAGTCACCCTCCAAAATGGTAACTCATGAAAATTTTCTTCCACCTTTGGCTCCTGCAATGTAGGTGGGCTGCATAAGTGAACATGATAGAACAAATGGCCTACCCCACGTTGTCTCTCTCCCCACTTATAGAAATTGTAGAGCTACTTCTAAAATTGGGCTGCAATAATGTTTCCCTCAAGATACAAAAGGACAACTGGATCTCCAAATACCTCTCCTTTAGCTTCATGAGCCCAAACCATCCCATACAAAGTGAATGGTACATCATCACCATGTGGTATCCAAATCATAAAGATACTAAATTCTATGTGCAATTTTTTATGGTACCAATGGATTCTCTAGTGGATACAGCACAGTTTTACCAACTATTGTTTCATAACATCATGTGGTAAGTTGTCTCCCAACAAGTTGCTAGTGGTGCATGTTTGCTCATATACTAGGAAGTATTAAATGGCATTATATATCAGCTGAGCATAACAAGAATAACACCACAATTTCCCAAATCCATGCAAAGAAGGGCTATCTCCATCACAAATGTTGGTCCTAGAATGACCATCAAACCCAAATATAATCTTTCCCTCTTGTGGAACAATGCATTGTACATAGATTGTGATAGAATTAAAATACTTTGTGAAATGATTAATAAGTAAAAAAATACATTTCTTACCATGCATTGTAATTAGGCTAAAAGTGAGGTCCATGGATGAGCCCTCCCATGATAATATCCTCATAGAGGTCTCCAAAATGAAGGGATGCATACTCCCCTTGGAACACTCCATCAATAGATACATACTCCCAAGTGACAGCGTTGTTGGCATTGGTGATAAGGTTCTTTCCACTCTGTGACTCCATTCTTTGACATGCCATATGCCAAAGTCATCCACAACCATGCTACTATATGTGGGAGACTCCTTCCTATGTGGAAGTACCTCCTGATCCTTCAATGCTGAAGGGTAGCCCCTTTGCACTTTGATTGTGCCATCCCTTTCTCCTGAAGTATGGGAGAAATTCAGCCCATACTCTCCCAAGAGTAGCCAAAGCAGAAATAGCTCTTGTTGCCTCCTCACACCTCCACCATACAAATCATGAGGTGAAAACATGAAGAATTCCATATCATCACAATGCACCCAAAATACTTGCTGCCATATGATGCAAGTTCCATGCCAAGTCCCAACCACCAACATACACCTTGAAGTAGGATATGTCACATGCTGACCAAACTCTTTCAAGAGTACTCAGCGCAGCCTTGCCTTCTGCTGCCCTGTGTCATAGATCTGCAAGTGGCTTTCTAGCCTCTTGCTCATCAACATCACCCATTCAAACAATGGTGAGTGTCTATCACTATGCTCAAAATTGGTATCCCTCCAATGGAGAATACCACCCTCCCAATCCAATTCATTATCTCTACACTTCAAGGGATGTTGAAGTGCAACCTCCTGGAGATCTCCAAATGAATACCACTCATCAATGAACAAATTGAACCCATAAGGATCCAAATATACTGAAGGAAAAATATTCTCATTGAGCAGTGAAGTTCTCATCAAGAAATATCCATCATAATAATGGGAGATAAGATGTCTCTCATCAACCATCTACCTATCCCCTGCTACACATGTAGAATGGTCATTGGAATGCCCCAATAATGGTTGGGCCCCCAACTCATCCTTGCTACTCAATGACAGCGTTTTTGATCTCCATGATGGTGCATCTGTTGTCTCATGATCATGTTCAATGTTGAACATATAGTTCTGTATTGTTTTGTTTAGGATAATACTCATCCTATCCTCAAAAAATCTACACTCCAACCCCAAGAGTTGTGTGCAGCTCAACAATGACATACTAGGATGACTATATATCTCCTCCTTGAACAAATCAAGGGTCGTCTCTGCAGTGATATTCTGCTTCTCCAAATCAGCAATGTGATTTGACCCTAGGTCATGTATTTTCCCTGATGGCATGTTCCCACAATCCTTCATATGATGTGCTAAAATGATAGGAAGTGGAAATATGTGCATACCTTGGTAAATCTTTGGAACATCTTATACTAATACAAGGGTTACTTCCTCTGGTGTGATGACTTCCCCAACTACTAATGATGATGGTTGCTCCTATATGGTTGCACCAGTGCTAATATAAGTCTCCTCCTCCTCATTCATCTCCTGAATAATGCATAGGACTCCAAGTGTCAAGAGATCAAGACCACTTTGCAAAGGTGCAAGTGTTCTTTCTCCTAATCCAAGTGCTCCTGCAGCAAGTGGTGGTGGAAGCTTCTTCTCCCCTGATTTCTTCTTGTCAAACTTCTTAATCAACCTTTGAGTAAAATCTGCATATGCAGTCACTTTTGCATGACTCAAATGGTTGAACCACCAAATGTCTGCTTCACCCTCAAGGTGCAGCGCTGAAATCTTGACAGCTTCTCTTTCTTCTACTGGATGTAGCAGGAAGAATGCATCCAAATCCATTCCCCAAGCCCTGTTTGTGCATGTGGATAACCCATCAAATGTAGACAATAGAAATCTATTGTGCTTTCTCCTTCCATAGCTGCAAGGTCTCCTCTCTTCTTTGAGATGAATGAACTGTGGGAGAGTTATATTCTCCCTGAAAGCCCTTGATTGAGACTTGTACTCTGCAAGATAATCACTTAGAATCCCATGACCTAAGTTTCCTCCATCTCCATGCCTTTCATCTCTTTCTTCAAAAGAAAATGGCATAGTGTATTTATTTGGAGCTCTATGCATTACCGGTTCTTTCTTCTGTTGATAGGAAGTGCATGGACCTTCCTCATCTTGAAACCCTAGTGAGGTCTCATTCCATCTCTCCTCTCTCATATTCTTGACCTCCTTGGAGAGGCTCTTCATAGATCTAAAAAGTGATGAGACAAAGCTTGTTCCTTCCATATTTTTAGATCTCTTCTTCTTCTTCTTATATCATATTGGCCAAAACTCACAGGTTGAGCCAATATTATGCTTTGATACCAATGTAATATTCCCAAATGGGAAAATTAGGAATATAGTGCATAAACATGAAAATTATTAGTGAATACATCAATACACCATTTCATGAGACAAATGTACAACCATATTATTAAACATATCAGCGAATAATAAGCACAAGATCTTGAGGAGCAAGTCACTCAAGCAATAGAAAGCAAGCCTCTAATGGGGAAAATATGCTAATACATGGGAAACACTGCTATTTAAATGCCATGAGCCATGATAGCACAATTTTAGGGAATAAAATGCTACAGGAATGATATAAAAATGTATATATGTTTTTATATAGCTCAAAATGTGTTGGGGCTAGAGATCTATGCTCCCAAACACATTTACAAGACAACCCGGAATGGGTTTCTGGAAATACCCAAAACATAAAAATGTTGGAATGCAACCCTAGGGCTGAATTGTAGCTGTAGCTAAATAACTGGATGGAGATTTCTGAAACTTATATCTAAATGATTAGATCTCCTCCAATATATCCTTCAAGTGAAAGGTTGTTCCGAACACTGAAGATCTCACCCTCCAAAACAAGCACTGAAACCCCCATTGCAAATGCTCACTAGAATAACGCAGTCAAAGAAGGAATCTACACTGTAGATGATGGAAATAGGTTGGCATGGCACCAAGATATGAAATAAATTTGAAGAGCCTCCTTTTTTGACCTCCCAATGGGAATAATGCTTCCTCCACTGAAAAACTAGCTCAGAAAGTGGGTTACCCAACCCTCCACTGCAACACCTTGCAACACAACATGACTCTGAACAGAAACTGCATTGTAGTTGAAGACTGAAGCTTGGCTAGAATGTCGGAATGTGGAAATGTAGTGCAATACTCTTCCTAGAGGCTCCTCAAGGAAAGAAGTTGGATTCCCGCTCGGGAACACCCTGTGCTAAACAACACAGCAATCTTAGCTAAACAACTGGAGAGTGCAAGAAGTCATATAGACCACAAAATCAATAATCAATAACATGCCCATCTATGGCTGCCTTTCCCTCCTTATAAATAATGTGAGCCTTCTCACCTTGGGTCCCACTCATTAAAGTCGCTACTATCATGTAGACTTTCTCCCATTCACACTGCTTTGTCTCTCATTGATGATCCACTCCCTCCATACCAACGATGTTGATTTGGTCAAACTTGACCTTGTCCACATGCATTAGCCCATGTTCACACATGAGGGTGCTTTATCCAACTATTAAGATGATCCATTTTTACATTAAGAGGGGTTTTATTCCTATTGAAGAGATTTATGGGTATCCCTACCCACTTATTCATCTATCTAGATAATAAAAGAAAAATTAATATTCCAATTAGTTGCATGCTAATTTAGGAATATTACACCATGCCGTTCTTGATTTTCCTGCGCCATAAAATTTTCTTCAGTTACAGAAACTTCAGGGAAAGTCTAACTTCCTAAGGAGGTTCATACCCAACTACGCCGAAATGGCTAAAGGATTTACTTGGCTCTTGAAAAATGGGATTCCCTTCCATTGGGATAAGGTTGTGCAAGCTTTTTTTGATGCTGTCAAGGATACACTTTTCCAGGCGTCATTAATGTATCCCCCCAATTATCAGAGTGATTATTTCTTATATATCGCCGCGGTTGATACGACCATTTCTATGGTATTGGTCCAAGTAGAAAATGGGATAGAACATCGGATATATTATTTTAGTTGTAATCTCAATGATACAAAATTGAGGTATTCATACGTCGAAAATCTCGCCTTGGTGGCCGTTCAAGTTGTCCAAATATTTCACCACTATATCTTGTTCCGGAAGACCATTGTCTTTTTGGATTGCAACCTCATGACTTACATTTTATCACGTCAATTGCTAGGGGGGAATTATTCAAAATGGATTGTCATTTTGCAGGAGTTTGATTTGGAATTCATCAAATCCAAGTCAAAGAAGTCTTTAGTTTTGGTTGAGCTACTCTGCGACCTTCCCTCTAATAGTACTGCTACTACATAGGAACCATCAATTCCTAATGAGTCTATGTTTATGATTGGATCATCTAATCCTTGTTATGGGGATTTTATCATTTATCTCCAAACCCATACTTTTCGGCTTAATACCTCTCGCTCTTAACAGCGACGTATTCGATACCAAGCTAAATATTATCTGATCTTCGGCGATACACTTTATCGTCGTGGTGTCAATATGATTTTAAGGAGGTGCCTCACTCACGAGGAGTCCGAAAATGTTTTAAATGATTTCCATGTTAGGGCTTATGGTGGACACTTTTCTGGATACACTACCACGCAAAAGATACTCCGTGCCAGTTACTTTTGGCCAACCATATTTAGTGACTGCATCCTCACGGTCAGAAGTTGTCATGATTTCTAGATATTTGATCATAAATTTTGCAAACCACCAGCGTCGATGAATCTTGTTATCACTGTGGGACCATTTTCAAAATGGGGCATTGACTTCATGACCTGCAACCCTCATTCGTCTGGGGGGAATGGTTATATTATTGTTGCAATATACTACTTTACCAAGTGTTCCAAAGCGATGCCTACATTCAACAACACAGGTGAAACAGTTGCATTATTCTTTTTCAATCATGTCATTTCCCGGTTTGGTGTTCCACAGGTTATAGTCATAGATCATGGTAAGCATTTTCGCAATCACATGATCAATGACTTGACTGCCAAATTAGGACTGTCGCATGATAGTTCTACTCCTTATTATCCACAATAAAATGGACAATTTAAGGCTATTAACAAGATTCTTAAATGAATGATTCAATGAATGATAGGAGTTCATAAATGAAATTGGCATTTGTTCATGTACTCTTCTTTGTGGGCGTACCAAACCTTAGTGAGAAACGCAACCGTATTTACCCTTATTTCAATTTGTTTATGGTCTAGAAGCTATATTTCCTATCCAATGTGAAATATCATTGTTAAAACACGCAATTGACTTGTTACCTGACACCTCTTCTGAAGAAGCGCATCTTTTTAACCTCATCCATCTTGATGAAACACATCATGAAGCCGTATTGGCCAACAAAGCCCATAAGAGACATATAAAGGTGCAATACGACAAGCATGTCCAGCCTCGCATATTCTCAGAGGGTGACCTTGTCCTTCTTTATGATCAGGAAGCTGATGTAATAGGTACAGGAAAATTTGAGCCATTATGGCATGGCCTCTATATTGTCAAAAGAGTTCTTTCTAAGGGCGCCTATGAGTTGGTAGATTATGATGGAATTCCATTGGCGTAGCCCCAAAATAGGTTGTATCTCAAACGTTACTATGCTTAAACATGAGCGTAGTAAACTGTTGTATTATATTGTATATATGCTATTGATTTTCATTTACTGTCTTAGTTTGTTTTTCTAGATTTTTCTTGAAGTTAGTAATTCGCTTTACATTTCATCACAGATATCTAAATCTTTGGAAGCATTCGTTGGGTATGCTGATGGTGCTAGTCGTAGTACGCAGAATCTATCTTATGCAGGGTGGGCCATTTTCTCTCTAAACCGCAAGTTAGTGAGCTTTCAAGGGATTTTCATCGATCGATCTACAAAAAATATCGTTGAGTATAGCGCATTGATAAAACTTCTCTCTGATGCCATTTAATTTGGTATTAACCACATCATCATTAGGTTAGACTCACAACTTGTGGTACTGCAACTTACTAGTGTTTATACTGTCATAAATCTAACACTACATCGTATGTTCCTAAGAGTTAGACTTTTGGAAAGACATTTTTATTTCATTCAATATCAACACATTTCCAAAAACTTGAACACATTAACTGATTCCTTAGTGAATTATGTTATAAACAAACATTTGCAACACATGTAAAGACATATTTTCAATTTTTTGAATAGGATTGCACAATAAACATAGGAAAACACTGAAAACAAACAAATATATAGTTATAGGTTTTTACAAAATTTGTGCCCAAGACACGTTGGTCATCCGACCACAAAATGTATGAAAAATGTCAAAAGTAAACTAGTGTTGCTTGTGATAACATGCTACTGATCTAGCTATCCTACGCAATAACCGCATCCAACGGTTAGGAACACAAATAGTATGGAGTTATAGTATCATGGCTAACTCTTCAATCTGGTAATTTGGAATCCCAAGAGTCAACCCCTGTAAGTGTTTTTGTAGCTCAGCAAGAGTCTCGGTCATATCCAAATCCTAAAGGACTGCTCTCCCGAAAGCCCTCTCTGCTAGCTCATCTGCTCCCTGCTCTGGCCATCCCACTGGTCGAACTTGACCTACATCTGAATTACATCAAAACTTTAGTTTAGTATTGGGAAACATAAAAATACAAAAAAATTTATAAACCTTAGAAAAATCAAAGAACATGGTCAAAACATTCTTACCAATTGCACCCCATTAAGAGCCATCTGGTAAAGCCAAATTTGGATGTCCTCAAAATTCGACGCCTGCATATTCATAATCATCAATGGCGACCATCTGTCGCATGAACCAGGAAAATAATTCAATCGAGAACATGATGGTCGATTGACCAGCATGTCTAGCCATCAGTTCTACCCATCTCTACATCCTTGGATCTCTAGGGCTAGATATACCCAGTGTCACATGCTGGGGCTGCATAAATGGAATTCGCTCTAAGGCAAAAGAAATCAAGATTAAACCATAGTTAAAAAATTTCTTCCTTCCTCCCTTTGCCTTGCTCAGTCATTCTTTCATTTGAGAGAGGGCAGCTTCATCCTAGTTGAAAACTGTTGGTTCCAAGCACTCCAGTGCATACTGCATGTAAGATATGTTTGCTACGTGTATTGTAGCGGTACCAGTAAGCTTTGCGATAGTGAATAGGATGGTCCTCAATGGAAAATCACAAACATCGCGGATGTTTGTTTTCCCATCCTTGCTAGGTTTAGCCCCTGGATTTCAATACTGCAATATATAATGTCTCACTGTCTCTCCTCCGAGAGTAGATCCTGAAAGAGAAATGGGCATACCTCTCCTCGATAATCCTATGAGAAAATAAATATCCTCCAATAATATTGGGACCACTTTGTCCCCAATGTGAAATGCCTCTATCATTGGATCACATGAACAAACAGGGAACTCCAATAGTTCCATATGTTGCCTCATACTCGACAGTCTGAAGTACTTTAGCAACCCACAGCCTCTGAGGGCTCTTACCATACCCAAATCATTTAGGGAAATCATGTTTTGTTCCTCATGTTCTCTTTCCCTCCATGTAATCATCATTTTGGTCCGGTGAATACCTGAAACACAATCATAAGACTCATAAGGATCCATTTCATGCAAAAAACTAGGCAAAATTTGGGCACACTACAAGAAACAAAAATGGGAATTGCACCCAACGCACCCCAGGTCAAGGGAAAGTGCACCTGGCCTTCAATTCCAATGCACTACAACACACCTTTCAACATTCAAGGGTGTGTTTCCCTCATTTAAAAATAAATTTACCCTAAGAGGCCAAAAACCCTAAAAAATTGCAATGAAATGAAACATAAATTCTATTGAAGGAAAGATAAGGTTCATAGCTCTAACCTGTATCAAACAGCGAGGAAAATCGTCCATAGAATCTGTCACAATAAAATGCTAAATTTCAGGGGAAAAAACTGGTTCAGAGTTCCAAAATCCAAATGGTAACTGTCAAATGGTAAAAATGAATGGTAAAACTCTTTTAATTAGTCATTTGATTATTGAAAATCATATTTATTGTTGTGACTATGATTTTTATTCACTTTTTTACTGTGAAATGGGTATTTTTAATATGTTTGATGTTGTTCTGAACAATTTTTATAGATGATATAGCAGATTAGTCGTGCACACTTATTCAAGAATGATCTTATCACAAAGCATAATTTTACCCTTATTTTTCGAGCTTTGATAAAAATGAAAAAGGACTTGAAGCGCACTTTTATCTCTTTTTCGAGCTTTGATAATGGTGAAAAAGGAACCCCTGGAGTCTTCTTTTAGTTCTTTTCAGACTCTGATAATGTGAAAATATTTTCGAGCACTTGTCTTTTCGAGCTTGTAAAAGTAAATGAAACGGCATCTACTCAATATAAGTTTAACCCTTTTCCAAACTGAGATAGATTATTTACAAAAAAGGAAAACCTTAGTCGAACATGGCTAAGAGGTTCTCTCAGGTATCATTTTACACTTTTTCAGACCTAAGAGACAAATTTATGAAAAAGGACTCATGGAGTTTTCTTTTTTCCTCTTTTTCAAACTCTCTAAATATGAAAAAGGATCGGGATGTCACCGTCGTTAGGCTCGTTAAAACATAAAATAGCAAAGGGCTTGTCAATCATGGTAAGAATCGAGTTTCGTTTATCGCTAGACTTGTTAAATTATTAAATATCGATGCATTCACCCGAAGGGTTGAATTATATATCAAGAATATGTTATCCTCCTCAAGCTTGTTAAAAAATAAAGAGGTACTAGTCGACAAATGATCGGGGAAAATTTGGGAAAACGAAAAGAACACTTTATGGTAGCAGGTCACTCTTGAACATGACACTTTCACTCCATCGTCGTGACTTTGGGTTGGGTAATATTCTTGATGGTTCATTCATACCTATGGTTCATCATACCTTCACTTTGGTTTTGGGTCAATGCTGTCAACTCATCTCAGTGTCGTCGATATGTTCAAGATAAGTCATCCAGTGAATACTCATCCTTCTGCAATACTCATAAACCTTAATATTCATGACTTTCATCCTTGAACATTGCTATATCAAGTCACATTTTGTCTCTGAAATCAGTAACTCCCATTTCTTGATAAAGTGGATTCTTGTCAACATCAGCTCATCATCCAGGAAGTTTACTTAGAAACATCATCTTCCAGTACCATGAGGCTTGTTACAACATCGAAAAGATCCTCGCTTCTGGACCTTTGACCGAAATATTTTGTTTGGCGTTCAACACAAAATCATCTATTCATGCCTTTCAAAATGTACTATAGTACATTGAGAGCCATTAACATCAATGGTGGTTCTCTTGCGTTTGTTAACAGCTCGCATCATTGGCTGGTAATAAAGCGATGTCTTACCATGTTTGACTACAAATCAAATATTCGCATGGCTAGACTTGTACCTGAACGATTGAGTGAATGAGATAAGAAGACCCTAGATCTAGTTTCATCCATCCATGCTGCAATTTTAGGATTTTTGTACACATCATTTGTACGGTGACTTTACATACAGATCGTCATTCGAACATGGGCCTATATCTGTAGGCATGTTTGTATTAAGCAACATTCCAATGTAGAAAAATTTATGAACTATGTACATGTTATTAGATATTTTATGTGCTGAGCATGGGAATTCCTCCCTCATAAATTTGTGATCAAGATGAAAATATCATGATGTAATGTATTGTAAGATTGAAGTAGGTCACCGCTCCACTTCAGTTCCAGTTCATCACATCGTAAAGCATCTCATCCAAATATATTATTATTATTTTGACTTCATGCTTTAGGGAGAAGTTGTTATAGGTCAATTTGGGCATCATCCCCCATGACCTGGTCAAACTGGACATCATCCCCAGGACCAATGAAATAGGGTCTATCATCCCCTTACATTTCAATTGCTATATGCCCTAAGAGAAGAACAATTCATTCATGGCTTCTATTGTGATATTTCCAAGGTTTGAAGTATATTTGATATCACTTATTGGATCACCAACGTAGCCTCTAAAGGGACTAACTGTGTTGCAATGAAATATCCTCCATTCAAGGGTGCACTGCAATGCACTTCCTGACATTCAAGAGTGCGTTGGACACATGGGAGCAGAATTATCATTGTTCCGGGAATATCCACATGGCTAGTGCCTTATATAAGATTCCATATGTGTCAAAATTTGAATCAAAGGGTCCATCTAACACCTCTGATCTTGGGAACATGTCTTGCATATTATTAGAAATTCATTCATTGAGAAACTACCATCAGTTTCCCTATAAATTGAGCATTTATTCTAGTGCTAGAAAAGGAAGAAATTTGGTAAATTTATGTTGTTGGATTCTCATTTGAGAGAGTGAAATTACTGATATGTTGCTAGTATAATGTTGGATGTGATGAGGCTGGAATGAAGCTAGAGTTGGTTTATCCGTAGAGTTGGTTTATCCTCTATTGTTCTAAGTGACTAGCACCACACTTAGGGAACTTTGTTTATCCGTAGATCACAATTTCGCATAAAATCCATGATTTGATCAAGTGTGTCTTGTTCCATGTATTCTGGGTTTAGCTATTTTGGTGTGAGTTGTTCTAAAAAGTTTGATGTGTCTAGTAATGGTGGAAAGTATGGCCGAAGGTAGTCCACATTGAACATTGGGTGCAGGCCAAGGAATGGGGGAATGTTGAGCTCAAAATCATTGTCTCCCATAGCCTTGGTGATGGTGTAAAGCCCATATCAAATTGGTTTGAGCTTTCTATGGGCTTCGGTAAGGCGTTCTTTTTGCATATGCAAACAAACGTTTTCGCCCACCTGAAACTTGTGTGGCACTTGATGTTGATCATGTCATTCCTTGTACTTGTAATTGGACTTCTCCAATATGTTATGAACCCATTTGTGGATATGCTAGATGAATTCAATAAACCAAGTTTCTTTATCAGTCTAAGACTGTACATGTTTGTATTTTTTCTGTGTAGTCTCATGAGGAATGGCAACATCAATCAGACACAACGGTTGAAATCCTAGACCCACGTGAAAGGGACTACGACAAATCAAGCTATGGAGACATTTATATAGTTGTGTTGCACATAGGGAAGTCTCTCATCATAGGTTAGTGGATGCTTAGAGTTGTACATGCACAATATGTGCACTATCATCTTGTTGATGAATTATGTTTGGCCATCAATTTGAGGATGGAATGCAGTCGACATGGTGAGCTTGGTGTCAAATAGTGTCCATAGGCTCTACCATAATGTGCTCAAGAACCTGATATCCTGATATGATATAATGGTCTACAATGTCCTTTGTTGTGATACTCTTCTTGCAGGACAACAATATATCCATCTTAGAAAATATTTCCACGACCACAAATACACAATCATTCCCATGCATGTAGAATGGATTTCAAACAGATAGCCCATGGAGATGGATTCCCAGGGTTGATTGGGAGTAGGCATAGGAGTGTACAGGCCTTGCTTATTGATGGTTGGGTTGGCGACGACACAGTTTTCTGAAATTGATTGTTAGTTAATGTTGTGCTAATATCAGTTTCAGAATTAACATGAAAGTGCTCTAGTTTTCTCCTTATGCAAGGGTTTATACATGTTTTTATGATTTACAATTCATTAAACTTGATAATATTAAGTTTTTTTCATGAAATTAAAATCATGGAAACTCAATGCTAAATAGAAACATAATAAAACACACCAAGCACAAATCACAAAGACAAATGCACAAGTTTTTTATGAAGGAGTTCACCCCTCCTGGGCTACATCTCCTTGGTCTAGCTTCATAGTGTGGGCCTTTGTATTAGCTTCAAATGTGTAAAAGTGTTTTTTAAAATCTCATGTTGCCTCTGCAACCTGCTCCAATGGCTCCAAAACATGAAAATCTACCAAGAATGACTCTTCCTGAGCCAAAATTGGTCGTAAATTGCCTCAATTATCGTAAAACCAATTTTTCGTAGTTTTTCTCCACTAATTCTGGAATTCTACCACTTAACTCCACTAAATGTGGAGCTTATCCACATTTGGCGAGTCTGCTAAACCTTCCACAAAGTTAAGTGTGCAATTAGTATGGGATAAGTATGAGTTTAAGCATGGTTAGTGGGCACATTTAGCGCTAACCGCGCCTATCTACAAAGTATGGATTATCATGGGTTAACCACGATTTAATGTTAAACCATGTCTTAACTCCTTAATTAATCTCCCACTGGATTATGGTATTGGCTCCTGGTATTGGCGCTCGAACATGTTGGAGGGGGCTGGCTTGCAGGGTTGGCCCCCTCTGAACCCCCAACCATCGTGCAGAAATAAGTTAAGTATATGTGGAGTCTTTAGTGGTTAAGGAACTCGTTGTATGGTGCAACAGTAAGGAAGTGGTGCTATGTGCAGGTGGTCGTGGGTTCGACCCCAACCCCCACCATATAATTTTTTTGGACGTGACATTTGAATTGGACCATAGTTAATACTTTGGTGTAAAATATATGTGTTGATATATGTTGTCCCCGTTTGATATTGCATTTCGACTATGGTCCAAGCCTTGGTATAATATATATAATGCCCCCAACTTGACATTGCATAAAAAATCATGCCAACCAACCTTGCCATGGGGGGGGCATGTGGCAGCCTCTGGCTGTGCCACGTGGCCCTTCCCCATTGGCCTAAAAATTCCACCATTAATAAAAATAATCCACCATAGATAATTCCAAACTTAGGAATAGGAGAAAAATTCAACATCCCCAACAAACATTAGCAAATATGGTGATGACACTTGTCACAGTATCACTGGCTGAAAATTGGATAATATTCCCTAAATATTCTTGAGGTGCTGACTAGACTGCCAAGTCATCAGTCTGTCACTGTTCTGTACAATTTTTACCTATTTGAGTAAATGAACAACAGACCATAACTTACTCATACAAACTCGGATTGTTATGAAATGAGTTGCATTGGAATCTTGGTGAAGATCTCTATCTGGTCACTCTAGCTTGAAGCATTTCTGAGCACTTTCATTTTTTAGCTAAATACTAAGCTTCTAATAATTCCTCCCCACTAGAATCCTTTTGGACCCCAAAAGATACTATCAACTGTTCAGCAGGTGAGGGTACATCTCCCTCACCTTTTAACTCTCCATCCATTTTTCCTTTGAAGGATTTTTTCCCTTGACTCCAACTCTAAGGTATTCGACATTGTAATATTCCTTTCAGGAAATTCTACAATATCTTCTATGAGGACACTGTATAAGGAAAACCATGCAACAGAAATGCATAACAGGACTTGGATCCTCTTATATATGTTGTATGTGGCTTAAATATGAAACGGCATCAGAAAAAAATCATTCTAGCTACACTAAACAGATCTCCCCAACTCATTTATGCTAAAAAGCACCCCAATCCCATCACTCCACAAAATAGAATTTATGAAGATTGCAACAGCATGATTTTTATTAGGGAATATATAGAAAAATATGATTCAATACAGATATGGATCTTTCATTAATCATAGAATCAAAAATGGGAGGCTTAACCTCTTTTACAAGCACATTAGAACACCCCAGCAAGGGTTTCTGGCAAAATATCAATGTAAAATGCAGCACTGCAGAAAATAACGCAATCCACTACAACTCTGTATTAGAAAACATTGAATATGATCTGAAATAGATGAAAAATATATAAAATGGCCCAAGGCCCTCTTTGATAGGCTCTCCGGAGTGAAATAGACACCTCCTCCTCCAAAACAAGCACAAAATAGAAGGGTTTAACCCTGCAGCTACTGCAACTGTAGAAAAGACACAGTTTCTGGAAGTGACTGTGCTGTAGAAGATACAAAATGGATGTCCTCAAGTTAAATTATGGAAAATAATCTCAGGGCCTTCCCTTTTGATCTCTCAACCAGCTAGACCAAAGGTGAAGATGGAATTCCCGCATGAGAATTCTTTGCACTAAACAGTGCTACAACTACAGCTAAACAGCTAAAGCTTGCAATCAGTCAAAAGACTAAACAAAGATGAATACTGAATTCCTTCCTTGCTTCTATCTCCTCCTTCTTATCCTTGGTGAGCTTCCTCACCCTGGACCCCACTCATTGATGAGGTGACTTCCTAGAGAAGATTCCCCTTTCAAAACTACGTTGTCCTTGTTGGTTTCCCTCTTGTAGCAGCGTTGTTGACTTGGTCAACTGGGTCTAGTTCACCGGCATTGTCCTCTTTCACGCCAAGGTGGCTTTATTTTTCCTCCTAACCTGATCCCTTTTCACACTGGGATTTGTTTTATTGTCATTATACTTTTCTACTGCAAAAATGGAGCAAGTATAATATTCCAACTAGCAGTGGCTAATTGGGAATATTACAGTCCTCCCGGCTCAAAATTTTCTTGCCCACAAGCAACAGTAAAGAAGGGTACTGCAATATCTTCTATCCCTCCCAAGTGGCATACTCATCTAGTAGATTCCTCCATCAAATCAGATATTCCTTGATGACTCTGTTCCTTAGCTGCCTCTCCCTTGTGTCTAATATTGCTTCTGGCTACAAAATTAGGTGGCCCTAGTCATCAATACGGGGGAGATCCATGTTGGCAAATACATTCCTCCCAATGCCCTTCTTGATGCAAGAGACATGGAAGATATTGTGGATCTTGCTCCCCTTAGGAAGCTCCAACTCATATGCTACCTTACCGACACACTTAACCACCTTGTATGTCCCATAGAAACGTGGTTTGAGCTTTTCAGCTCCCTTCTCCTTGAGTGTGGACTATTTGTAAGGCTGAAGATGCAGATAGACAAGATCTCCCACCTAAAACTATATCTCTATCTGACCACGGTCTGCATACATCTTCTGCTGGTTCTGGGCAGTATCAATGTTGTCCTTGAGTGCCCTGAGTATGTCTTGGTTCTCCTGAATCCATTCCTTTTCCCTTGGAGCTTTACTTGCCCCAGAAATGACATCAACAAATGAGAGTGCCCCATACCCATATAAGGCACGAAATGGAGTCATGCCAATAGAAATATGGTGAGTAGTGTTGTAACAATACTCTCCCAAGTGGAGCCAACGCAACCAAGCTCTCTGTTTCCCTGCTACATAGTTCCTCAAGTAGCCCTCCAGCCACTTGTTCACTATCCCGTTCTGTCCATTAGTTTTGGGGTGATAACTAGTGCTTGGAATAAAATTAGTCCCCACTAACTGGAAAATTTCTTGCCAAAAGCCACCCATGAAGTGGTTGTCCCGATCACTCACTATGGTCCTTGGCAGACCATGGAGTCTAAATACATCTCTGAAGAAGAGCTCAGCTACCTGTGAAGCAGTATAATGTGCAGAAATGGCAAAGAAATGAGAGTACGTTGTTAGTATATCAACAACTACAAAGATACAATCCTTACACTGTATTGTCGGTAGGCCCGTGATGAAGTCCATAGAGATGCTTTCCCACTTCCCATCCAGAATAGGTAGTGGTTGCAATAATCCAGCAGGGTGGGTGTGTTCTCCCTTGTTCTGCTGACAAATGGTGCACCCTTTGACATGTTGGAGCGCATCCTCCTTGAGACCCTTCCATGAGAATATCTCCCTTATGGTCCTATAAGTCTTTGTGAAACCTTGATGCCCGGCAAGTGGGGAATCATGTGATGCTAGTAGGATCTTGTCCTTGAGCTTGGAATTCTTAGCCAAGAAGATCTGGTCCTGGTAATATATGATCTCATCCATCACCCTATACCTCTAATCTGATACCATCCCATCAAGTATCTCACATGCAAAATCATCTTTGGAATACTCAACCAAAAGTTGAGCCTTCCAATCTGCGTCCATGCCCCTCAAAGACAATGCTGTAGGCCTCCTGGATAAAGCATCAGCTACTACATTTCTCTTCCCCTTGACATATTCTATGTCAAAATCATATGCTTGGATTTTTCTCACCCACTTCTATTGTCTCTCCTGGAGTTGCTTCTATTCAAGGAAGAATCTAAGACTGTTATGGTCAGTCTTCACCTTGAACTTATTCCCCACCAATTATTGCCAGAATTTGGCCAATGCATGCATGATAGCCAACATCTCTTTATCATAGATGGGGTATAACCTCTCATGAGGGAGCGGCTTCCTGCTCTCAAAGGCTATAGGATGCCCACCTTGCATCAAGACTGCTCCAATCCCTTCACCTGATGCATCACATTCTAGAACAAAAAGTTGAGAAAAATCAGGCAAAACCAAAACAGGACAACTACTCATTACCTCTTTGAGCTTATCAAAATCCCTCTGCGCTGTAGGTGTCCAATGAAAAGCTCCCTTCTTTTTCAATTCTATGAGTGGTGCTGCTAGCTGTGAAAACCCTTTCACAAACTTCCGGTAATAAGTGCATATGCCCACAAAACCCCTGAGTTCTGTGACATTCCTAGGCTCAGGCCAATCTCTGATAGCCTGGATATTTTCCTCATGTACCCTCACTCCATCCACTCCTATGATGTTCCCAAAATACAACATCTATGTCAGGCCAAATTCACATTTGGAAAGCTTGGCATAGAATTTCTACTCCTTAAGGATATGTAAAACTATCTCAATATGCTGCAGGTGCCCCTCCCAAGTGCAGTTGTAGATAAGAATATCATCAAAGAAGACCAATACAAACTTTCTCAAATTACCACGGAAGATGTGGTTCATGCAATATTGGAAAGTTGCTAGGGCATTTGTCAATCCAAAGGGCATTACCAGAAACTCAAAATGCCCATAGTGACATTTGAACACTGTCTTGGGGATATCTTGCTCCCTCAGCTTGATTTGATGATACCTGGATCTCAAATCAATCTTGGAGAATTATTTAGAACCTCTCAACTCATCCATGATTTCATCGATCCTGGGTATAGGGTACCTATTTTTCATGGTCTTCTTGTTCAAGGCTCTATAATCAATGCACATCGTCAATGTGCCATCCTTCTTCTTTACCAAGACCACTGAAGAAGAAAAAGGACTAGTACTAGGCTGGATGTGTCCTAGAGATAGTAGCTCTTGGATGGCCCTCTCAATATCATCCCTATAAGCCTTGGGGTGCCTATAAGGAGTGGTGATCACTGCTTGGATCCCTTTTTCCAACTCAATAGTGTGTTCAAACCCTTGGTCAGGAGGTCTCCCTGGTGGGATATCTCCAAATACTGTAGAATATCGATCCAAAAGAGAATGAACATCTGGATGCACTGGTGAATCCTTGCCCCTTACTTCTGATATATGCAACTCCACTTCCCATTCAACATCCCCTCTGCGCAGATCTAGCTCCATCCTGTGTGCTGAAACAACCTAAGGGGGGTCTGTGTTTATACCCTTGATCTTTTGATACTGACCATCCTTCCCTTTTGTCCATTCCATCTCCAAAATTCTCCAATTAGTGGTAACTCTCCCAAGAGTGACCTACCACTGGACTCCCAATATGACATTGGTGTCTGGAATATCTACCACAAAGAAGTGGTCTATCAAGGTGTAGGTCCCCATGGTAATGGTTAGTGTCGGACCATACTTGGCACACTGCAGGGTCTTAGCTCCTGGGACCAAAACTGAGAATCCCTCAAACTCCTCCATGTGGATCCCTCTCCTTTGTACCAGTTGTGCATCAATAAAATTATGAGTGGCCCCAATATCTATCAACACAGAGACTCTTTGCCCCATAATAGTACCTCTCACCCTCAAAGTCAGATATTTTGGGACCCCTCTTAACGCTGCAATAGCTCCCCCTCTTGGAGCAAAGTCTTCTATGGATGGTACAGTGCTAGCATCCTTCTTGGAGAAGGTCTTGACATGATGTGTCCTTCCTGCAACACATTCTCCCTCCAAATCATGAACATGGATTGTCTTCTTTGGTCCTGAGTAGGTCTCCTGCTACAATACTATTCTTGCCCTGGGCAAGATGTGTTGTAGGTCTCTAGATTTCTCCATAGCTTCAAGGAGTGTGGTTGGTCTAGTGGATTTGACCAACCCTTGCAATGGTTCAGCCACCCCATTAATAAACATGCATACCTTCCTGCTCATGGTGAGTTTGGATACCATCACTGAAAGCTGCAAATACTCAGCAATATACTCCTCCAGATCTCCCTCCTGTTGGAGCTTGGTTAACTTGACAAAATGGGCTTTCGGATCCCTTGGATCAAATCTCTCCACTAGCTTCTTGGTGAAAGCTGAATATGAAGTGATGTGATGATGCCCAAGTGTGGTCAATCCATGAAACCACCATTCTTGAGCTTCCCCTTCTAGGTGCAGCACAGCTATCTTGATGGCTTCTATTTTAGAAACCTTGTTGAGATGGAAGTATGTGTCCAGATTCTCCACCCAAGCCTTGGCTGCACACTTGGGTGTCCCATCAAATGTAGGCAAGAATAACCCTACCATACTGCACTGTAGGGCTGATCCCTGCATCAATTTCTCCTCCTTTTGATGAGGATTAACCCTCCTTCCATCCTTGACCCATCAAAACTCCTGAAAGCTCAAGTGCTCCTTGAACCTTTGATATTGGAGTTCATATTCTTCAAAATACTCTCCTAGGGTTCCCTCCTTATCTCCTCCAGATAGAAATTAAGGCATGGTAGAGCATTGTGGTGTAGCTGAATGCTCCATGCCATTTGGAGTGTTGGTGCTTGCCTCATGGCAAAACCCTATAGAATCCCCTTCATGCCTCATCTCCTTGAGGTCCCTTGAAATTTTCTGCACGGTTTGAAGTAGGATATTAGAAATATATTCCTCCTCCATGCTGAATATATATTATCCCCCACAAGATGAGCCAAGAGAAGAGCTTCGATACCACTGTAATATTCCTTTTCAGGAATTTCTGCAATACCTTCAATGAGGACGTTGTATAAGGAAAACCATGCAACAGAAATGCATAACAGGACTTGTATCCTATTATATATGTTGTATGTATCTTAAATATGTAACGGAATCAGAAAAAAATCATTCTAGCTACACTAAACATATCTCCCTAGCTCGTATATGCTTAAAAGCACCCCAATCCCATCACTCCAAAAAATAGAATTTCTGAAGATTGCAACAGTGTGATTTTTATTAGGTCATCTACAAAAAAATATGATTCAATACAGATCTGGTGCTTTCATTAATCATATAATCATAAATGGGAGGCTTAACCTCTTTTACAAGCACATTAGAACACCCCGGCAAGGGTTTTCGGGAAAATATCAATGTAAAATGAAACACTGCATAAAATAACGTAGTCAAATGCAAATATGTATTAGAAAAGATTGAATATGATTTGAAGTAGATGAAAAATACATAAAATGGCCCAAGTCCCTCTTTGATAGGCTCTCTAGAGTGAAATAGACACCTCCTCCTCCAAAACAAGCACAAAATAGAAGGGTTTAACCCTGCAGCTACTGCAACTGTAGAAAAGACGCAGTTACTAGAAGTGAATACGCTGTAGATGATACAGAATGGATGTCCTCAATTTAAATGATGGAAAATAAGCTCAGGACCTTCCCTTTTTATCTCTCAACCAGCTAGACCAAAGGTGAATATGGAATTCCCGCATGAGAATTCTTTGCACTAAACAGTGTTGCAACTACAGCTAAACAGCTGAAGCTTGCAATTAGTAAAAAGACCAAACAAAGATGAATACTGAATTCCTTCCTTGCTGCTATCTCCTCCTTCTTATCCTTGGTGATCTTCCTCACCCTGGACCCCACTCATTGATGAGGTGACTTCCTAGAGAAGATTCCCCTTTCAAAATTGCGCTATCCTTGTTGGTTTCCCTCTTGTAGTAGCGTTGTTGACTTGGTCAACTGGGTCCAGTTCACCGGAATTGTCCTCTTTCACACCAAGGTGGATTTATTTGTCCTCCTAACCTGATCCCTTTTCACACTGGGATTTTTTTTATTGTCTTTCTACTCTTCTACTGCAAAAATGGAGCAAGTATAATATTCCAACTAGTAGTGGCTAATTGGGAATATTACAGACATTCCCTCTCCTTGAAGTTTTGATTCTTCTGTCAAGTATGAGATCTTGTTGAAGTTCATCAAGATATTCTGGCAAGAAATCATCTATTGATGGAAGTTGAACATTCTCTCCTTGATCATCAATCAAAGGAGGCTCAAACAATCTCAAATTCTCAACATTAACGACATAATATATTTGCATATAAGGAGGCAAGTCTAGCTAAAATGCATTAGCACCAATCATTTCCAGAATTTTGAAAATGGACCAAAATGGATTGGCTTGAGATTTTTACCTTCCCCTTGCAATATTTCTTTGTTGATATACAACCAAACTTCATCTCCAACCTGGAATTTGTGATCAACGCAGTGTTTATCATGCCATTCCTTGTAGTTGTTTTGACTCTTTTCAAGTTGTTCTTGCACTGTGTGATGTATCAACTAAATTTTCTCAATGAACTTCCTTGCCTTATCTATGTCGCTATGACCATATATAGCAACATTTTTCTCAAATATGAATTCCAAAGGAGATCTTGGCAAGTACCCAAAACATGCCACAAATGGCAATGTGTTCCTTGAAGAATTCTTTGCCCTATTGTATGCATGTTGAATGTAATGCAACTATTCATCCCACAGCATGGGATGCTTGCTGCAATAGCCTCTAAGAAGATGAATGAATTTGCTATTTACCACCTCGATCTAACCATCTATTTGCGGATGAAATTTTGTACTCTTATTCAACTTTGTGTCCATCATGTCCCATAATTTGGACCTAAAATTCCCAACAAATTGGGAATCTCGATCACTTACAATAGAAGTAGGAAGACCAAAATGAACCCATACATTTTGAAATAAAATATTAGTAGTTTGTTCAGCTGTAATTGTTTTATTACATGGCATCAAAAGACACATTTTGTTGAACCTATCTACCACAACATACAAGTAATCATGATCTTTCCTTGACATAGGAAGACCACCTACAAAATCCATTGAGATACTCTCCCAAGGATGTGAAGGAACTAAAAGTGGAGTGTACAATCCAAGTTTCCTATTACTAGGCTTACTTATTTCACATAAAGAACATCCTCTAATAAATCGAGATACACTATTAATCATGTGTGGCCAATAAAAATACCTTTGGAGATTCGTTATTTTCTTGCCTACACCGAAATGTCCAGCAATCAATGAAGTGTGTGCCTCCCTTATGATATTGTTTCTTTCTCCCTACGGTTTCCTTGACTCAAGCTTTCATACGCATCTTGAAAATCACTATCATATGCATATTGTTCAATGTAAATTTCATGCATACATGAATTGTGCTTGAGTATAATGGATGAATTTACAATACGCCTAGAGAGAATATCAGCTACCTTATTGTAGATTCCCTTTTTATACCTGATAACCAAATGAAATTGTTGTATAAATCCCATCCATCTGAAATGTCTTTATTGCTGCAACTTTGACTGTGATTGTAAGTACTGCAATGGTTGATGGTCTGTATGGATAATGGTCTCTTTCCCCATCAAATAGTGCTTCCATTTCTTTACACTTTTTACTAATGCATATAACTCTTTATCATAGGTGGGATAATTAGTCACAACTCCATTAAAAATTTCAGAATGAAACAAAATAGCCTTACCATGCAGCATGAGAACTGCTCCCATAGCATAATCACTTGCATATGTTTGGATCTCAAATGGTTGTCTAAGATTTGGAAGAGCCAATACCGGTGCCGAACTTATCTTTTTCTTTAAATAATTGAATGATTTTTCCTGCATATATCCCCAATGGAATACTTTCTTAACACTTGTCAATGCATGTAACGGAGCTGCAATGGAAGAAAAATTAGTAATGAATTTCCTCCAATACTGTGCTACCCCAAGAAAGCTTCTTACCTTTGTAACTGGTTTGGGCTTGGGTCAATTCAGAATTACCTCTACTTTGGAAGGGTCTATCTTCAACTCGCCTCCTCCAACAATTTTTCCCAAATACACTAAATAAGTCTTGCCAAACTCGCACTTCAACATATTTAAAAATAATTGCTCTTTTTCAAGACATCAAGTACCTTGTTCACATGCATGACATGTTCTTCTCTTGATCTTCTGAATATAAGTATGTCATCTAAGTAAACAATGACGAAGTCATCTAGAAATGGTCTAAGTACATAATTCATGACTCACATGAAAGTAGTTGGAGCATTTGTTAGACCGAATGGCATAACTAATCACTCAAACAATCCTTGTCTAGTTTTAAAATAAGTTTTCCAAATGTCTTCCTCAGCTATTCTAACTTGATGATAACCACTTCGCAAGTCTAAATTAATGAAATATCTTGCATATTTTAACTTATCTATAAAATCATCAATGCGTGGGAGTGGGTATCGATTATTTACCGTGATTTTGTTTAGTGCATGTAAATATATGCACATACACCAAGTCTCGTCCTTCTTTGGTATCAAAACAATTGGTGAACCACATGGTGAACTAGATGGGCGTATGATACCTTTGTTCAGAAATTCTTAAATTTGCTTCTTGATTTCCAAACTCTCCATAACTGACATGCGATACATACCAATGTTTGGAAGTGGAACATCCTGTTGCAAATGAATCTCATGTTGAATTCCCCTCTTGTGAGGTAACCCATTTGGTTCTTGAAACATATTGCCATGATGACTTACCACATCAAAAAAATAAGATTTTAATTTTTCTTCACATCCTTAAAAATATTCATAGTCAACATCATCCTTTTTCTTGATCATGAGAAGCACAAAATTGTTACTTGCATTAACTAGCCTCTTCATTTGCCCTGCATTAACGAAAGAAATATTCAGTTTCTTGCGATGAGCTCTCACAATATACTCCACCCCATCCTTAAGAAAATGATATTTGTTTTCATGGCGATAAATACCGCTTTCATATCATACAAATATGGAATTCCCAAGATAATCCCATAAATTTCAAGTGGAACCACATCTAACTCAACTTCATCAACAAAGTTTGCAGTAATAGCAAATCAAAATATGCATTTCCTTGTAACATGTAAATTGGAATTCTTAATTATCCAATCCAAAGGGTATGGTTTATGATGTGGTACAGTTTCAAGGTTAAGATTTTTGACCAAGTCTTCTGAAATCAAGTTTGTTTGTGACCCACTATCAAACAATGCATCAATACTTGTATGATTTGCAATCACTCTAACATGGAACAATTCTATCCGTGTGTCTTCATTTGGAGTGTTGTTGTGACTATTTGAGAAACGAGTACTTGATATGGCTTCCTTTCCTTTTTTAACCATGCATACAATATTGGTCTCATCTCCTTAATCGGATCCAAGATCTTGTTGTGTGGTGGCAGTCATATTTTGTTTCCCTTTGTTATTTGGTTTCTTTGGCCTTAGTTCAGGATGTAGTTTCCAACAGTGGGCTTCATCATGCCCCTCTTTGGAAAAATGTTTACATGTTGTTTTCTCCCCTTCTTTCTTGATGCTTGCATTATTCTTTCCCTTCCATTTTCCTCCCTTATCTTTTCCCTTACCCTTGAATGGCTTCTTCTTACTACCCTCTTCCTGAATGTTCTTTCCCCTTGCTTCAAGATGTGTGGCTTGCACACATACTTCATCTAAGTTGTTTGGGTTAAACATAAGGATAGTATGTTTCAAGTAGGAATGTAAAACCCCAATTTATTTCAATATTGTGTCTTGTGAACTCAAGTTTACTCCTAACAACAAAGCCCTCTTTCTAAACTCCTGAGTGTATTCTTGAACAGTTTGGCCTTTGAGTTGCCTAAAGTTTTGCCAAATCATTATTTATTTTTTCATATAGGATAATGGATAAAACTGTTTTTTAATGGAATAAATGAATTCAACCCAAGAAATGGTTATCTTACCATGAATTCGCATTTCCTCTTGAGTCTTTGCCTCCCACCAAACTAGTGTTGCTCCTTCTAGCCTTAATGAAGCCAACTGGATCTTTATGTCGTCCTCTTGTATATTCTAAATTATATAGTATAATTCCAATTGATGGATCCAATTGTCTTACTTATCTGCATTTACCTCACCATTGTACATGGGAAGTTCAAACTTGATGTCCAACTTTAGTAATGGATTTTATACTTTTGGGATTTTTGAATGAGTGTGGGTGGTTTTTGTGGTGGAAGTGGAAGATGAAGATGATGAGAATGAGGATGGTGCAAATGGAGGTTGCTTTCCTCCACTGCCTTTTGAACGCTTCTCTTCATCCTTCTTACCATATGGAGATCCTTCTCCATGTGGAGGCTTAGAACCTTCTCCTGCTCTTTCTGCAGTGAATGCATCAAACATGATTTTAACCATTCTTTGTATGTCTTTGAAGTCTCTCTTGACATCCTCTTCTTTTGAATGTCCATGAGTCTCTCCAACTCCTGACATAATGGCTAAGGATTCAAGCTCAACCTCTAATCCTTGTACCTCTTTAATCACTTCAGCTTCTTGTGCAATTTGTACCTCTTCAATCTCAACTTCTAGAGATGGAAATTGAGGTGCTTCATGTGTATATTTTAGTGGAAATTTGGGTGAATATTATGCTTTCTCATCTCTCTTTCTCTGTGTCCTAATCTTAGAACTAACAACCAATAGCTTCCCTTCTCCTCTCTACAACTTCAACCTTATAAGCATCACAAATTGCAACTATTAAAACCCTTCTTGCACAATCTCAAGAAAAGCAAGAATATAACCTTTAGCAATCTTGTGCTCTGATATCAACTTGATATGAAATTGATTTTTAGTTAATGTTGTGCTAATATCAGTTTTAGAATTAATAAGAAAATCCTTTGGTTTTCTCCTTATGCAAGGGTTTACACATGTGTTTATGATTGAAAATTCATTAAACTTGATGAGATTAAGTGTATTTCATGAACTTAAAAGCATGGAAACTCAATGTTGAACAGCAGCATAATAAAACAAAGCAATCACAAACAATAGAGACAAATACACAAGTTTTTGATGAAGGATTTCACCCCTCTTGGGTTACATCTCCTTGGTCCAGCTTCATAGTGTGGGCCTTTGTATTAGCTTCAATTGTGAAAAAGTGTTGTTTATAGTCTCATGGTGCCTCTGAAACCTGCTCCAATGGTTCCAAAACATCAAAATCTACCAAGAATGACTCTTCCTGAGCCAAAAATGGTCAAAAATTGCCTCAGTTATGGAAAAACCAATTTTTCCTATGTGGTTAAGGAACTCGTGGTATGGTACAACAGTAAGGCGGTGGTGCTGCATGCGAGTGGTCGTGGGTTTGACCCCGACCCCCGCCATATAATTTTTTTGGATGTGACATATGGTTCAAACCATATTTAATACTTTGGTTTAAAATATATGTGTTGATATATGTTTCCCCTGTTTGATATTGCATTTCGACTATGGTCAAAACCTTGGTATAATATATACAATGTGCCCAACTTGAAATTTCATAAAATATCATGCCAACCAACCTTGACATTCGGGGGAGGCATGTGGCAGCCTTTGGCTGCACCACTTGGCCCTTCCCCATTGGCCTAAAAATTCCACCATTAATAAAAATAATCCACCATAGATAATTCCAAACTTTGGAATAGGAGAAAAATTCAACTTCCCCAAGAAACATTGGTGAATATGGTGATGAAACTTGTCATAGTGTCACTGGCTGAAAACTGGAGAATATTCCCTGAAGATTATTGAGGAGTTGACTGGACTGCCAAGTCATCAATCTTTCATTGTTCTGCACAATTTTTACATGTTTAATAAAATGAATAGCAGACCATAACTTACTCATACGAACTCGGATTTTGATGAAATGAGTTGTGTTGGAATCCTGATGATGAGCTCTATCTGTTTGCTCTGGTTTAAATAATTTCTGAGCACTTTCATTTTTTAGCTAAATACTGAGCTTTTGATCACACAGGAAATGCAAGATCTGATATATTTCCAACATCATGTCGAAGTTTTGGAAAATTAAATTACTTTTGGAGTATAGATATAGTTTTCTCCACACCAAAGTATATTGTGACCCAACAGTAGTGTGCCTCCCAAATCAGCTTGGCACGCTCACTTGAAGGAACACAAAGGTGGCCTACGTAGAATAATAATGTTTCTTGGAGGTGGAAATCGATAACTTTCTTTCCATCCACTAGCATTCGGTATGTGGTGGTGAAATCTAGATCATTTTTGTACAGTTGTGGCCATCCATAGGTATCGTGGCCAGAATAGATGAGAATAGTAGTCAATGTTGCAACTGGGGGTCGACTGAAGCAATATTCAACATGATTGGTGTCACCCCTTTTGTATTTAATGATCAAGTAGAATTTTTGCATATATGTAGACCACTTCTGATGGTGATAATTCTGCAACTTCCCTTGTGTTTGTATAAACTGAAGAGGTTGGTGATCGGTGTGATGACCATAATATTTCCATTGTTCGTAAGCATTCACGATAGAATACATCTCTATATCATATTTGGGGTACTTCTGAATTGTATCAAAAATTATCTCACTATGATATGCCACTGGATGCATGTGTTGGTTGAGGACTACTCCAATACAATAGTCAGAGGTGTCTGTCTCAATTTCAAATGGTTGTTTCAGGTCTAGAAATGTGAGTACAGGTGGAGAGTAGAGGCAATTATTTATTTCAATGAATGCCTTATGTTGGAACTCAGACCGAGAAAACTTTACTTTCGCTCCGCCCTTGGTAATATGACTCGAAGGCCAAGTGATATGGAAGAATCCCAACACAAACCTTCGATAAAAAATTGCAAGGCCCAAAATGTTGTGAAGCTCTGTTAGAGTGGTCAGGGCTGGCCAATCCTAAATGATTTGGATCTTAGTCAGATCCACATTCATGCCTTGATCATTTATGATGTAACCCAGATATTGGACCTGTCTCATGCCAAAAGTGCATTTCTTTAAGTTGGCACAGTTTGTGTTGTCGCGGGGTTTGAAGGACCTATCGAATGCGTTGCAAGTGCTCCTCCCAACTCTTGCTGAAGATGAGGACGTCATCTAGATAAGCAACCACAAACGAGTTGATGAATGGTCGCGATATTTCATCCATCAACCTCATAAAAGTAGTAGGGGAATTTTTCAACCCAAAGCGCATGTTGAACCATTTAAAAATACCTTCCTTGGATTTGAAGGTGGTATTCCATAGATATGTGGGATCTATTAGAGCCTGGTGATAGCCATAATTCAAATTGATCTTGCTGAAATACTTGGCCCCTTTGAGTTGGTCCAAAAGCTCATCAATCCATGGGTTTGGATACCTGTTCCTGACAGTTATTTTTTTTAGTGTCTGATCACCAATGCAGTGCCTCCAAATCCTGTCCTTCTTCTGTAAAAGTACAATCGGTCTCCCATAGGGTGGGGAACTTGGTTGGATGTGCCCTTTTTGCATCAACTCCTAGATCTTCTGCTTGATCTCTTCATTTTCCAAAATGGAGAGGTGGCATAATGGTCCATTGGGTAGAGGTTCTCTAGGAATCTAATTGATCAAATTATTGACCTGATAGTGAAAGGGTACCCCTGTGGGTGAGGAGAAGATATCCTTCTATTCTTCCATGACCTTATCCACCTACTTCTGCTACGTGGAGGAACCCTTCCTAGGGACCATGGATGTGGCCACGATCTTCCCCTTACTTTAAGAGTGAATCAAAAAGAAAAAAAAAGAAAAAAATCTCGTTTTGGGAGATGATATTAGTACATTGCTTAGTAGAGATCAAAGAGATTGCAGTAGGTGGAGATACCTCTAGTATCATGTAAAACTTATTTCCAAAAGTAATAATAACAGTGTGAGTTATAGACTCATACACAACATGATGCTTCCACAAGTATGGTTGGACTAATGATACATCACAAACTTCAAGAGGAGCAACATCACACAATACCTTATCCGTGAAGGGCTTGATGTTGTAGGGAAGGTGGCACTACTATCTGACGCGGAGATCTCATCCTTGGTGAAGCCACCCAATGGTTTACGGTTGTGGATTTGGTGTGGTTAGTAGGCCTAATTGCTTCATTCCATCTACTTAAATGAGGTTATTTCATATCTCATTTTTGGTAATGAACTACATCAAATAACCCTTCACCCACATTTGTGACTGGAAGATATGTTCCCTCTCCTTTTGATATTCGGGCTCAATATTTTGGACCTTGGTGGTGGAAACGGTGGCGTTGGGCATTGCATCAATAATTTGCTTCCCTTTCTCATTCCCCTTGTCATGTTTTGACTCAAGAGTCAGAACATGCATCTAACTCTAAAGCCTTCAGCTCATCCACCAGTGACTGCTTGACTCGACACTCACTTCTGTTGTGAGTGGGGCTCTTATGGAACTCACACCACTTTCCTATGTCCTTCCTTGTCTTCGTGGTGTTTTAATTTGTTTACAGCTTCAGTGGGTTGTCCGAGGTCACCCTGCCTTGGCTTTGACATTTTTTCTATGACTCGAGGGTGCCTTTCCCTTGCTTTTTATTTGCATATCCAAGATATCGCTTCTTCTACTTAAATTTATGCTTGATCTTGACAGTGTATCGATAGGGGGCGCCAAGAGAGGAGATGTCTAGGAACTCCATCTCATATTGGATGTCATTTTGTAGATAGAAGCGATACTTGAGTACCAAATGCATCTCAAAATCCTTGATACCCAACTGCGTGCGAAGGGTTTGAAAAATATTTGTGAACTCTGGAACGTCTTGGTCCCTTCCCTACCATAGTGTGGTCCACTTTATGTACTTATCGTCATATCTCCCGACAGGGTAATGTTGTTCCTTATGGCATCTTGGAAATAATTACAAGTGGATGTGGCTAAAAATAGTAAGGGTTACCTCTCATACCTCTGCTCACAGTAGGTTTCCCACTAGACCTTGACATGGGGGGTAAATTTGAGGAGTGAAAAAGTAATTTTTTCCCTATTGTAAAAATCATAAACCAAAAATATCCTTCCAATGTATTTAACCATTTATATATGGCATCATCATCTATCTGGCCTTCAAATATGGGAATGTAAAAGTTGACTTGTACCTTAAAGGCAGGGGTGCATCTAGGGTGGCTACTGGATGAAGATGTGTCGCATGTGGGCATCTGCCGAAGGATTTGGGAAAAGTTGCCCATCATCGAATTTCTTTTTTTCTCGAGGGATTATTTGAGAAATATTTTGAAAGGATATCCTACTCCCTTGTCTTTCTTTTCTTCTGCCATGGGAGGTCATCGGGGTCGGCAAGGCTGGTCTTCCAAAGGTTCAATTAGTTCAAGCCCTAACTCCTTGTAGCCCGACCTTCTTTGGGACATGCACATAAAAAAATAAAAAGAGAAGACCGCTCTAATACCAATAATCCAGATTTATACAGGAATGAAATGAAATACAAATTTAAACAAAATCATAGAGCTAAAACTAAAACTGAACTTCAATTCATTAATAACAAAATAAAATAAAATTGTTTACATGCAGAATGGAAATAAACTAGCTCAGGCGATGGTAGTTTATCTTTGAGAATATATGTGGTGGCTACATGCCTTCTGAATTGTGTTATATTCAAGCTAGAATGCCTATTTATTATTTATAAATAATGGAAAACCCTAAACATCCAAAAACCTAACAGTAGGATATGAAGCGTCAAAATTTTGTGGGCCTCGTTGGGGTAAATTGGTACATCAACTTACTGGGGTCGTAACTTTGGCATACAATATTTGTTTGACGCATACAATACCTCATTAGGAAGATTTATCCGAGGTCTACAAATTTTGTCTACAAACCCTTGTTGTAAACAATGGGTTTTCCCGTTTTTCAAAAATACATCGTTTAGGTCCTCAAAACGACTCCAGAAGTTCAGGAACCGAAAAACTGCCAAAAATAGTAAACTATGCTACAATTAAGGAAACTGAAAGAATGTAACACCTTCTTCCTACATCTACCCAAGTAACCGGCCAATCGGGGTAAAAATGCAATGACAGACTACTAATATGAAATTCAACCTCCTAGATGACCTTAAGGAAGTGGAACCGATGAAAACCTGACAAAAAGACCTTTCCAAGCATCAACAACACCACCAGGAGGTAACCCAACCTCCCAAACCCCTGAACCCTAAGGGGGGGCTGATTTTTTACCCTTTTCAGCCTTAACCGCGGGCATATAAGGGAAATGGAGCGGCTACAAGCTTATAGCCGCGGGCATGCCAAGGCCCCAAAAAGTTAGTTTTATGCCTGCAACTCCAGGATTTGTGCCACCTTTATATCCCCAGAGCCCAGGTAACTGCCTAGAACTTCATGAAACTTTAGGAGAGCATAAATAACATTAAAAAAAATTATGGAAGCAATCACATCATCATGAACTCATCCGGACCCCTCCTAGCCATGACATGAATTTCGTCAAACATACCACAAACATTGCATCTACAGGTTTTAACATCAAATTTAAACATAGGGGTCTCATACTTATCTGAGAAGCACTAATAAGCATTAATCCCTTACATAATTAGCTGTAATACAATTTATTTGACCATAGATACAATGTGCATTTATTTATAAGTAAAAACATAGATAGATGCATACATCATCACTGATAAAATGTATGCCTATAACCAGCATAATAACAATAGAAATACCATGGGTAAAACATCAATGAAATCCACATAATAACCAGTACATTTCTATACCAAATACCAAATGAATGAGCGCTTCCTTATTGAATTTAAAAACCAACCGGAGATGGGACTTCCACGTTCCACTTGACTATAGATTGGTTGACCCAAATATCTCTTCAACCAATCACCTTGTTGTCAAGATAAATCCCTCTGCGGACAGACGTGATCTCTCTATCCCTAGAGTGGGTCTAGCAACACGAGATTCTTTCTAATGCAAAGCTCTCTTAACTAGTATTTACAATGCGACAAGAAAAGAGATAGAATTACCTTTTTCCCAACACTACGCTTGAGTCTATTGATGATGACCTTGATCCACGATCCCTTCAAGCCCTCTCCATGCTACTGATGGCATGTGAATACCTATGGATGGTCAAGAGGAAACAGCAAACGTAATACAATACATAATAATCATAAACATTAGCTATCTAGCAGATCAAGGAGTACTAGAATATTTGCATAAACATTTAGACAAATGTAGAAAGAAAACATCAGATGTTATTATTGATAAATATGAAGGGAGAGCTTACAACCCAGGCCTTGATGTTGGAGGCATCCTTTAGTGAAAATTTGAGTCCTTCACCAAAGCTCAAAATAATTCCTTCTCCCGAACACTTAGGCATTATCACAATGCTAGGATGCAAGGGAACGAGAGTTGAGATGAGTCTGACAATAACCAACCAAGCTCTAAAATTGTAGAAATGAAGGATATGAATTTATAGGAAGGGAGAAGAGGTTGGGAGCCCATGAAAAAAGGAGTAAGGCCCACTTTATAAGGGATGAACCTCCATGGATGAGATTAAAGCTCTAAAATAAAAGAGCTCAACCTTATCACCACCATTTAACAACAAACTCTCTTCCCTTGAGCTTCTAGAGGTCGAAGCTTCTCCTCCATTTGAGGAGACACTTCCAAAAAGGGATCAGCGCGGTTTTCCAAGAAATAAGGGTGTTGGTAGTGCTAAGCCATAACTATGAAAAGGACATCAGCACAGTCATGGTAGCAGGAAAAGTGCTGACCCAGGAAACTAGGAATTTGACCAAGTTTCTTCAGTAATCTCCCAAGACAGTTTTCTTTGGATCTTCAAGGGATGTGTTAACATATTTCTTGATGGTGGAAACATTGCACAGGATCTATCATGGGGAATTATAGGATCAGGGATGGGAAAATGATCATGGTGAAAAATTATTGTGTAACATATGCCCCCTAAAGCATGAAGGCAGAACAATGAGTGATGGATGAAATGCTTTATGAACCAAGGCAAAGAACACATAACACCTCCAGAAAACCTACCAAATAAAACATATTACAATATATGACATCTCTAGTATGAATATGCCTAACCACATAATGTTTCACTAGGCATCAAATAACACATGAACCCACGGCATGGTCGTAGCCATCCGTCTAAAGATATCATAGAAATAGATCTGCAGTATGGACGTAGCCATATGTATAAATAGGATCATGTATACAATCATGAATATTCAATAACTCCCTGCAGCCTGGATCAAAAATAAGATGTGACCCAGGGTCTTCACTGCGATCTCAATCAACCCAATGTACGAATCTAGCCATGTGAATAAATGTGTTGGTGTCGAACATGGTAGAAACCACCTGATTACCGATCAATGATGAGAATTTTTAACAGGAACGAGAGAGACCAACAATAATGACAATGGACCTCAAGGTACAACAACACAATCTACAAGTGTGAATGAATGTGTTGAAGTCGAACACTTGCAGAATCATTCAATCGAAGGCCAACGATATGAGCCTATCACTGAACATGAAGAAATTTCCATTGAGACATGCAAGCTCCATGATACTGAGAGAAGTTTCTAAATCACCTTCTCAGATAAAGCGCTGAAGTCGACAGGAAGTGATTTGTTGAAGGAGGGCCATGATGATTCCCACATCATCGACACGAAACAACATATATATTAAGATGATAGGAGTGATTAGGGATTGTAACAAACAAGGTCATATAAACAAAGGATGTTTGCAAAAAGTGACTTCTCTTGAACATATTGGCAACATGACTCCAGAGTGTGGCAGCATTTCACTCAAACAAGATTAGAGGTCATTTTGAAAAAATTGGTAATCAAAATGAGAGGCAAATGGATTTCCCAAACCCATGGAGGCAAAGTGACGAATGTAGGATGTCCCCAAACCAACACGAACTACAGTTGAGTGTAATGTTCAAGAGCGACAAGATTCCCAAAATACACATAAGATGTTCACTTTCAATTTTCCCCCATTATTGCTAATGAATACCTCTTTTTTTATATCCAACATGAAAATCATAGCATATCCTGAGCGTGTAAGTTCATTCTTTGAATGAATCCATCCTAGCAAGTTTAACAAGCCCTAGGAAGGAGGAACTCGGTCTCATAATGGTGACAAGTCTTTCATCGTTTAATCTTTAACGAGTCCAACAAAAGGGTAACTCAGTGACTTTTCATGTTTAAGGAGTTTGAAAAGTAACTCCATCATGTCCCTTTTCATAAATCGTCTCTCGAATCCGAAAAGGTAGAAAACAATATCCAAGAGAACCTCTTGACCATGCTCGATCAAGGTATTCCTTTTTCGTAAATATTGAATCTCAGCCCGAAAAAGGGGTAAACGTGTACTGAGATCACTTCAGTTCATTCACTTTAACGAGTTCTAAATGACAAGTACTGGGAAATCTTTTAATTTTTTGAGAGTCAGAAAAGAGTTGAAAGTTGACTCCAGGGGGTTCCTTTTTCGTAAATGTTTATGAGCCCAAAAAAGAGATAAAATACAACTTGTTTGCATTGGAAATAATCATCAATAGTGTGGAAGTCATGTACTTCAAAAAAAAATCTAACGTCACAAATATTGAGGAAAAATAATAAAATATCAAAGAAATTTTTTCAAAAATATATAAACAGACCAAAAAACAAATTCATTTTCACCTTTCTATTTTGAGAAGAGCATTTTGTCCATTTTCCCTCCGAATTTCAAATCAGTGGTGCGGTCGATCCAAGACACCATTCGTCGATCTGTCAGTGTTAGGTAAGAGTTCTAACTCTCCTTTTCATTTTGATTCCATTTCATTTGTCATTTTGTTTCAGAAATAGGGAGATTAGGGAGGAGGATTTAAAGTTTTAAAATCGCATGAAACTAGCACGATTTCAAGCTATCGGGGTCACGCTAGTCGCGTTTAGCCCATTGGGCAGTGTGCCACCAACGCCGAATTAATTCGAACAGTCGCGCTAGCCATGAGAAGGATTTTAAAACAATAAATCCACCCATATCTATGGTTAATTTCTAAAATTACTCCGGTGAAAGCTCCTAAAATTCCATTTAAACGTGTTTTGCAGGTGTTTTCCTTAGATATGTCAATTGAATGGAAAGAATGAGGCCATGAGGTGGAAGACTACCAAGAATTATAGGATCATAATTGCGTCAATGCATTGTGCGTGGGTTGTTGAAATTCTTTCAAACATTCGGGCTAGAGCTCAACTGGAGCTGCTCCAATACTTGATCAGTATAAGGGACACGGATCGACATATATTTATCATTAGGGACCAAGAGTTAGAGTTAGATATGATGGACATATATTTCATCACTAGATTTTCCAGGAGAGGGGAGAGAATCCAACTCTCTGGAGCTCGCACAGGGGGTGAGAGTACCAGCATGCTCATCCAAAGATGTTGTCTCGAGGCTCGAAAAACAGAGAGCGGGAAGGTAGATATTTCTTCCATTAGAGTGCTTCCCCTGTGCAAAATTCTACATTGCATTACTAGAGTGGCAGGAGCCCAGGTGTTGCATGAGGCAACGAAATCTCAGTTCCAATACGCGGTGGACTACGTGGCCCCAATGATGTTCAAATGGTGCAAGGGGTTACTGACCAATATGAAGAGCCAGTTATCCAAGTGCAAGACAAGGCGACTGAAAAAATTCAGGTACGGGTCCATTCTGGTGACCTTCTTTCTAGAGAGAGTACCATTTTTTCAGTACCAGTGGCTAGAGATCCATGATCCAGCCCCGAGGGACCCGAGGCTGATGAGATGGTGCGACATTATGCCCCAAACAGATGCATTTCCCCCCAGCCTTTTTCAGTTGGATGCGGCATCAACTTATCGTAATTGAGGACAACGCATATGTTGGCATTGATTTTAGAGGAGATTTGGATCTTCCTATTCCACCAGGCACACAATGGACCGATGCAGGTAAAAAAAAAATAACATTTTTTTACTTTTTGGATGTATTTTGTTATGTATTTTGAAATGTAAACCTATGATGCTTTTACAGATATGGGACCTTAGATACCACCTGGTATGTCACCTATTGCGTGGAGGGTAGCACGCCTAGTACAGGATGCTCCTTATGAGGAGGGAGCTGATACACTAGCCGAGTTGGAGCAGAACCTAGTTGGCCTTACGAGAGGCATTCCAAAGTATGCTACATTTGATGAGATTCCTCTGCACCTCCAGAGGCATACGGTCAAAGTTCCGGGCAAACTACGTCCATTACTCTAGTGAGTGATTCGAGCAGTTACCTACTACCATGAGCACCATATGTGCGGATAGCAGCCCTATTTTTACATTTTTGTACTGGTGTAGGCTCGGAGAGCCATTTTTGTAACAGAACACATTTTTTTGAAATTTTTGATGTAACACACTTGATAGACCAATATATATATATATATATATATATATATATATATATATATATATATATATATATATATATATATATATATATATATCTGTTTCTACGGCTACTTGTGTATCATGATGATGTCTTGATTTTTACATATTGCGCAAATTTCTATCTAATACATGATTTTCTAATGTATCTGTTAATGTATTTAAACGTCTTGGAATATGTTGATATGTGATAAAATCAAAATGTATTTCCAATAATATAACACGCAAATACATACGCAAAATTTGAGGATTTCGCGCAGAATAATGACCATTTAATTGTAACACAACGAGTTGTGAATCTAACTGAACAACCAAATCTCTAATCCTGAGATCAATGGCATCCGATAATAGTTTGATCACCGCACTATATTCGACAATATTCTTAGTTGTTCAACCCAATCAAATACCTTGTAAATTAATCAACTCGCCATCAGGGGAAAAGAGTGCCCATGCCATGGAATACAAGTTTCGTGTGCTACGACAAGTGCCATCATCAAAACCAATGTAATGATTCGAATACATCTGCAAACCAAGTGAAACACAAGGTGAGCAGAGGAAGCATGTCTGCAAAGAAAACAATCACACCAAAAATCCAATCAAAGCACACTAATGAATAAAACACTAATGTAAAAAGTATAATACATGATTAAGCGTAATATTTTTTCAAATAGAGCCCATTTTGGGGCTCAGCCAATGGATTGCATTCATAATCTGCTAGCTCATTGGCTCCTCATTCCAAAACTCGTTTAATGATATAGGGCCCATGCCACATTAGCTCGAGCTTTCCTACTCCCAACTTATCATGGGATTAGTCATAAATAAATACCAAGTCACCTTCGGAGAAAACGCGGGGGTTGACGGATTTGTCATATTGAACCTTAACTCATCATTTATGTGCTTCAAGAAAAAAAGCGGCAAGCCTACGGGTCTCATCGAGACATTCAAGGTACAACAAACTTTCATCTTCTGGCGAAGTACCAGGAAGTAGTTCGACAACTAGCTTAAGAGAAGGAATCTCACACTTGATCGGGAGTGTGGCCTCTAGACCACACACCAATTGGAATGGTGTGAATCCAATGGTAGTCTTAGCAGAAGTTCGGTACACCCATAGAGATGAGAATAGAATGAGGTTCCAATCTCGTTTCTGCTTTCCAATGGTGTGTTGAAGAATAGTCACCAAGAATTTGTTGACAGCCTCAACCTGGCCATTGGCCTATGGATAATAAAGGGTGGAGCTATCATGACATAACACTAACTGAGCAGTGAGCTCTGTCATCATATGATTACGAAAATGAGAGCCATGATCAATGACAATTGCTTTCTGGACACCAAACCGAGCTATGACATGGTTGAATAGTAATTACGTTGCAGTTAGACCTTCATTATCATATGTAAGCATTGCTTCGATCCATTTAGTGAAATAATCAACGTCAAGGATGATATAACCATGCCCCCCGACCAAGAGAGGGTTATAGGTCATAAAAATCTATGCCCCATTTCGTAAAAGATCTAATGGTCACAACTAGGTGCAAAGGTGAGGGTGGGGCGCGCTCTTTTTGAGAGTAGAACTGGTAGTCATGGCATTTTCACACTGTAATAATGTAGTCTTTAAAAATAGATGGCCAAAAATACCCTGCATGAAGGATCTTTTGGGCGATAGCGTAACCGGACATGTGACCACCACAAGCCCCGGAATGGGATTCATTGAGAGCTTTCTCACCTTCCTTGAGATTCAAACATTGACAGAGGACAGAGTCAATACCAGTGCGATATAAGGTGTCTCCAAAAATACGGTAAGGTTGGGACTGGTAACGAATTCTTCGTCGCTCAGAGCGCAATAGCTCTGGCAGAAAATTTTGCACTTGGAAATAGATAATGATGTCTCCATACCATGGATCAATAGTAATAATGAGAAATAGGGTCTCTTTAGAGATGGACTCATCAAGAGGAGTGGGATCATCTGCGGTGGAAAGATCACAAATCAACTCAGCAAAGACCATGGATTTCTTAGACTTAGCAGCAGTGAATTCTAAGTCAAACTCTTGAAGGATGACAATCAATTTCGAGTACTTGCCCCAAAGAAACTAACGTGTGAGAATGTAATTCATGGGATTGCAATCAAAAATCACCAAAGTTTTGTGCAGGAGAATGTAGTGACGAAAACGTTGAACATGATGGACAGAATCCAGCACGAGTTTCTCTACATGAGCATAACGGGTCTCAGCATCGAAGAGATTTCGGCTCAAGTAATACACTACATTCTCTTGACCATCGTCATTGTCCTGAACCAGCACCATACCAATAGTGTTGTCGGTGGCGGCCAAATACAGGAAATAATCACAGTGATAATTGGGAGGATGCAATAGAAGAGCACTGATGAGGGCTCATTTTAATGCATCGAAAGAGATTTGAGCAATTTCATCCCATAAGAACGATTCCTTTTTCAATAGGCAAGTAAATCCTTTGATAATCTCAGCATAATTTAGTACGAAGCAGCGAAGGAAATTGGATTTCCCCTGCAAACTCCATATTTGATGAAGAGAAGAGGGAGGAGGAAAATTGATGATTGCCTTGACTTTAAGAGGATCAATGTGGATGCCTTCTTTGGACACCACGAAACCTAGGAGCCGACCAGATTCGACGCAGAAGACACAGTGACTTATGAGGGTTCAACCGGATATTATAGTGTCGACAACGAAGGAAGATAGCTCTAAGGTGTTCTGAGTGATCTCAGCGTTTCGCAAAATGAGCAGGAATTTCGTCGAGATATGGTTGAACTATGTGCTTGATGTCATGAAAATCATACGACATAGCTCATTGGAAGGTGGCCCTGGCATTCTTCAAGCCAAAAGGGAGATTTTTATAGGCAAATGTCCCCCATGGACAGATAAATGTGGTTTTTTGTTAATCAGTTGGAGTAATGTTAATATGGTTATAGCTAGAGAAACCATCCATAAAGGAAAAAATCTCACTCCCGACACATTCATCAATGATCTGATCGATAAAAGGAGTGGTGTAATTATCCTTAAGAGAGGCTCGATTGATATCACAGTAATCAACACAAACCTGAATGGTCCCTTGTTTCTTATTAATGGGAACAATATTCGAGACCCAATATATCAATGGTATAGGAAAAATAAAACAATCTTTGAGAATTTTTTCAACTTCACCCTTTATGGCAGCAGCCTTTCTCGGGTGCACAGGAAAAATCCGTTGTCAAATGGGCTTCAAAACTGGATAAGTGGGAATTTCATGCACAACGATACTTGGATCAATGCCAAGCATCTCCTCGTATGACCACGTGAAGACATCACGGAATTCCTAAAAAAGCTCAATATGGATCTTGATCTCATCAGGAGAACAAGATGCATCGATATGAACATTCTCGACAATCCCTGGTTTTATAGAGATGTCGACCGGAATAGTTGGAGTGATATTTCCCATGTTTCCTTCAGAAAACACTTAATGAATCAAGGTAGGATTTTGAAATTGGTCATTCAATAGTGGCGAAGCATGGGATTCCAGAAAAGCAGTTATGTCACCTGGGATTGAGAGAAACGAGGAACGATGATGTCCATCATCCCACATATTTTCTTTGAGGGACATTACCTCCACGATACTCTCATTGGTGGGGAAAGTCTCTTTCAAGGGATCATTGGATTCCCAAGAACCAAACCAAGGAGACTGCACATAGGTGTCCAAAGAGGAAAACAAGTGATCGTTGGTTCCGGATGCAACCTCAGAAGTTGTAATAATTCTTTGATACATTTTCTTAGATGGGCTTAGAGGCATAACGTCATGAAAACTCTTGAGCTGGTCAGGATTGGGAACAATCCATGGATCGTGGCTAGATGAAATCATATTAATAGAGATGAAATTCGGAGGTGGGAGAAGAAAAACTCCCATAAGGGATGAGTCTTTGAATATCCCTAGCCCGATGTTCTCATAGGGAGTAGCGGTATTCCCAACATACAAAATGTTTCTTGCTGAAGGATCAGAGGGGAAGAAATCCAACTAATCAACAATAATTATCTTTCCCTATTGAGGGAAATGGAGGACAGGAAAAAGTGTGGAGACCATGCACACCATAGCGTTCGTCCAACTATGTCCAAGAAGGAGATTATAGTTCAAGTTGGCATCTACCACTTCAACTTCCATGGTTATCGTTTTCCCCTCCAACATGATGGGCAATGCCTTGAGACTACCGTACAGTAGAGAACATCTACCGTCAAAATATTCCAAGGTATTTGGGGACTGACTCAATGGGGGAGAGTCAATGGCTTTCCAGCATGCGATAGACATGATGCAGGTCGAAGTGCCTTCATCAATGATAGTCTAATGTATATTCTTTCCCATAATGGTAACATAAATTAGAAAAGATACCTGATATGGGAGGCGAGGAACAAAATTATTGAGATCGAAAGTAATAATATTATAATCTACGGGATAAATCCCTCCAATAGCGAAGAGTAGTGCCTTTTTTTGTGATGGGCACGACTCAAGGACCTCCAGAGTTGACATCGTTGAAGGCGCTTGAGCTAGATCTTCTACAATATTGTAGTGTTGTGCAGCTCTCACATTCATATTAGAAGATGATTTCCGAAGAACGCCTTTTAAGGGTGGTCGGATGATGGATTCACTACTCGGTTTCTCAATCTAGAGAGGACTAGAGGTAGGGGCATGGAAGAGGAAGGGTGATATGTAACTTCTGATTTCAAGGGAGCCTTGGACAAATTGGGATAGTCTTTCGTTCTCATGGTAATGGCGATAGATTCTTTTCCATCCATGAAAACAAAATAGCTTCCAGATGATTGAGCTTGATCTACCATTTGCTTATGCTGATAAAGGAAAGGTTCTTTCAAAACAGTCCGAGGTGTGCCCTTTAGAAGACGGGAAACTTCAGCATGCCGAGGACAATCCTTGGTGTAATGATTGTCATCACATATCAAACAAGAGTATTTAGGCTTGCATGTTGAAGAATCCTCAGAAGATGACTTCTTTGAATCATGTTTAGGTTTTTTCGGATTTAGACTTGCCTTTACCCTTTTTCTTACCTTTCAAGGATTTATCTATTGCAGTAGATTGAACAGCATTTACCTCTGAGGTTTTACCATGATTCTTCTAGTTACTGGAAGGAGTGGAGGGGGCATCAGCAGTAGTGGATTTAGACATCGAAGAATTTTTAGGTGCACTACTATCAGTATGAGCCACTATCCCAATAACACCATACACCAGAGGCGTAACAGGAGACTGAGCTGATGCAGGATCAGTCAAAGTTCGCGGCACATCAGGAGATAACTCATATAGAGTCTTTGACTAGGAATAAACCAAATCGAGGTATTGAGCTCTGGAAATGACCTTATCTTCTGTGACACACCCACCCATGTAAATATCTTTAGCAATATTGGGAACAAATGATTTCGTAAACCATTCAGTCCACAGTTGATCAGGGATCTCAAATTTGATGAGGTGATGGTGACGCCTCCATTCATGAATGTGATCCAAAATATGCGTAGTACTTGACTGCTTCAGCGAAGTGAGAAGATAGGTGTCAGTTTCATACCTTATAGGTAGTTGGAAATGAGTGAGGAAAGTGATAGCCAAGGAATTGAAATCGAAGAAAATTCCACGAGCGAGCTCAATATACCACTTGGCCGCAGTACTAGTCAAAGTACGCTAGAAAAGAATGTAATATTCCTAATTTTCCACAAGATAATTAGAATATTAGAGTTCTTAATTTTCCTAATTAATTAAGTAAATAAGAGGGTGGAGGGACCCACAAACCCCATTGATGAATAAAATCCGCTTTTGATATGTGTATGTGGATATTTCAGATCTATATATACATTATGGAGTACTGGAGTAGCTTCTTAAATGAAAGAAGGGTGGAGATCATGGATCTTAAATGTAAAATCATGAGGATCTTGGAGGAGGTCAACTAAGATCATAGTGCCTTCAAAGTAATATCATAAAGCACTTATGATTAGATAGTGGAGGAAGTGGTGCATCAAATGCACACATGACGGAGAGAGTGGGAATTAAATTCAGACATGATGGAGATCATGGAGAGGCAGCGCAATCTTCATGGAGGCTAGTGGCCACATAGGCAGTGCAGTTATGAAGTGGGCCTAGGCTATGGAAGTCTCACAATCTATATAATGAAGATGAAGGCACAATAGAAGGAAGGATTTAGATTATTATTTCTGCTCTATTTAGATCTAGATTTTTCGTTTGACATTTCTATGCACACTTATGATGTTTAGATAAGTCTGTAGTGTTGTTTAGCACAGGGTGTTTCCAAGCGGAAATCCCACCCTTACCCATGGGGGACTTTGAGTGCCTACTTTGGGAAGGTTTCTATTGAGATTTATTCATCATCGGGCATTGGTTCCATCTTCAGCCACACTCATATGTGCTTCCAGCTGCAGGAATAACGCAATTCTTGTTCAAGGGTTTAAGAGGTGGTGAATGTTTCTAGCATTTCAGCTAGGAAACCAATGGAGGATCCATCCTTTCACCTTGTTCTTCCAGATCATCCTTTCAGGAGCAACAGATCTATATTCGGCATTCAGGCCATCGAATTTTACCTCCATGCAGTAGTAGTCCCCTCAAGGATTATGCAGTCTAGTCTTGCAGATTTGAAGGAGGAAGGAAGTTCTCAGCATTTCAGCTGGAAATCCTATGAGGGACCATCTCCTCACCTCATATTCATTGTTTCCACCATTATTGAGCTGATTTGAATCATCTAGCAGCAAGCTTGAGACTCTCCCTCCTTGACAGCACAGTTTTATGACGTTGTTGAGTATTTAGCAGCTATCTTCAGTGGAGGAGGAAAGAGAAGCTAGTTCTTGAGCTTTTAGCCCAAGGATCTAGAGAAGGGATCAGCCCTTGTTGCATAGATCTGATTGTACATCACATTGCAGCCTTCTTTGATCATATTATGCAGCAGATCTGCATACCGAGCAGTTGTATAGTGAAGACCTAAGAGGATGATTTTCATAGATTGATAGATCTGGAAAATCTTTTCTGGGTTATCTTGGGTTTCCATCATAGAGCCCGGATCTACATTTTCAGCATCGTCGGAGCTCTAGAATTGCCTAGATCTACATTTTATATTTTTCCACAGTTGTAGTCCCAACAAATGCAGCAGGGACAATGCAGTTTTCCTTCCAACAATCCAGCAGTTACGCAGTCCCTCTTGTGGGGTCATTTTAGGGTCATTCTAGGCCATCTCTTGGCTTGAGTGCCTCATATTTTGAGCACTGTTGTACTTTTTATTCACCTCCCATATAATAAAATGGCTCAACTATTCTATATATTTGTATGGTGTATTTAGATTTATTTTTTACTTTCTTGCAGTTTTCATATTGTGCTTTAGTATTACTGCATTCTCCCTTTTTGGGATATTACAGTGGTATCAGAGCATGATCTTTGGCTCATTTTGTGGACACTTCATCTTTTGCGTCAAATGAAGAAGCAGATAGTAGAGATATATCATGAAGGAGGATTATACTTTTGCCACTCTTCTCTTTAGATCCCTGTAAGATCCCTCCGAGGAGGTCAATCAAATGAAGAGAGAAAGGCAAAGGAAGGATCCAAGAACAAGATTTGAAGAGGAAGGTCCTAGAACTTCCTATCAGCATGAGAAGCAATCAGAGAAGCAAAGAGCTTCACATCATTCTACTAGATCCACTTTCTTTGATAAGAAAGATGATTGGTCTGAATATGAAATAGACTTGCGGCATGAGACCCTAAGTAAATATATGTCTAAGTACAAAGCACAGCCTAGATATTTGAGGGAGAATCTCTATCTCCAACAGTTCTCGCAACTCAGAGAAGAAAGAAGATCCCGAAGCAGCAATAGAAGAAAGAGGCATAGATTCTTCTTGCCTACATTTGATGGATCTTCCACAAGCACATTGAGGGCTTGGAGGGAATAATTAGCTACCTTCTTTCAACTATATCCAGTAGTAGAAAGAGAGGTAGTGGAGGTTTCAGTGCTACACCTAGAAGGTGAAGAAAGAGATTGGTGGTTTAGTCACTTATCACACATGAGAGTGTCTACTTATGCAGATTTCATTCAGATACTAAAGAAGAAGTTAGGTAGAAAGAAACCAGAGACATCTCATATACATACATCTCCCATCATTGAGAAGATAGTACATGAAGAACCCAAGGAAGATGTCCTCATTATCACTCAGGAGGAGGAGCCTCTACCACCACCATCAGTTGCAAATGTACTTACATCAGGAGAATCACTTGCATCTTTGCAATATGGACTTGAGTTCTTGACATTTGGAGCCCCATGCATGATTCATGGGATGCATGAGGAAGAGGCAGATACCAGTGTTGGTACAGTTTTAGAAGAGCAGCCATCATCATTACCAGTAGTTTGAGAGACTATTACACCAGTTGGAGGAACTCTTGTGATGTGCAAGATGTTCCAGAGATTTAGCTAATCCAAGGTTTGAACACACTTTCTTCTCACATTATTTCAGTGCCTCATATTGAGATATGTGAGACCATGCCATCAGGGCAAGTGCATAACCAAGGATTGGAGCACCTTGCTGATTTGGAGCAGAAAATTATCACTACATAGAGGACCCTTGATTTTATCAAGGATAATATGTACTGTTATCCCAGTTTTTCATGGTTGAGATACACCCAACACTTTGTGTTGAAGTGTGGAGTTGCAGAATATGGGAGGAGCACATTCCTTTTCAGTACAATTCCAAACTATGAGTTTAGCATTGTATGTGGCCATGAGATAGCACATGTATCACCATACAGATCTACAGTGTTTTCACTTAGCAGCAGTGATGATGAGAGGGCCCCATTATTCTTGGAGCATTATGAAGGTAGCTTCACTCATGAAGCACTGGAGGGACAAAATATAGTTGGTATAAATCTTGTGATGCAGAGCACTTTCCATTGTCAAGATGAAGTTTCCTTGATGAGCATATCATGGCTCAAAGAGGGATCTCTACCTACAGCATGTATGGAGCCTTATGGGTTCCAATGGGCCTTTGATGAGAGGATCTCATGGAGAGACCTCAAAGGAGGTGCATTTCAACATTTCATGGGGTGAAAAGCTATTCAGATGGAGGATGTTGGTATTATACATTGGGAGGATACTAATATTGAGCTTAGCATGATTCATCATCCAAATTGGGATGAATGGATTCGGATGATGAGTAGGAGGTTGCCTACCTTCCTGCAGATCTATGATATCGGGAAGCAAGAAGCATGGTTGCGTTGTTTTATTTTGGGTGAGTATGGATACTACCCAAAATTTCCCATTTCCAGGATCCATGCCATACATTTCACTTATGACATGTAGCAGCAGGAGGCATGGTTGCGCTGGTTGTTGATGAGAGAGTTTGGACATATCATGATGTATCTTATGTCCATGTATTTGCTCTTGTTTGGGTTATGTCTCATGTATTTACATGTATTTTTGTTTGGATGTATCTCATGTTCATGTATGTATTTGGGTTTGGGACATTGCATAAATCTCACATGATGTGGCATAAGGGAGCTTATTTATATTGTTCTGATGAGAAACTACACATGTCCATTAGTATGTTGTTGCTCCATGACTTGCATCATGATGATGTAAGGAGGCAACAAGAATCCTTGTTTCTTTGGTTATTATTGGGAGAGTATGGGCTGATTTCTCCCCATATATTTCATGATGGTGATAGAGGATGGAAACAAGAGGCCTTATAGTGTTTGTTTCTATTGGGGAATTATGGTCATTGCACTTATTATAATGATGATGTGATGGAGCAGCAAGATGCATTGTTGCGGTGGCTTCTCTTAAGAGAATATGGCCACTACATTTGGTATAATGATGATGTGGTGTGGTAGAAACAAGAATTTTTGCAATGGCTTCTATTGAGAGAGTATGGCTCTCTTACTTGTTTTCATGATGATCTAGCATGGCAGCAAAAGGATTTGCTGTGGTGGTTGTTATTGGGATAATATGGTTTGACATTGTTCATGTTCATATATATGTCTCTACTTCTTGTGTTTCACTATGTTGATGTTATGTTTGGATCCTACATGGCCAACAAGGCTAATGATGAGAGCATTGATAGATGCAATCTACTCTATGTATCATGGGTTGGAGAGATCGTTCATGAGTTGGGACTTTCCACTTTGGGAAGAAACCACTTCATTTCATGTATCTCATGTGTATAGGAGATCTTTGGACATCATATGGTTTCCACTTGGAGATTCATTGATGAGGGAAGGTATCTAAATTTTCATTTGGAGGCCATTCTAGACATTTTAGAGAGGAAGCTTTCGATTTGGACATGCATGACACATTGTGGCAGATGGGGGGGTTGTAATATTCCTAAAATTTAGCTTTTAGATAAATGAAATATTATAGATTGTTTTATCACTAGGTAGGTGAATAAGTCGGTAGGGAGGCCCATAAATCTCCTTAGCAACAACAAAAACACTTCAAGTGTGAAAGGAGACCCTCTAAGCATCTAAATAAATCACCTTTGAGTGTGAACAGGGATGGAACATGTTGAATAGGTCAACTTTGACCAAATCAACAACATTTTTATGGAGGAGTGGACATTTAATGAGGAATAACGCAGTTTTCGAGGGATATTTATTGCATGGAGGTAGTGAACTAATTGAGTGGGGCCAAGGGTAAGGAAGCTCATAACTTATATAAGGAAGAGGTTGGTAGCCATACATTATTATGTTTGGATTATTATTTTGTATGTGGTCTGTTTAGACTTCTTGCATTCTTCAATTGTTTAGTTGAGCTTGCAGTGTTGTTTAGCACACGGTGTTCCTGAGCAGGAATCCCACCTATTTAATTGAGAGGCCTCTTGGAGGAGAATTTCACTACATTTCCACACTCAGGCTTAAGGCCAAGCTATAGTTTCTATAGAATATTGTGCTGTGTTGCAGGGTGCAGCAGTGGAGAATCATTTTGGGTAAATTCAGAGCTAGTTTTACAGTGGAGGAAGGTTACCATCCATTGGAAGGCCTGTAAAGAAGCCCCTTGGGCTTTATTGACATATTTCACATCAGGCCAAGGAGTATTTATCCCCTACAACACAGTTTCAGTCCAGATCTGCGTTATTTTAGGGAGGAATTGCAGAGGTGGTTGCAATGGTTGTTTTGGGAGGTGATTTCTTCAGTGGAGGAGCCATTCTTTCATCTGGAGGATCTATTGGAGAAGAGATGTAGGTTTCTACATCAACTTCAGCCATATATTCTCATTTATGTTGTTGCAGCATACTTCATCCCTAGGGCTGCAGCTTACATTGGCACATTGTGTGCATTTTCCGGAAACCCTCTTGGGTTGTCTTGGAAAGATGATCTAGTGCCCAGATCTGTATGTCTAGAATCTATTGGGGCCTATATCAGTATTTTTATATCATTGTATCATCCCCAACTATATTTATGCTTAATTTGACTACGCTATAGTTTCTCTCCAGCATTTTGTATTGTAACAGCAGCTCATATTTGGGAGTGATTTCTTATGGGAGGCTTGTTTCCTCATTTCATATCATTTATGCCTCACTATTTTGTATTTATTTGATGTTCTTATACATAATTTGATGACTCCATATTAGTCTCTAATGTTTATGTGTTGATTTACACTGTTATTTCCATTTTTGTGTTCATATATTGCTACTTCCCTATTTGGGAATATTGCAGTGGTATCGGAGAAAATCTTGGATCAGCATGTACATTTAGCCAATATGTCACCATAAGGAGAAGCTTATCACAAGGAGAGAAGATGTATAGAAGGGAAAAAGACAAGACTCCAGTATTTGGAGGAAGAGAGGAAGAGAATCTCTCAAAGCTTCTTTTTCAAACTATGTAGAGCATCAATGAAGACATCAAGAAGATGAGAAAGGAGTTGTGTAGGGAATATCCAAGGGGGTTTGAATCTGAAGCAAGAAATATATTTTTACATGTGGGGTGTGAGCATGAAGCCAAAAAATATGATCCACAGTTCATTTTTATGCCCAGATTCACAGCAAGAGAGATGGAGGAAGAATATGCACCAAAGGAGGAGACTTTGAGTGATTATCTTTAGGAGTATGAATCTCAATCTTGGAGATTCAAGGAGCACTTGAAATTCCAAGAGTTTTTCCAACTCAAGGAGGAAAGAAGACCCCACAATCACAATAGAAGCAGAAGAGGTAGATTCTTTTTGCCAAATTTTTATGGGTCATCCACATGCACAGCCAAGGATTGGATAGAGTAGCTAGACTCATACTTGCAACTACATCAAGTTTCAGAGAAGGAAGCCCTTAGGATAGCAGTGATGCATCTTCAAGGTAAGGCTTATACTTGGTGGTTTTATGAATCGTCTTCATTTAATCATGCAAATATATATACTTATGCAGGATTCACTAAGAGATCAGTGAAGATATTTGGTGGAAAAAAATTTGAAACATATTTGATTGAGCTAGAAAAACCTAAACACTTAAAACCTTTGCATGAGTTGGAGAGATCCATTACACCAACTCCACTTCAGATTTCTATTGAGGGGGATAGAAACTTGTATGATACCTTGCCAAGGGAAAGATCCCCATTGCAGGAAGTGCCTTCCTCTCAAAAGGAAGACATAGAGATTCCTCCTTCAAGGAAAGACCAAGATCTAGGGTCTCTCATTGTTGATGAGGTATTTTCAAATATTGATGAGGAGGAAGAGCAGAGAGGAAGTAACAGCGTTGTCACTTCAGGAAGAGAACCGTCACCACATGGGGATGGGCATGAAGCTATTGCCTCAATTAGAGGAGATTTTTCATCTTTGAAAGAGGTTCCCAAGGAGCAGCATGTGACAGTAGTGATGGGCAATAAGACCTTGATCAAAGGGGGAGAAGAAAAGGTGGATCAGCATCAAAAGATGGGGAGCATGCACCCTTGTTTATTTGAAGAGGCTTATATACATAAGAAGGAGACTAGTTTGTGCAGTGAAAGGAGGGACAAATCATTCCACTCACCTATATAGTCTACTTCATACTTTCAAGTCTCATTACATGGAGGCATTCCACCTGGGAGGCCACCAGATCAGGATATGAGAGACACCTCACCACTCGTTGATATAGGAGGGGTGAGAACCTTGGGAGGATTTGGAACAACGCAGAGAGTCTTGGGTAAGCTCAAGGAGGAGGGATAAATTCTCCCAATATCATAATTACCCACTCTCATCAGCTATTCTGCACTGGGAGAAGATGTTTCTGAGATGGAGGATGGCACCATCATGATGCAAGGAGACCACTCCATGGCATTAGAGGATAGGAAGATACTTCCACATAGGAAGGAATATTCCCTATTTGGTAGAGGAGGTTGGCCACTCATGCATGCATTGGCCAGACTTAGGATATTTTGGATGGGTGATAGCTTCCTATGGAAGACTAGCCTCCAAAAGCTTCAACTTTCACTTGAGCATGATCAGCTACAGGAGGTGCAGCAGGAACATGTTAGCAGCATACCGGTGCTTGACTTTGGCATAGAAGATGTAAAGGAATAAGGCAACCACATGACAAGGGCTACACAATATAGATCAGCAGCGCTATCATTCGAGAGTTTAGATCCTTATTGGAGATCCCGGCTATTGGTGGAATACTCCAAGGATCTCCTTACATGTAGGATACTTGATGACCAGTTTCCAGATGGAGGATACATAGTGAGATATGGGGTCATATATTATCAGGATAGGATCTTCTTGGCTAGAACCTCAAGGCTCAAGGATAAACTACTACATCCAGCCTATGAGATCTTGCTTTCCTATCCCACCAGGTTCATTAGAGCATGTGATACTATCTTGGAGGGATTCATGTGGGAAGAATTCAAAGAGGAGATGCACCATCATATGAGGAAGTGAATGGATTGTTTGGAGTGTGAGGAGAAACATAAATTTTGGGAAGAGTTATCATCACCACCTCCTTACTCATTGGGTATAAGAGGGATCTCATCCATGAGCTACCTCACTAGTTTGAACCAAGTGTATGGTAAGGATTTTATTTCTGAGCATCACAATATATTTACTATATACTTTCATTTTCTTAACACTCATGTACAAGGCATTGCTCCAAGAGTGGGCACTCTTTCTTATTGCTTCATGGGCTACTTGGGGCTATGAGAAATGATGATGTAGGCCATTCCCTAGAAGATTTTGGGGATATGATGTATTCTTCATGGTGTGCTTCATTGACACCAAACATCATATACCTTCTACATGGCATGCAAGAAGAAGGGGGTAGCAAACAAGTGGTGGGGGAAACACTTGTTATATCATATTCTATGGAATTTAGGAGAAAAACTACGTTGGTTGCACATGAGGGACCATTTTCCTTCTCCTTTACTACACATGGCAGCTAGCATGACTTTGATTGTGATTCCATATGCTAATGATTTTCTTATCTTTGTTGGGAACATGATTGGAGGGAAGGCACATTGGTTGGATGTGCCCATGGGGAATGAAATTTCCCACACCTTTTATGCTTCATGCTTCAAGGGGAGCATGGGAAATTATATGGCCACTATAGTAGATCACTTGTTTCTTTATGAGATGAGCCAATATATGATTGTTTGGAACACTTGCGAGATGCCTCTCATGAACATGTGGGAGGAACTCTTCTATGAATTACCATGATGGAAGGTGACTCATTTCATTTGGATGATAGCATGGAGATGGGAGACTCTCATTGGGAATGAGATCCCATATTCTTGTCATCACTCCTACTTTGAAGAGGCCATTGGACAGCAAGAAGGTTTCCATATAGACCTCCCATTTTCTCATGATGAGAGCCATTTGGTTTATCCACCAAGGCCAACTTACACATTTGGGAGGAACCATTGGGAGACAGAATTGTTGTATAATATCTGAAGCAGTGGTGGAGACTATTGGATGAGGAGGCCACGAGAGGAGGGGAGAATTTTTCTCAACCCTTACAGTTGCTTGAGGACAAGCAAAATTTTTGGAGGGGAGGACTGTAATATTCCTAAAATTTAGCTTTTAGCTAAATGGAATATTATAGATTGTTTTATCACTAGGTAGGTGAATAAGTGGGTAGAGAGGCCCATAAATCTCCTTAGCAACAATAAAAACACTTCAAGTGTGAAAGGAGACCCTCTAAGCAGCTAAATAAAGCACCTTTGAGTGTGAACAAGGGATGGAACATGTTGAATAGGTCAACTTTGACCAAATCAACAACGTTGTTATGGAGGAGTGGAAATTTAATGAGGAATAACGCAGTTTTGGAGGGATATTGATTGAATGGATTTAGTGACCTAATTGAGTGGGGTCAAGGGTAAGGAAGCTCATAACTTATATTCAGCTGTTTAGATGAGCTTGCAGTGATGTTTAGCACAGGGTGTTCTCGAGCGGGAATCCCACCTCTTTCCTTGAGAGGCCTCTTGGAGGAGAATTGCACTACATTTCCACACTCAAGCTTAAGTCCAAGCTACAAATTTCTTCATCAGCACAGTTTCTGTAGAATATTTTGCTGTGTTGCAAGGAGCAGCAGTGGAGAATCATTTTTGGTGACTTTAGAGCTAGTTTTGCAGTGGAGGAAGGTTTCCATCCATTGGAAGGCTTGTAAGGAAGCCCCTTGGGCTTTATTGACATATTTGGCATCAGTAAAAGGATTATTTATCCCCTGCAACGCATTTTTAGTCCAAATCTATGTTATTTTAGGGAGGAGTTGCAGGGGTGGTTGAAGTGGTTGTTTTGGGAGGTGATTTCTTTAGTGGAAGAGCCATTCTTTCATCTAGAGGATCTATTGGAGAAAAGTTGTAGGTTTCTACATCAGCTTCAGCCATATCTTCTAATTTTTGTTATTGCAACATACCTTCATCCCTATGGCTGCAGCTTACATTAGCACATTGTGTGCATTTTCTGGAAACCCTCTTGGGTTGTCTTGGAAAGTTGATCTAGTGCCCAAATCTGTATGTCTAGAATCTATTGGGGCCTATATCAGTATTTTTACATCATTTTATCATCCCCAACTGTAGTTATGATTAATGTGATTTTTTTTTAGTTTCTCTCTGGCATTTTGTATTGTAACAGCAGCTCAAATTTGGGAGTGATTTCTTATGGGAGGCTTGTTTCCTCGTTGCATATGATTTATGCCTCACTATTTTGTATTGATTTGTTGTTATTATACATAATGTTATAACTCCATATTAGTATCCAATGTTGATGTGTTGATTTACACTGCTCTTTCCAGTTTTTTGTTCATATATTGTTGCTTCCCTATTTGGGAATATTACAGAGGTCTTCCATATGAGGATGCCATTTGGAGGGAGGATGTTTGTTGTAGCATCCACTTTTATAGTTTCTTGAGTACAAGATCCATTTTGGCTGGGAGGATTATAATGTTCCCAATTTTCCACAAGATAATTGGAATATTAGAGTTATTAATTTTCCTAACTAATTAAGCAAATAAGAGGGTGGAGGGACCCACAAACCCCATTGATGAATAAAATCCACTTTTGATATATGTATGTGGATATTTCATATCTAGATCTACATTATGGAGTAGTGGAGCATCTTCTTAAATGAAGGAAGAGTGGATATCATGGATCTTAAATGTAAAATCATGAGGATCTTGGAGGAGGTCAACTAAGATCATAGTGCCTTCAAAGTAAGATCATAAAGCACTTATGATGAGATAGTGGAGGAAGTAGTGAATCAAATGCACACATGATGGATAGAGTGGGCATTAAATGAAAACATGATGGATATCATGGAGAGACAACGTAGTCTTCATGGAGGCTAGTGGCCACATAGGAATCGTAGTTATGAGGTGGGCCTAGGCTATGGAAGGCTCACAATCTATATAATAAAGATGAAGGCACAATAGAAGGAAGGCTTTAGATTATTATTTCTAATATGTTTAGATATAGATTTTTCGGTTGACATTTCTATGCACACTTATGTTGTTTAGCTAAGTCTGCAGTGCTATTTATCACAGGGTGTTTCCGAGTGGAAATCCCACCCTTACCCATGGGAGACTTCGAGTGCCTATTTTGGGAAGGTTTATATTGAGCTTTATTCATCATGAGGCATTGGTTCCATCTTTAGCCACACTCATATGTGCTTCCAGCTACAAGAATAACGTAAATCTTGTTCAAGAGTTTGAGAGGTGGTGGTTGTTTCTAGCATTTCAGCTAGGAAACCGGTGGAGAATCCATCCTTTCACCTTGTTCTTCAATTTCATCCTTTCAGGATCATCAAATCTATATTCGACATTCAGGCCATTATATTTTACCTCCATACAACAGCAATCCCCTCAAGGATTGCGAAGTCCAATCCTGTAGATCTGAAGGAGGAAGGAAGTTTTCACAATTTCAGCTGGAAATCCTATGAGGGACCCTCTCCTCACCTCGTATTCATTGTTTCCACCATAATTTTTTGAGTTGATTTGCATCATCTAGAAGCAGGCTTGAGACTCTCCCTCCTTCACAGGACAACTTTCTGAAGTTTTTGAGTATTCAGCAGCTGTATTCATTGGAGGAGGAAAGAGAAGCTAGATCTTAAGCTTTTAGCCCAAGGATCTAGACAAGGGATCAGCCCCAAGTATCTGTGAACTGCAATATACACCTTGGTGTAAAGGATAGAAGAATGACCAAGGAATTAACATACGGCAACCAATCTCCCTAAATGATGTGTTCGGTGTATCACATTTACAAGGTGATCGAATCGATTATCTATGGTAGGCTTGCAACCTAGTGGTGTCTCCCCAAATATACACGACGATACGTGGGAGTTTGGTTCATAGTAGTGTTGTCTAATGCGTAACCGTTCGATGAGAGCACCCCAATTATACTTATCATACATCAATATACTTCCATACGTGGGACGAGATATCACCCCCGAGCTGTAACAAAAACCGTTAGCGACAGCTTCTACATTTTACGACGTCCAAACACGTCTCTAGCCTAGACCACCAAATGTTCTTGTTAGTTCCAATGCTCCTTAAGGTAAATTGAGTTCATATTAAGTTGATCTTTATTAAAGTTTCAATTTCAAGGCTCAAAACGATGCCACCTAAATCTGTATAGTGCAGAATAAATGCAGAAAAGAAAACTTTCCATTTCGATGAAGCCTAAACTATTTAGGGAAGAGATACATGCAAAATTGCAATCAATGCAACAACAATAATTCCCCCTAAGCTAGCTCAAAGCTACGAAATGCAATTCTTTTCAAATGAATTCAATTTTCCCAAACAAAGGCAACTTATTGAAAAAAAAAAATACTTTTCTTTTCACTATGCACAAATTTTTTTTTTTATTCACTTTTAAATGCAATCAAAAGAAAAAAAAATGAACGAAAGAAGAAATGAAAATCCTTTCAATTTTATTTCAATTGAACAAAACAAAAATATCTTTAAAGAATGCACAAATGAAACATTTTTCACTCTTCCTAAAATGATAAAGATAATATAAATCAAAACTAAAATAAAAATCACTTTCAATTTCTTTTGAATTTAGACAAAAGACACACTCTTCTAGACTTGCGAATCAAACAATTTGTGATCCTATGTTTGACACTAAACCGAACGTAAGGTCAGAGATGCAGCAATAACCAGGGCATACAACAAATTAGTCTGAATAAATTCAAGAACTATACAACAAAAAGGGTGTTTGAAATGGTGAAAATTTTCCAAACTTACAAACAAATCAAAGAGACGAAGAGACTCGCTCAAAGAAAACAAGTAAGTCAAACACACAGGAAGGAGGTCACTGAGATCCTACAGAATTCCTTCACTGGCCAGGACAAACTGGAAAATCAAATGGGAAACCCTAATTTCTCCTAGGTCTGAGATCAACACTTTTGTGATAAGGATAAGGGTGCTAAAAGGAAAATTAGCATGGTTGTACTATATAGAACAGCGCTGCCAGCACTACTGTGCAAACAGAAAGCGCATTGGTCGCTAAAAACAAGGAAAAATAAAAAAGAGTTTCACACAAACACCAAACTTGACATAGTGAAGTGACTATCAATCCTTACACAAGCTAACAAAGGCCTAAGCAGGTTTAGATTTCATAAATCGGTGAAACTTGTTTGGTCAATTTAGTGTGTCCTAAATTGCTAACATAAATTATCAACCAGGGATTCGTAAGCTGACGAAGTGTGGCACACTATATGTGCAAGATAACCTATCTCTTACTTTTTGTCGTTTTTGGATTTTTATGAAATTCTAAAAAACAAGTATGGTTATGGATATTCAAGGCAATGATGTCCTTTATAATGATTTACCAACTTGAAACTGAAAAAGGAATTTGAAACATACAATGACAAAACTTGAAAGGAAATGAAAATGTGCTACTGAAATGAAAAAGGTGCTACTAATCTAATAAATCAAAACAGTGAACTAGTGAGCATGAAACAAAACTATTCTTGCTGCTGTCTAAACACAAAAGAAACTATGCTGAAAGAAATCCAAAAGTTGCAATAAAGTAAATCTAAATCAAATTACATCAACTTGTCTTCTGATCCCTCATCATTAGTCCAGCCATGATTTTCGGAAGTAACCATAAACAACTTGAGTAACTGATATCTAACTTGCAGAAAGTAAACTAATATCAAACCATACATTCATAATTCAATCCCTCACCATCAGTCCAGCTGTGGCTTTCGGAGGTAACTGAAGATGTCATGCACAATTTAATATTTCTAATTTGCAGAAAGGAAACTAATACCAAACTACACATTTCATAATACAATCCCTCACCATCAGTCCAGCTGTGGCTTTCGGAGGCAACTGAAGATGTTATGAGCAGTTTAATATATCTAAATTTGCAGAAAGGAAACTAATATCAAACTATACATTTCATAATACAATCCCTCACCATCAGTCCAGCTGTGGCTTTCGGAGGTAACTGAAAATGACATGAGCAATTTAATATATCTAAATCTAACTACTGAAGCAAATGTGCAAGACTAAAATAAACAAAGCAATACCGAAATTAAACAAAAACTAAGAAAAAATAAATTAACAGCAGAACAATATTGATTCCATGTCATTAGTCAAAAGATATGCAAATGCCCGGGCTGCCATGAAAAATTATGCTAAAAGCTATGATTTCAAAAAGCAATATAAGTAAAGAAATATGACAAAACAGAATTGAAAGCAATTTATCTAGAAAACATGTAAAAGCCTCCTTGATAGCAGGGGCCCTCTGCTACCAATTTGGTGAAGTCCTTCAGCTCCTTAAAATTGTAATCAAAACACCATCAAAGAACTGAATTTCTCTATTAAAAAGAACTCACAAATCTACATCCCATTCCATCTTGAACTTAGTTACAAATCTACTTCCTCATTACTTTCTCATTACCTATGATAGGAGAAAGCTTCTCCTATTTATACAAAATATAAGGAGTCATCTCATTAATGGGAGTCCATAAATCTCTCCCTCCATCTCTAGAGTTACAATCAAAATAGGAAATGATAAGACACATGTCTTTCTAGAGTTTCAACACAACTTGAGGAATGGGATACATATCCTCTTAGAGTTTCAATACAACAAGGAAGTGAGACACATATCCTCTTGATCCCATAATCTTCTCCAACCAAATTCGAATTTGGCCTTAGAGTGCCACATAAGGGTCTTCTAGAAGTCTCCTTTTGACCTACACATGTTACAAAACTCATAACACATATATAGATATATGAAACTATGTTAATTTTCTAGTTTCTAATCATAAATTCACTTAAAATACATAAAATAAATAACTTTGGAAAACAAGGATCCTAACCCATATATTTATGAAAATGGTTACTTGATGTAGGGTTTTAGGTCAAATGGCTATGAAATAAGAGCTAAATGGTTATGACATAATGAAAATATGTATGAATATGGAGAACACTTTTGAGACTCAACATACCCCCCAACTGAAGTTGTTGCATGTCCTCATGCAACTATTGCAATGATTCATTTGTTCATGAGTTGATCTTTTATGAGTTTTGACTCATATAGATTCATTCCAAACTTTGCTTCTTGATATTTTCCCTTTTGACAAAGTATAATACATTTGATTGCAACACACGTTTTTTTTTCTTTTCTTTTGAAGCATTGGTTCTTGTGTAACAATGCTTTACTTTCTTTGTTGCATCAAAGTTCATGAAAACATTTATAATCAATTACTTCATCAATGAATTGATCATTTGCAAGGCATATAATCTTTTGGATCATGTTGCAACAATAGTTGGTTGGGAAGTATATGTGGGTGGAAATGAAATGAAAATGTGTGATAGTGTATGACATGTGGATATGAAATGATGTCTCTTCCCCCCCCAACTAAAGATATGACAATGTGGAAAAGGGAGTGAGGAATTTTTCCAAAGTTACAATTTTAACATTCTAATGAATTACATGACTAAAAATTAGAAAACAACATACCTTCACTGACCTTAAATGTGGATGAGTTGTGTATGTGTGGTGGCTGCAAAATTCTGATCATATTCTTCTTCAAGTGGCTGAACAAGAGGAGTCATGGATAAAGAGATGAGATGACTTTTTATTGCTCCTACTAAAACTTGCTGAATTTGCTCCAAAATGCTGAAAATAATAGTCTTCATGTCTTCAAAACTCATTGGCACAATTCCTACTATGTGAAAAGATGTTATGATGTCGAACATAGTAGGAAATTGTTGAATTAGTGGCCATTAATGGATGCCACTAGTCAACACGAGAACTCTCACCATTGATGACAATGAGAGTCAAGATGCCCAAACACATCTTGCTAGGTACGAATGATTTTGCTGATGTCGAATCACCTAGAAGATCTGACGAACAAGAGACATTAATGTATTCCCATTGTTTGTCAGCATGAGAACTTACCATTAAGGCATGCAAGCCTCAAGGTGCTTTTACAAAGAACTTAGACTCAAAGGACTATGGACTCAATAATTTGCATTGAAGCAGGGCTTATTTGCAGAATGAAAATGATAAGAAATGGAAGATGAAAATGGAAGATGGCAATGGAGAGTAGAAATGGAAATGGGCAATAAGCATGTGAATGAGCCTCTTGTTTTTATTTGTGGGTTATGTATGGACAAAAAGAAATGGAAAGTGGATGTGAATGTAAATGGAAAACATGAAGTGAAGTGAGGTGAATGGTTTATTATGAGGTATGGATATGATGAAGACAATAGTATCTGAAAGTTTTTCAAGTGTTTGGATCTGATTTTGCATCAGCATATTTCCTCTTTATTGCTGATCATCCTCTTATGAAACAAATTGGTCTCTTAGAGAGACCATTCTCTTGTAGTCATTTGTCCTTCCTCCTGGAACCTGCAAAAAAAACTAATACTTCTTCTGCAATGGAATGTAAGATTATCAAAGGGAGAGAGGTGATCAATCTCTCTAGTTATGATATTTACACACAAAACTAAGAATTTGTATTAATGAAACAAGTTTCAAAGGAAAAATCAAAAGAATTTATATATGTTTTGGAATTAGTGCCTCAAGTTGAATGTAGCTTCTTTTCAGCAATTTATTTCATTATTTTCCATTTCAAACTCTAATGATGGATTTCTCATTGTATAGATCTTGTTGAGACCTTTCCAACGATACTTGAATCATCAAAATCTGATTTTGTATGAGAAAGTTATGCTGATTTGAACAATGAAGTTTTTCAGCTGCGGAATTGGACTTCAGCTGCGGAATTGGAGAACAGCTGCGGAATTGGATTTTAGCTGCGGAATTGGAGAACAGCTGCGGAATTGGACTTTAGCTGCAGAATGTCGACGGTTTCTGTAGCTAAAAATCTTAAATAAAAAGTTAGCCATTCATCCTTCATCATCAGTCCAAAATTAATCAATACCTTCAGAAAAGTGAGCAAATAACTTATTCATTTCATTGATTCAAAATTATTAATTTTTTTTTTTTTTTTTTAATAATCAAAACAAAATTGAAAAAGAGAATTGCAATTTTTTATTTTTATTTTTTAATAACAAAATTGAAAAAGAGAAATGCAATTTATTTTTTATTTTTTTTTAAATAACAAAATTGAAAAATACAATTTTTTTTTTTTTTAAATATTATATATGTTACATTTAAAAAAATATATATACATATATAATTTAAACAAAACAATTTATTAAAAAAAATTAAAAATAAAAACTAAAAACAAGAATGCCATTCTCCTATTGTATACAAGCGAACTCCAATGTGAACCACCACCTGCCAATAAATTGCTCTAGACCAAAAACATAAAAGAGAAACATTGCAAGTGATGCTGGAAGAAGATAACTGATGAAATCCCATACATAAGAATAGAAACTCCGCTAATAATCTGTTGGTGTTTTGCGTTTTCTTCACGTTCCTTTACAATTGGCACAGCAAAAGATGAAGGAATGAAAGTGAAAGCAATGTTGACAATAATTTTAGTTGCAGCAAATCAAGATCCAAAGAAGTTGGGAGCTGATGCATATGACTTGGCTATAATGAAGAATGCTACTGCATTTGCTGTTGTTGGTATAAATGTTTCAATCTTTGTGCATCCTTTATCAGCAATTTATGTTCAATATTTTTTATTAACTTTTCTTGAATAAGACCAGTGATACGCTTCTTGAGAGCTTGATTCCCTAAAGAGTCAGAAGTGTCAGCCGTTCAAACAATGCAAGGGAGAAGAATTAATGAAATCCAACATTCAGAAAGTAGACGAAGTCAATTTGAACTCTTCGATATATCAAAATCGTGTGAAATGTGGATTGAATGCCACGATTGAATTTGATTTTGATTAGAATTCTTCTTCTTGGATTTATAAAACCGGATTATCAATGCAGAGTGCCGTTTTCAAATTCTTCACTCAGAAAAAACCATTTTTCCTCACGCGGCAAGCAAAAATGGGCTTCAAAGAACCGAGAAATTCTCCTAGACCGCCACGAATTTCGTAAAACGATTTTTGAGTTATCTAATTGACCATGTTGGCGAAAAAACCCATGTCTCGGTTTTTCAAAATTCATCCTCAATCGTTCAGAAAATGCGTTTCAAATTGACGTGTCAATAACAATTGCGTTTTCTGAATGCGCTGGAAAAAATCGTTTTTCTCAGAACGTGGTTCAAAATTGCGTTTCGTGTGCATCATTTTTTTCATCCCTGGACTGTGCAGAAGCACAATTCCCCCTTTCATCTACAGGAATGGGCGAAAAGGTGCTCTGAAGGTTAATCTCACATTCAAGTGTTTTCCTTTGGCTTCCCTCTAATGCACTGAAAGCGTGAGGTCGTGATCAGAACTTTTGGTGTTTGAACACGGCTGAAATGTGCACTAAATTCATCACCAGCATTATCTGCAAACAACTCTTCATCATCAGGCCGCCAAACAGTCTCACCAGCCTCCCGTGTGTTTTCAATCGTGTGGGGAATCTTTGGTTTTGGAGGCTCTTCTCAAAGCTCTTTTCTCTGCAGCATCACGAGACTTGGTCTGCTTCTTCTTTTCTAACTTCTTCTCTTGCTTCAATTTTGGCATGCACCATGGACCTCTTGATTTTATTTTTTTATCGAGGAGAGTCGCATTGTCTTAGGATGGCTTTGTTTATTGATTTGTTTTGTTTTTGTTTTTCAATTTTTTTTTAATTTGTTTTTGTTAATAAAACTATATGTTATATTTTTAAAAATTAAAAATACACATATATATTTTACTAAGCAAAATGATTTTTTATTTATTTATTTATTTGTTTTGTTAATAAAATTACACATGTTAAATTTTGAAAAATTAAAAATATACATATGTAATTTACTAAACAAAACAATTTATTGAATTTTTTTTTTAAATGATTTGTTATTAAAATTATATATATATTTTCAAAAATAAAAATATACATATATATCTTAGTAACAAAACAATTTAATTTTTTTATTTTTTATTTTTTATTTTTTCATTTTTTTTTTAATTGATTTGTTTAATAAAATTATGTATGTGATATTTTCAAAAATTTAAAAATATACATATATATTCATTAAACAAAACAATTTATTGAAATCAAAGTTTTTCATGAAAACAATTTTTTTTTTTTTAAATTGTTGAATCAATTGAAATGATGAAGTTTTATTTTGTCTCCTTTTTTTTTTTTTCTTTTTCACATAACAATTCTTTTTCTGATCCTCCAGATCACACAAAATGCAAGAGGAGAGCATACTCAAGAATTATTAATTTTTTTTTTTTTTTTTTTTACATAACAACCCTTTTTCTGATCCTCCAGATCACACAAAGTGCAGGAGGAGAGCATACTCAAGAATTATTAATTTTTTTTAGATGTAAGAAATAAGGCTACCTAGTTACACTTCCCCGGCAACGGCGCTAAAATGTTTGGTCAATTTAGTGTGTCCTAAATTGCTAACATAAATTATCAACCAGGGATTCGTAAGCTGACGAAGTGTGGCGCACTATATGTGCAAGATAACCTATCTCTTACTTTTTGTCGTTTTTGGATTTTTATTGATCTTGGTTGGTTTCCTAATGTGAGATAGAAATTCTAAAAGACAAGTATGGTTATGAATATTCAAGGCAATGATGTCCTTTATAATGATTTACCAACTTGAAACTGAAAAAGGAATTTGAAACATACAATGACAAAACTTGAAAGGAAATGAAAATGTGCTACTGAAATGAAAAAGGTGCTACTAATCTAATAAATCAAAACAATGAACTAGTGAGCATGAAACCAAACTATTCTTGCTGCTGTCTAAACACAAAATAAACTATGCTGAAAGAAATCCAAAAGTTGCAATAAAGTAAATCTAAATCAAATTACATCAACTTGTCTTCTGATCCCTCATCATTAGTCCAACTATGATTTTCGAAAGTAACCATAAACAACTTGAGTAACTGATATCTAACTTGCAGAAAGTAAACTAATATCAAACCACACATTCATAATTCAATCCCTCACCATCAGTCCAGCTGTGGCTTTCGGAGGTAACTGAAGATGTCATGCACAATTTAATATTTCTAAATTGCATAAAGGAAACTAATATCAAACTACACACTCATACTTCAATCCCTCACCATCAGTCCAGCTGTGGCTTTCGGAGGTAACTGAAAATGACATGAGCAATTTAATATATCTAACTTGCAGAAAGTAAACCAATATCAAACTACACACTCATACTTCAATCCCTCACCATCAGTCCAGCTGTGGCTTTCGGAGGTAACTGAAAATGACATGAGTAATTTAATATATCTAAATCTAACTACTGAAGCAAATGTGCAAGACTGAAATAAACAAAGCAATACTGGAATTAAACAAAAACTAAGAAAAAATAAATTAACAGCAGAATAATATTGATTCCATGTCATTAGTCAAAAGATATGCAAATGTCCGGGTTGCCATGAAAAATTATGCTAAAAGCTATGATTTCAAAAAGCAATCTAAGTAAGGAAATATGACAAAACAGAATTGAAAGCAACTTATCTAGAAAACATGTAAAAGCCTCCTTGGATAGTAGGGGCCCTCTGCTACCAATTTGGTGAAGTCCTTCAGCTCCTTAAAATTGTAAGCAAAACAGCATCAAAGAACTGAATTTCTCTATTAAAAAGAACTCACAAATCTACATCCCATTCCATCTTGAACTTAGTTACAAATCTACTTCCTCATTACTTTCTCATTACCTATGATAGGAGAAAGCTTCTCCTATTTATACAAAATATAAGGAGTCATCTCATTAATAGGAGTCCATAAATCTCTCACTCCATCTCTAGAGTTACAATCAAAATAGGAAATGATAAGACACATGTCTTTCTAGAGTTTCAACACAACTTGAGGAATGGGACACATATCCTCTTAGAGTTTCAATACAACAAGGAAGTGAGACACATATCCTCTTGATCCCATAATCTTCTCCAACCAAATTCGAATTTGGCCTTAGAGTGCCACATAAGGGTCTTCTAAAAGTCTCCTTTTGACCTACACATGTCACAAAACTCATAACACATATATAGATATATGAAACTATGTTAATTTTCTAGTTTCTAATCATAAATTCACTTAAAATACATAAAATAAATAACTTTGGAAAACAAGGATCCTAACCCATATATTTATGAAAATGATTACTCGATGTAGGGTTTTAGGTCAAATGGCTATGAAATAAGAGCTAAATGGTTATGACATAATGGAAATATGTATGAATATGGAGAACGCTTTTGAGACTCAACAAAACTGATCCAAGTTCAGTTCGGGGAAGGAAGACTAAGAGACCAAGCTCCCCGACAGAGTCTCCAGTTTTGTTGTCAAGATAAATCCCCTCTGTGGACAGAGGTGATCTCTCTAGCCCTAGAGTGGGTCTAGCAACACGAGATTCTTTCTAATACAAATCTCTCTTAACTAACATTTACAATGCGACAAGAAAAGAGACAGAAGTACCTTTTTCCCAATGCTACACTTGAGTCTGTTGATGATGACCTTGATCCACAATCCCTTCAGGCCTGCTCCCTGCTATTGATGGCACCCGAATACCTATGGATGATCAAGAGGAAACATAAAACATAATACAATACATAATAATCGTAAACATTAGCTATCTAGAAGATCAAGGAGACACAAAATATTTGCATAAACATTTAGAAAAATATAGAAAGCAAACATCAAACATTATTATTCATAAATATAAAAGGAGAGCTTACAACCCATGCCTTGATGTTAGAGGCATCCTTTGGTGAAAATCTAATTCCTTCACCGAAGCTCAAAAGCATTCCTTCTCCCAAACACTTAGGCGTTATCACAATGCTAGGATGCAAGGGAACGAGAGTTCAGATGAGTCTGACAATGACCAACCAAACTCTAAAATTGTAGAAATGAGGGATATGAATTTATAGGAAGGGAGAAGAGGTTTGGAGCCCACGAAAGGAGTAGGAAGGCCCACTTTCTAAGGGATGAACCCCCATGGATGAGATCAAATCTCTAAAATTAGATAGCTCGACCTTATCACCATCGTTTAACAACCAACTCGCCACCCTTGAGTTTCTAGAGGTCGAAGCTTCTCCTCCATTTGAAGAAACACTGCCAGAAAGGGATCAGCGCAGTTTTCCAAGAAATAAGGGTGTTGGAAGCGCTAAGCCAGAACTTTGAAAAGGACATGAGCACAGTCATGGCACCAGGAAAAGCGCTGACCCGGGAAACTAGGAATTTGACCAATTTTCTTCATTAATCTCCCAAGGTAGCTTTCTTTGGATATTCATGGGATGTGTTAACATATTTCTTGATGGTGGAAACATTTCACAGGATCTATCACGGGGAATTTCAAGATCAGGGGCAGGGAAAATGAGCATGGTGAAAAATTACTATGTAACACACCCCCCGTGCCATATTCCAAACATGAATGTGGGACTCAAACCGAAAAACCAGCCAGGGCATCCCGAGGCTAAAACACCTCATCCTCATCAATAGAAATCAGGTTTTACCGTGATCCATCCCTAATCACTAGTCCAACACAATAAACATGTCATAATTGTCTTTACCGTGATCAACCCTGATCACTAGGCCAGTACAAGCATGGAAATCACCAGATTCTCTCCACCTAAACCATGAGGAATTTTCATGTCTCCTAGTCTCTCGAGCTTTACCGCAACCCATATTTTGGATCAGTGGTCACTAGGCCTTAAACCAAGACATACTCTTCATTATTTACCTTAATCCCAAACCCTAGATTCCTAGGCCTGAATGGAGAGAAAACCACCTCTAGGCTTTACTGTATATCCCGCCATCCACCGGTCGAGGATTCCTAGGCCCACTGAGGCAACACAATCCTGGCTTTACTGCAACCCACAGTTTGGCTCAGGGGTTACTAGGCCAGTGGTTTTATTGTCATCCACATTCTGGTTTAGGGTGTTGGGTATGTGTTATATTCTTTCCCTGATTAGTCGCACACGCGGGGGGGTCTCAGGGGGGACGATAGCCTCCCCTATATGTTGCGCCATGGTTTTGTGTATGGGTTTGCACATGATTTTGGGGCATGATGGTTTTCGTCTCCTGGTGTTTTGTAGATCTGGTCAAGGAAACTATGGTTATGTTATAATCCAGGGTTAATGGATTGGGGATTATGAATTCTTCGACATGTATATATATGTGTTGTAACACTAAAAGGAATATAATGAAAAATAAAGTTGGTAGTCCCGATTTGGGATCCAGTGGAAAATCTCTGCGTATATATATTTTATGTTTTATGCTCTCACTATTGTTTATTTTTTGTTTTAAAGATTCATTTGTAGATAATTTTTGTACAGGGTTAAAAACTACATTTTGTATCAGAGTTGTTTTGGCTTCAAAGGGATGCCTTTGCTGCTGAGGGATTTTTTGCTCACGCTTGTGGTAGACCCTATTTAGTGAAATATCTACGGGACAATTCTTATGGTGAAAGAAAATGGCGAGCAGTGGAAAGATAGAGATCGATAAATTTAATGGTCATAGTTTTGAGTTGTGGAAGCTCGAGATGGAGGATCTACTGGTGGATAAAGATTAGTGGATCACGGTATATCCAAGTACTAAACCAACATCAATGTTAAATGAAGACTGGAAGAAGTTGGATCGGAAGGCAAAGAGCACAATGCGGTTATGTGTCTCAGATTCAGTATTGTTGAATGTATCTAGGGAAGCTACTATGAAGAATTTGTGGGACAAGCTAGGGACTTTGTACCAATCTAAGTCTCTGGTGAATAAATTGTTCCTGCGGAAAAATATGCATAACCTGAGGATGAAGGATGGAGACTCAGTGACAGAACATCTGAATGCCTTCAATACTGTGGTAAGTTAGTTGTTATCTGTTGATATTAAAATCTCAGATGAAGATAAGTGCATCAGTTTGTTGTGTTCTCTACCATATTCATGGGATAGTCTGGTTATTTCAATAAGTAGCAATACAACTACCTTGACTTTTGATGACATTGTCTCAGCCTTGTTGTCGGAGGAAATGAGACGGAGAAATATGGATGGCCAGAATGGATGTTATAGTTAAATTTAGGCACCATTCCCAATTACCTGGTTAACTAGACATCATCTCTAGGACCAATGATTAAGGGTCTATCATTCCCTATCATTTCAAGTTGCTATATGCCCTAAAACAGGAACAAGACAAATCAAGCAAGACTTTCACCAAGCAAAGGTTTCCAAGGTTTGAAGCTTATTATATAGCATATGAGAGCTCATCAACACAGGCTCTAAGGGGCCTAAGTGCATTGCATATGCAGGTAGCCCCATGCAAGGCTGATCTTCAAAGCACTTCTCGACATTCACAGGTGCGTTGGTCACATTGGGAGCGAAATTCTCATTCTTCCGGAATCTCCACTTGGCCAGTGCCTTCTAGAAGAGTTTACATGTGTCAAGCTTCGGACCCAAGTGTCCATTTGAAATCTACAAGATTGGAAACATGTCTTGCCTATTATTAGAAAGTCATTGATTGCAAAACAACTTACAATTCATCTATAAATTGAGCACGGATCTGAGTGCTTGAGGGGGAAGAATTTGAGAAGAGAAATGTTGGAGAATTTTTAATTGAGAGCTAGATTTGTATAGTTGTTGTTGGGGAGATTTATACTTTGGTGAGGCTTGGGAACGTTGCTGGAAGGGTCACTTCAAATTAGTCACTTGGTTGTAACCTCTCCTTCTATCATCAATAAAGAATACTGCTTATTTTTCCCTATATGCATCTGTATTGGCTTTGATTTTCCATATTGCAAGATCTTAGTTGATGTATATGGTTTATTCTTTACTAATTTAGAAAACTAACTTGAATAGACATCTATATTATTGCATCTTCTGTTGTTTCAGTGTTCTTTCTTGCAGGAAGAATTCCACACAAACTGCTTGAATTTGAAGTTACAACGGAAGCGACAGAAGGAGCCATTTGGAAGCAACTGAACAAGTAAGCCTCCAATCCTCTCTGTGTGTTTATTCTGAGTTAGGAAAATTATTCGTATAGTCTTTAATCTGTTGTTCTAGACTAGCACCTTTCTAGGGAAGTGTGCTTTATCCATAATTCACAATTCTGGCCCAACAAACTGGCGACTCCACTGGGGAGAATTTCTCTTATTTCTAGGTGTTTAAGCCTCTAATTTGCTTTTTTTATCCACCCAATAGTTGTTACTTATCAAAATTAAAAAATTTCAAAGCCAAATTTGAAAAGACACTGAGTTAATCAGTAGTATTTTTCTTTGTATACTACGCCCAACGCACCCTTAGACAAGACACAATGCTTTGCAGAGCACTGTCTCCCTTCCTAGCCTGCATTGCAGAGCACTGTCTCCCCTTGGAGACTGCGTTGACTCCTGAAACCACCTAGATTCCTTTGAATTTTCCTTTGCAGTTTTCTTCAGTTTGTTTTCTGTTGTGTTTTGAAAATTTTAACTCTCATATTAACCAGTGAATCTATATAATTCTTCCTCCTTTGGCGGAAAATTTGTTCAATGTTTGTTTAAAAAGTTTTTCTTTGTCATTGACAAGTTGATTTCAAAGTACTTTTTACGGTCGCATTAAGAATCATTTTCTTTTGAAATAGGAAATTGTCGTAAAATCTTCATTTCCTTGATAGGAGAAATTGTTGTTAAAGTCCTCATTTTTCCTTCAAAAGAGAAATTGTTGTTTGTATTCTTCATTTCTCGAAAGTAAAAAGCAGTTGGATTATTGATTTAGTGCACCTAGTTTCTTTTCTGCATTCATAACGTTAAGGAAACTGAAAAGAAAAACTTGCATTTGCATGTAGAATTTTGTGTGTTTTGCAAAAAGAACATTAATAAATCTGCATTTAGTTTGTGCTCATTGATTTGTTTTGCTCATTGACTTGTTTGCTCGCAAATTATTTGCTCTCTTCCCTTAGTAGCTAGGTTTTTCATTGACGAAATTGAAAGTGAAATATGTTTTATCATTCTTAGCTTGCATTTTAGGAATTTTGTTGGGTACAGGAATTACACTTAAGTAAAAATCCTCAACACTTAATTGTCAACTCGGGGGATTCATAAACTTAGAGATGAAGCAAAGACAATGCCAGAGATGGTATGAATATTTCTAATATCAACTCCTACTTTTGAAAAGAAGAATTTCAGAATCAAACTTTAGAGAAGAAAGAGGAAACTCAAACCATCAAAACAATCTGAGGCTAGAACAAGAAGAAATGTACTTGCAAAAGAGATTCATAAATAAAGAGGAGAAATCACTCTAGCTAAATATTGATTAGCTACTAAGAATGTGTTTCCTCCAGCAAAGACACCTTAGCAGTTTTCAACAAATGGGCCCCTTCAATCCTGCATATGTAAAGATATCCTTCTTGCGAAAATCGATCTTGCACTAGTGCAGTCTTCTTGCACTAGTGCAGGAACAACGATTTATGCAGAAAGTGTAAAGTAATGTCTTTACTAAAAAATTCTTTTCTTCGTGCAAGGGCTTTGAACTTTCTCAAGTCCGCAGCACTCAGATCTAATACCAAGAAACTGGTTCTTGTACTCGATCCAAGCTTCTTGCACTTTAACTTTTGATCCTTGAAATCAATGATTCATTACTGCAGTGTGATAAAACCAAATCATATATCAGTAAAGATGAATATCTGTAGAAAATAAGAAAATAGTATTTTTAATTAAGATATGACTAAAAGCAAGAAAGCTATTAGAAGTAAGCTAGAAAGGCTTGCTGCATACTATTATCTAGCGTTGGTGCGAGAACAGTTCTCCTACTTGCACCAGGGAGAAACCAAACCAATGTGCAGAAAATAAATAGCACACCAACATGCATTGGTGCAGGAACGAACCAGGAAAAGGAAATAAACCAAATCGTGCAGAAAATGAATAGCACACCAACGTGCACTGGTGCAGGAACGAACCAGACAAAACCAAGTGGAGGAAATAAACCAAATCTTGCAGAAATTGAATAGCACACCAACATGCACTGGGGTAGGTAACTCCTCCTGCTCGAACCAGGCAAGGGAAAGAAATCAACCGTGAAAAAAGTAACTTAACTACTTCACGCAGTAGATCTGCGTCCACTCAAATAGAAATTCAAATACTGCAAATTAAATCACACTTGACAGTTTAAAACATAAATTACAAGAACAATAAGGAGGGAGAATGTGATGGATTGGCTGGGCCCTTAGCCAACCAACGCGTTTCCCTTTCAAACAAAAACGCTACTCAAAATTAACTCATCAACTATTTAAGCCAAATGATAAAATGTAAAAAACATGAGGCAGAGCTCTTCTTATTAGATCCTTAAAGAAATTACATGTGCGATTACATATCCAGCCCAGATTTGGGTGATAGCACAAGACAATCCTTTTACCGCCTCCTGGTTCTATTCTCTAATCTATTTGATTCTTAAAAACATTGAACTGTTTGTCCTATTTACATTTCTGCTTATATAGATCCTTTTGGCCACATGCCAAAAGGATTGTTTACCATTACATATCCAATTACATATATCATTATAAAAAATTACATAACTAATTGCAGAATAAGCTTTCAGCCTTCAAAATTAAATCGCTTTTAACAAAATAGGCCACGGCTATATCCAGTTGTTCGTCTCTCTTAAGTCCGATCTCAGCTACTCTCGATTTTCCTGATGTCATGGCTGAGACTCGACTGCCTTCGGATGTATCCTCATTGATTGTATACAAAACAGGTGGCAACCCAAGTGATCCGGATTCGCTGCCAAGATTCACGGCGTTGGTGCTAGTGCGAGATCTGTTCTGCACTAAAAATTAGCGATCAAGATAAGTGATCATCTATTAAATAGAATAGGAGGTAACGATAACTTATGAAAGTAATTCTAAGTAAGAAATCACGTAATAGGTAGTTAATAAATGCTAAGATGAGTTGAAAAATGTAAAATATGAAGTTTATGCAAAATGTGTCATCGTTCTCGCACTAGTGCAGGATGAGGGCGCATAAGATATGTAAAACAGGGTAAATGATTACAATTTGGGAAGGGAATAATGATAAAAAAGAATGAAATTTAGGGGACTAACATCCTCCCATCCCTAAACTGTTGTGTGTCCTCACACAAATTTTTTTTACCTCTGCAAAAAACCAAAATTTTTGAATACTCCAACTCAGTCCTGTTCCGGCAGTTTGTCCTCAGGCTACACTGTTTCGGCCTTCTTCCTCTTGATATGCCTTAACTTCTTTGAAACCTTTTTTTAACCGCCTGAAATAGCATCCAACCCGATATTTCCAAAATTTAACCTCGCTTTTCTTTTGTTTGAGCTCTGCCATCAATTCTCCTCTACTTTCTTCCTTCTCCTCTTGTGCTTTGGTCACAAGCTGCTCCAAGTTTTGTACTTGGAGTTCTAATTCTGCTATGCGAGCAACAGGAGCCACCAACTCTTTTCCTTCCTCTGTCTTAGCAGGGGCTGTCACTGGCTCTGGAACTTCTATATCTACCATGGTCGCATCAAGGAACTCTTCTTCCTGCAATCCTTCTTTTTCCGGTTCCTCTTTCTCAGGTTCTTCTTCTAGTTCATCTTCATCTGGTTCCTCGTCTAATTTTTCTTCCTCTTCTTTCGATTTTTCTTCCTCTTCCGGGTCTTCTTCCTCAGGTTCTTCTTCCTCAGGTTCATCTTCCTCTTCTGGGTCTTCTTCATCAGGTTCTTCTTCCTCAGGTTCATCTTCCTCAGGTGATTCCGCATCCTCCTTTTCTTCAGCTCCTCCTTCAATTTCTGGTTCTTCTTCTCAGGGCGCGACTTCTTCTTGTACCGGTGCAGGATGGGGTTCCATACCCTGTGGGGGTTGTGGTTCTTCTTCTACATCCAAAAATTTCCTCTTCTTTTGGGGCTTTCTAATAATATTTTCCAGTGGAACATCATCCCCAATTTGTGCAATATTCGCCACATCTGCAAGAACCGACAGCATGTCGTGCTTAGAGGCCTGTGCCTGTGTAGAAGGTGTTTCTCCATCAAGTGCACCGGCTGTTTCCTTAGTGGAAGACGAAGCCTTCCCTTCTGTCGATTTCTCTGTCTGCCTCCTTTTCGCACTACTATGAGAAGGACTTCCCTTTCTACTTCTCTTCAGGCCCTTGCTTGTACTAGGGGCCTGTGTCTTCTCTTCAGGCCCTTACTTGTACTAGGGGCCTATGTCTTCTCTTCCTCTGCCGAGTTCCCGTGTAGTTTTTTTAACATCTCTTCTCATTTCATACCTTTTCTTTCTAGTTGTTTTAAGACCAGGATTTTTATCAGGCTGTGGTGGTATAATCGTGCATCGACCTGTTCCTCCCTTCCATCCTGTACACTTCTAGCCATTTTCTCCAAGATTTTGAGAAAAAAGTAGGGGAAGTTCATCCTCGAATGAATGTGTCGGCCTCCTTCAAAATGTTGTAGCAGTCTGAAATGATACGCCAGGGTACAGGTGTATCTCCCTTCGCAGGTCACAAATTTCTGCAAAACAAACAGGAGATCCTACCATTGACCTAGCAGGGCTTTGCGCGGAACTCCACGTTTCCAATTGACCTCCATCTTCTTATCCGTGACAAAATGCTACCATCATTTACCTTCCAGCTTCTGGTTCTTGAACCATTCCACTCCCATATTCTCCAGACCTGTTGTTGCTGCTACAAATTTCTTCGTGACTCTGAACTTGAGCGGCCCAATCCTCACTTGGCCGTTTTTAAAGCTTCTTGAAAATTGTAAGGCGACGTCCCTGTCATAACCATTGAACTTCTGTAGGAACTGTAGAAATCCCGACTCCCGCAACAATGGAAGACAGGTGCGAAATTCGGTAGTTTGTTCAATCTTGCTGAGAGACAGGGGTTCATTTCGGATGGGTGGCATTGCTGCTATCGGCTATGAACGATGAGTTCTGAGGCTTGCATGCAACACCAGGGGATCAACTTTCATAAATAAGGATTTAACAATTCGTCCATCGTGTCTCCGATTTACCTGCCGTAGGTACTCTTCATTTCTGGTCAGGCTCAATTGGTACACGCGACAGCGGTTTAACGGTTATGTACAGTAATGAAGAGATGTTTGGAATGAAGGTAGGAGTGGGGGGAGTTATGAGTGAAGGACATTTCACATTATGGCTGAATGGGGTGGATTATATGCAAATAACGATTACACGATTTCACATTCATTCATAATTACAACAAAAACTTAGCATTCATTTAAAAATATCATGATTCCTACTTAAAAAACTTTGTACTTTCAACTAATTTCCTCCTAAGTAATATAATAGCGTAACCACTTATCAATGATATGAAGAACATCATATAAATTTTCATCATGAAAACTTTCTTATGTCATATGATAATTTGTACTGCTGCTGATAAGGTGTATGCTTGTATTGATCTTTGCACCGCGTAAATTACATCATTCTGCTGGTACTTTTCTGCTCATATCATATAGGACAATATGCTTGCTCTAGTGCAAGCATAATGTTAAGATAGAGAATTAAAATATAGGCTGGATTTCACATGATTTCTTTAACTTATTCTGAATTTTTCTTTGCCCTTTGATGCTTCAAAGCACAACCTTCTACTCTTTATATGTAAGATCCTGTAATGAACTTCATGAGGGAATAAAGAAGCGGGAAAAGGAAATTTTAGAATGGGAAGGAATTCTGTCACGGGGATTCCGGGAAAGTACCAAAAGAGGGAAAATAGAAGTGGGATAGGGAAAAATTTCAAGGTTAAAGTGGGATTTCTTCGAAGCGGATAGGGTTAATTTAGAAGAATATGGGAAGGTTAATTATACTAGGATTCTAAGAAGAAAGCTGAGGGAAAATTATGAAATGGGATATGAAGAAAGGCAGAAAATTTTCTGGAAGGTCTGCCTGCACTGGTGTAAGAAAAAATAACTGCAGCGAGAATTAAGCGTTACTTGGAAAAAAATATCCATGCTAATTACCCCAATTGTATAAAGTTTGGTTCTGCTGAACCTAATTTTACTTCGGTGGTTACTAGCATATCTAAAGATCAAGCAACATTCTCTTTTTATTAGAAATTTTTTGATCTTCCTGCCAGCAAGCTGGTTTTCAAGTTGATCCTTCTGCAATCATGTCAGCGGACTGATTTTAATAATTACAGGAAATTATTTTTTCTTTTTCTTTTTTTCTTTTTTTTTTGTTAATTTTTTCGAAGAAGAGGGATTCAAATTTTCAAGAAGTTTGTATTACCATTTACCACTACCGTTCCAAATTGCTGCTGAACTTGCTGTGTAAAATTTTTCTTGGCAAGTGGTTGAAAATATTTCTTTAATCTATGTCCATTTACCAAGAATATTGTATCCTGTCCGTCAATAGTTTTGACTTCTACAGCTCCATTATCAAATACTCAGATTACTTCATATGGTCCCATCCAATGTGTATGGAATTTCCCTTTAAAAATTTTAAATCTAGAATCATAAAGGAGTACCCAATCACCTGGTTGGAACTGCTTTTTTTGAATGGACTTGCCATGCCACCTTTTCCGTTGTTGTTGGATTAATATGTTTTGCTGAATAGCATCTCTACAAAATTCATCTAACCCATTTAACTAAAGAAGACATTATTGTTGTGCCTTAGAGAGATCGAGTCCTAGTTGAACTGCAATTCTGAAAGTTTTGATATGGAACTCAATCGGTAACAAAACCTGTTTGTCGTATACCATCTCATATGGTGTGTGCCTCATACTATTTATCCAAGTGGTTTTGTATGCCCACAAAGCTTCTGGTAATATTTCAGCCCAATATTTTCAATGCATATTCACTGTCTTTGTGAGAATGGACTTGATCACCTTGTTTGTAGACTCCACCTGGCCATTTGCTTGCGGGTGATACGGTGTAGACTTCCGGTGCCGGATCTTATATTGCTCCATCACTCCCTGTACCAGATTAGAAATAAACTGCGGACCATTGTCAGAAACAATTTCTCTAGGCACACCAAATCTAGTAAAGATTTCAGAAAAGAGAAAATCAACAACAAATTTTTCCGTAGCAAAAGAAACAGCTTTAGCTTCCACCCATTTTGTAAAAAAATCTGTACAAACCAAAATATGATTTTTACCTAATGATGTTGGATTTATTGGCCCTACAAAATCAATAGCCCATTTTTCAAATGGCTCAATCATAACTTGAGGGTATAAAGGCATTTCATTGGTTTGGTTAGGTTGGCCCATTCATTGACAACTATCACATCGCCTGACATACTGCTTGGCATCCTTAAACAAGGAAGGCCAAAAGTAGCCAGAACGTAATATTTTATATGCAGTTCGCTTGTCAGCGAAGTGGCCTCCACAAGGTTCATCATGAGCAGATTTCAATATTTCAAACACTTCCTCCTCTCTTACACATCTGTGGATAATCAAATCTGGACCAGTGTAAAAGAGGTCTCCTTGAATCTAGGAGTATGCAGCACTTTTCTTAATAATGTTCCGCTTTTCATGGGCAGGCAAGTGAGGTGGTGTTTTTCCAGTAACCAAATAATTTGCGATGTCAGTAAACCACAGAGAATCTGTAGACACAGCAAAAATATGTTCATCTGGAAAATAATCATTAACAAGAGTTACGTCACCAGGATTATCTAGTCTAGAAAGAAAATCTGCTACAACATTCTATTTTCCTAGTCTATCAACAATAGTAATATTGAATTCCTACATTAATAGCAACCACCTAGTCACTCTACCACTAGTCAATGGTTTGTTCATCAAGTATTTAATTGTGGAATGATCAGTATGAACGAATACTTCATATCTTGTGATATGGTGTCTGAACTTATTAATTGCAAATATTACAGCTAAAAAATCTTTCTCTGTAACTGTATAGTTTAATTCGGCGGAAGACAAATTATTACTAATATAATAAATAGCATAGGATTGCTTATATTCCTCTTGTCCCAAAGCTGCGCCAACAGCCAGGTCTGAAGCATCAGAAGAAATGTGAAAGGGCAGGGACCAGTTTGGACCTCTCAAAACTGGCGCCTGTACCAACTTTTCCTTCAATGTTTCAAAAGACTGTTTGCAAGTCGTGGACCGAGAAAACTCACTCTCCTTAGCTAGAAGTCGGAAAAGAGGAGCAGTTATCTTAGAAAAAATTTCAATGAATCTTCTATAGTAACCAGCATGTCCTAAAAAACCTCTTACTTCCCTTTGAGTTTTGGGTGCAGGAAGATGCAAAATGATTTCGATCTTTGTCGAATCAACCTAGATACCTTTTTCAGAAATCAGATGGCCAAGTACCACTCCTACTTTGCACATTAATCTACATTTCTTGTCACTCAAAGCAAGGTGGGCTTCTTGGCAATGAAGAAGTACTTTCTCCAAATTTTCGAGAGCTTCATGAAAAGAATTACCAAACACAGAAAAGTCATCCATATAAATTTCTACAAATTCAAAATCAGCAAAAATAGCCAAGACTACCCTTTGAAAGGTAGTCGAAGCATTACATAATCCAAAGGGAAGCACTTTATAAGCAAGGTACCCGATGGGCATGTAAAAGTAGTTTTATCCTGATCTTCGGGTGCAATCTGTATCTGGTTATAGCCACTGAAACCATCCAAAAAGGAGAAATATTTCTTTCCTGCAAGGGTATCAAGCACCTGGTCAATGAAAGGGAGAGGGAAGTAATCTTTGAGAGTGGCTTTTTTTAATTCACGATAATCAATACAAATATGCCACCTTCCATCTTTCTTAGGCACTAGCACTAATGGAGAGACCCACTGACTATCAGAAATAGGATAGATAAAACCAGCATCTGAAAGTTTCTGTATTTCTTCTTTCACGACATCTCTTAGAGCTGGATTAATTTGTCTTTGGGGTTGTCAGACAGGGCGGGTTCCTTCCTGAATATAGATATGATGTGTACAAGTTTCAGGAAGGATACCCTTCATGTCTTCATAGACCCAAGCAAATGCACTAAGATGGTTTTGCAAAAAATTCACAAGTTGCTCTTGCTGAGATGGGTCTAAATTTGAACTGATATGCAAAGACTTACCAGGACTAATCTCAACAAGAGTAGTATCAGGCTCCGGAGTACTCAAAGGAGTGGTCAAAGACAGCGGTATAGAAGAATGAGAATCATGGTTTTCTTGGAAATCCAGGCTAAAAATTTGGCTCAAAGGTTCGAAGTTAGGCATGGTGTCTAGATTGTTCGGGAAATCTTGAATCTCATCTTCTTGTGAAGACCCAGTATAATGATGAAAAGAGAAACAGACTGAGTCTCTTCATCAATGCTTTGTTCCAACCATAAAGTGTATCAAAGGTCCTGAATGGATCTAGCAGGGGGGTATAAGGTAACTTTCTTCCTAGAATCTCCATGTGAAATATACATATCTCCGGAACGACATCCAATATATGCATTGGCTGTAGTAAGCCATGGTCAACCCAAGATCAAGGGATGTCCTCCTACCGGGTTCTTTGGCTGAAGCACAATGAAATCTGCAGGATATTCCCAAGAATCTAATGAGATGATCACATCGTCCAATACTCCTTCAAGCTTAATTTTGGATCTATTTTCTAATTCAAGCACAGTGAGACTAGGGCGAAGACGAGATAACTGAATTTGATCCATGGTTTGCTTATTCATTACATTAATCGCTACCCCCAGGTCTATAAGAACATTAGAGACAAGGACATTACCAATCTGAATTGTGACAACAGGGTTTCCGGGATCAGTATATTTTTCCAAAGACACACATCCCGTCATTAAATCTGCTACCCTACTAGAAAATTGAATAGTTTTGGGTTCCAATCTCTTCCTCCCGGGTTTCTTGAGACAGAGTTCCCTAATAATCTTGGTAAAAATGGGGATCTCTTTAATGGCTTGGAACAAAGGTCTCTTAATGAAAATATTATGTAGTTCCGATGCCAAATTAGTCTCAGAAACAAGCTCTCTTCTTTCTGTTACTAGCCTCTCTGGAAAGGGAGGCTGGTTGGAAGAAGATGGCAAGGACTCAGAGGGTAAGGGCTACTTAGTGACAATTTTCGAAGAATGGTTAAGAGTTTCCTCTTCCCCTTTCTCTTCAACAATCACCATAGGTTGTTTCTGATTTTCTGGTATTACAGTCCATCTTGATCTTAATTGAATATCATGAACTCCAACTGGAATAGACTAGTATTCGAATGGAAATGGCGGGTTTTTTACATGGATCATTTTCACTGCTTTATTATTATTATTAGGATTGGGTGTAGGTTGAGCAAGAAAATGAGGATGTCGGAAGGGTGGAGGTAAAGGTAATGGGGTGGTCTGACTCGGAAGTTGAGGCATTGGGTAAGGTACATGTGTAGATGGATATGGTTGCATAGGTGGCTGGTAGGAATATGGAGAATGAGTTGGGCCTTTCCAACCCTGTTGCCATGGTTGGGAAGGTTTCCCATGCTGATACTGATTTCCATACTGCCACTGCTGATGAGAGTTAGGATATGAATATGCATGTGGATTATAACCAAAATAGTGTGGAGGAAATTCAGGAGCCATACCTGCACCTACCTGAGGCCAATTTCTTCTTACTCCCATAGCATACAATTGTTCAACTTTAGGCTGCCCCCCTGTAAATACTGCTTTAAGTCCAGGTATAGAGGGACATTTTTTTGTGAGATGGTCTTCTGCACAAATAGCACACTTATTAGTTTCTTTCAAGTTAAGAGGGAATTCTTTAGGGGGATGCTTGTCTCTGCATTTAAGATAGAAAATACATAATGACTCTTTTTCCTTCATAAGTTTTTGTTGAAATTTTAAAGAGTCTAACTGTTTAGTAATAGTGTTCATTATATCAATTTTCATGTTTTCCATTTTATTTTCCAGTCCAATAATCATAGCATCAGTAGATTCGGTTTTTCTATTTTTATTTCGAGTTCCTCTACCGGATCTATACTGATTCCTTGAAAATTTCTGACATAATTCACAAATTTGATCAAAAGTTTGCTGAGAAATATCACCTTGTCCTAACAGATTCAAATTGTTTCTAGCATTATCATTAAGTCCTCTTCAGAACAAGGTTCTAATAGTGTTGGGATCAAGCCTAAGTTTTAGCTTTGTAAAATATATAGAAATCTTTCCAAATAATCTTCAAGCATTTCATCATCATCTTGTATGATTGTAAAAATTTCATCCTGCATGTCCCGAGTTTTACAATATTCTTGATATTTAGACAAAAAAACCCTCATCTGGTCCCAGGAAGTTATGGTGTTTCCTCCTAACCCCATAAACTAGTGTAAAGATGAGTCCTTGAGGGTAACAGGAAATAATATTAGCTTCTGAGCCTCGGTATCATAATCATAAATTCTACACAAAATATCGAACTCAAATAGAAAAGAGTCAGGGTCTTCATGAACTTTACCATGGAAATGAGGGAGAGCTGACGGTGGAATATTCTTTATCTGTGACACAGTATCAGGATCCACAATTGGAAACACAAAATTAAATTTTCCTTCACTTACCTGGTTGTCACCAGTCCCTTCCAAATGATCTCCTTGATCTGCCATTGTTTCCTTCTTGCTTGTACCGCTTTCCACAGGCTGATCCACACCTGAGATGTTAGTACTAGAATCCAAGTGGATTGTTCCTGCGTGATGGGTTTGGATTGAATTGGACTTCCTGCTTGCAAAAGGATACCCAATGTGAGAAAAATTCTTTTGGCCCTTAGTGGGCTTCGAACCCTTACCTTTCCTAGGCATTCATCTCAAAAAAGAAAGAAAAATATCAAAACAATTTCTAGTAAAAATGCTGTCAGAAATCAATCAACACCAGTAAAAACTCCTTCAAAAATACTTGCAAAAATAAAGGAAACTTACCTCTATTATACAATCAGAAAATTCTTACCAAATCAAATCGCCTCCCCGGCAACGGCGCCAAAATGTTGGGTGTAGGAATTACACTTAAGTAAAAATCCTCAACACTTAATTGTCAACCCGGGGGATTCGTAAACTTAGAGACGAAGCACAGGAAATGCCAGAGATGGTATGGATATTTCTAATATCAACTCCTACTTTTGAAAAGAAGAATTGTAGAATCAAACTTTAGAGAAGAAAGAGGAAACTCAAACCATCAAAACAATCTGAGGCTAGAACAAGAAGAAATGTACTTGCAAAAGAGATTCACAAATAAAGAGATCAACCGTGCAAAAAGTAACTTAACTACTTCACACAGTAGATCTGCGTCCACTCAAACAGAAATTCAAATACTACAAATTAAATCACACTTGACAGTTTAAAACATAAATTACAAGAACAACAAGGAGGGAGAACATGCTGGATTGGCTGGGCCCTTAGCCAACCAACGCGTTTCCCTTTCAAACGAAAATGCTACTCAAAATTAACTCATCAACTATTTAAGCCAAATGATAAAATGTACAAAACATGAGGCAGAGCTCTTCTTATTAGATCGTTAAAGCAATTACATGCGCGATTACATATCCAGCCCAAATTTGGGCGATAACACAAGACAATCCTGTTACCACCTCCTGGTTCTATTCTCTTATCTATTCGATTCTTAAAAACATTGAACTGTTTGTCCTATTTAAATTTCTGCTTATATAGATCCTTTTGGCCACAGGCCAAAAGAATCGTTTACCATTACATAGACAATTACAGAAATCGTTATAACAAATTACATAACCGATTGCAGAATAAGCTTTCGACCTTCAAAATTAAATCGCTTTTAACAAAATAGGCCGCGGCTATCTCCAGTTGTTCGTCTCTCTTAATTCTGATCTCAGCTACTCTCGATTTACCTGCTATCATAGCTGGGACTCAGCTACCTTCGGATGTATCCTCATTGATCGTATACAAAACAGGCGGCAACCCAAGTGATCCGGATTCGCTGCCAAGATTCACAGCACTGGTGCTAGTGCGGGATCTGTTCTGCACTAAAAAATAGCAATCAAGATAAGTGATCATCTATTAAATAGCATAGGAGGTAACTATAAGTTACGAAAGTAATTCTAAGTAATAAATCACATAATAGGTAGTTAATAAATGCTAAGATGAGTTAAAAAATGTAAAATATGAAGTTTATGCAAAATGTGTCATCGTTCTCGCACTAGTGCAGGATGAGGGCGCATAAGATAGGTAAAACAGGGTAAATGATTACGATTTGGGAAGGGAAGAATGGTAAAAAAGAATGAAATTTAGGGGACTAACAAATTTCATACACATCATCGCGATGAACCTTTGAAAGGCAAATTGTTAAGCAAGATCAACATAAAATTAATCTCAATTTACTTAACAACGCATTGGAACCATAACGATAACATTTAGAAGGTCTAGGCTAGAGACGTGTTTTGGCATCGTAAAACATAACGGTTGTCATTAAATTGTCTGTGATACATTCCGAGTGTGATACCTCACTCCACGTATGTAAGTATATCGTAGCTCATCCACGTACTTTCAGGTATATCGGGCAGTGTTACAGTATGATAAGTATAAAGGGGTGCTCTCACTGTGCGTTTTCGCATCAGATAGCACTAATACAGACTTGGTCCTCCACGTACCTTCGAGTATATTTGGGAGGACAACGTTTAGGTGCTATCCATCCATAGTGAACCAATTCGGCTGCCTTGAAATTGTGATACACCGAACACAACATTCGGGGAGATTGCTTTCCCGTACTTCTTGGTTCGCCAGAAGGTATTCTGCAGTTCACAGTTTCTTGGTAAACCCTTTTGCCTAGCATTACCCTCTTTTTTTTTTTTTTTTTTTGGTTAAAATAAATCAGTAATCGTGGAAGAACAAAATCCTATCCCCCGTTGTTCGTTTAGATTAGCTTTAAAACCACCTTTAAGACCGGAAGTTACTTCTAGTAGGCGAAGGTGATCACGATCTGTCGAATCAAGTACAATCCGTACCTCTCGTGAAACATCATATTTTAATAAACCAGAGTTAGCTCAATTTTTTTCCACACTTCCCGTTTCAGCTACTGTTGTCAAAATGGAGTCTTCACAGCTACCTATGGTCACGATCCATCCAATCAGTGAGACCATACCTCCTGGACCCAACGTTGTTCAATCACAAATTGATTCAGATCCTGTCTCTTCTTTGCCAAAACATCTGAATCTAGAAGTCGAACAATCGGAATTTGTTCCTACCTTGGTCATCCCACAAATTTCTATAGCCACTGAAACTCCTATATCACACAGTCAACCGTCTGAAATATATTTTGGGCCTGACATTGAAGTTCTTCCTCCTGGTTTAATTGCAATTGAAGAAATCCCATGTTGGAATGGGGTCTCCTAAAAAACTACGAAACTGGTCCATTTTGAATATTTTTTATTATATTTAGTCTAGTGCAGGGGTTTTTGGGCGGGTCAAAGCCCCGAAAGCATTGTAATGGGTGAAAGGGTAAACTAGGGGTTCGGAAACCATGGATTTCGGACCATAGGAAAGTCTAGGCTAGATTATTATAAATAGAAATGCATTTTGTATTGTAAAGGATAAGAATTGATGAGCTATTGATGCGATCTTTTGTTTAAGCTATTTGTTTGGGTTTTGGGGAACAGACTCCTGCTGGCTGTGTACGCGAAGATCCACGTCCAGCTGTGTGTGGAACCTGCTACTGTGTGCGCAGGTTGGGAAGGGAATTGTAAGGAAGAATTGATGAATGAATAAATGCGAAAGATTTTTAGAGAACTGAATCTGTGAGTACTATTGTGTGAATTAATGATAATTGCTGTATTGTGCATTTTCTGTCTTTACGCTGCAAAATATCTGTGTATTAAATTATTGGATCTAGATCTGTTATGTTTTTTTTATGTAATGTTGTGTTAATGTTATAAAAAGAATACAACTATAGATCTAGTGCACGTGGATGCGAATAGAGATTTGATTAACTCTGCACAGAACAAGGTTATCTGGGAATCACAAGATCTAACGCAGCTCTACTTGCCTTACCCATCCTTTCTCAGGGTGCATAAACCTGGTTCCAGCACCCACCCATACTACTTCGGGTGAGACTTTGACCTACGCAAGTAGGTCACTACCAAAAGGGCCAGTAGTATAGGGGTTTGTTGGCTACCCTTGCAAACAGAACCTGGGTCAGGACCCCTCGAGCTAACAAATGGTTCCGTTGTCGGGACCAGAAAAAGTCTGAGGAAGTGATATAGTACTGACAAGAAAATACTGAAGATCTAACGCGAAATTGAATGAGCGCTACTCTGGAGGAGAGTACATCACGGAGCGGTAGGTATTTTCAAACCAATCCAAAAAATAATCACTCTGTCTGTAGCCCGCCGAGGAGAGAAACGACGCAAGGGTATTCAGGGTCGCAGGAGGGAAAGCCCTCAACCGGAGCCTTGTTAGAAGGAGACATGGTAGTACACTTGAAATTACCTACCTTTAAAGGTGCGGCTGATGAAGAAATGGATCATTTTTGGTTCATGGCCGACTCGGTATGGACGGCACAGGGGGTGGTGAGCAATATTGTGAAAAAAGCACAGTTGTCCTTGGCCTTTGAAGATAGAGCGCTGGATTGGTATATGCGGTACATATCTCAAAATGGAAGCGCATCCCTTCAAAATATTAAGGATGCCCTAAACAACAGTTTCGGAAGCCAAAGTCATACTCTCAGTTGGTAGCCAAAGTAAAAGACTTCAAGCAAGGTACATCTAAGTCGGTGTGGGAGGCCGATCAATGATTGAAGAAATAAATTAGGGAAGGAGGGTTCAAGTATGATGACAGAAAACACACGAAATGGTTCATCGCCATGTTGCTACCTCACTTACACATACCAATGGGCCAGCAGAGCTTCGAGTCGCAGGAAAAATCCTTGGAAACTGCCATGAAGCTCGAAGCCGCGCCCAAGGATGACATGTTGGAGGGAGTATAGCAGATTCAAGAGCAGCTCGGAGCCATGCACATGGAAATACAAAGCTTGCGAATGGAATGGGGAAAAGAAGTTAGCACAAACCTCTGGTGCATACGATGTCGGGTGTCTGGTCATACTAAGGACCAGTGTCCCCTATTGGCTGATTACCTACAGACAGGGGGACCTAGTCCGTTGCGCCCCGGATCCGGCGGACCTGCGCTCTGGTGCGATGACTGCTGGGTAGCGGGACTACATGGTACGGCCCAGTGCCCCCGGCTAAGTATGGGTGAGCTGAAGCAACAATGGTGTAGGTTCTACCGATCAGTAGGGCACGATGAGCAGAATTGTCACACATATGAGCTATTGGTAGATCGGGGAAACCTCTATAGGGTACAGTTAGATCCCGCGTCGCCGATATCCCCCACAAATTTTGGTGGCTCCCCAGCAAGGGGTAGGGGAGGTTGGGGAGGGAGCACAGGACGGGGTCGGGGGCAGCTGATATGCTATAATTGTGGAGAGATAGGGCACTTTGCAAGGAACTTCCGAAATCCCACCAGGAAATCCTGCAAATATTGCTGGCAGCTAGACCATGAGATTGAAGATTTCCCAATTTTAATAGCCAAGATGCAGGAAAAACAGCCCACCCCTACGTAGAATGTGAAAAGGGTTAAGACTGAGCTACGTAGCGGGATGGTCACCTAAGGAGCAAGGGGAGAAGTGCACCTCACAGAACAAGCACCACGGGTAGGCCCTACGCAGCTTCCGGCGCACCTCGAAAGAAAGGAAGAGGTTGAGCCCCTTCTAACAGCACGCTTGAAACTACTACATAACCAACCAGCTATAGAAATTCTTCAAGTATTACTACATAGTTGTGCATCCTGGCCCAACACAATCCCTGAGACCTGAGGTGTCCACCGGCTATATGGCTACAAGAAACGCACCGGACGAGAAATGCGGCTGACTGCGCAGATTAGCGACTACGAGATGGACCAAGTTATTCTCGATTTGGGGTCGGATGGGAACGTACTACCAAAGCAAACATGGCAACGAATGGGTGAACCTAAATTGGAATGGTCCGCTATCCAACTGCGCATGGCGAATCAACAGAAGATCATACCGCTAAGATGGTTTCCAAGAGTCATGGTAGATATCGCGGGAGTAAAAGTCCTAGCTGACTTTGAGGTCATTGAAATCATGGAAGATGCAGATCTGTACCCTGCACTACTCGGCCTAGACTGGGCTATAGACATGAGGGGTTTCATCATTCTCAAAAAGCACAGCATGGTGTTTGAAAGCAAAGGTACGCGTGTCATAGTACCACTAGATCCAGCAGAAGGTGCGCGGTATACAGAGCCAGCCTACGAGGAGGAGGAATTAGATCACATTTATAAATTAACTACGCATGATGAATATAGGGTTAACCCCATGGATGAAGGAATGCTCTGCTGGGAAAAGGACAGTGAATGTTTTTCTGACTCTGATGAGGAGCTGGAAAATTGGCAAGGCTGCTTGCATGAGGTTTCAGCGCTTCGATGTCTTCAGACCGTCAGGAATTTTTGTCACATCTCTACCACGGAAAGAAACTGTTGAGATTTCTTTTAATCAAATTTGGAGAAAATCTCATGAATATGACAACAATAGGATTTTTTGCTAAATTGACTCCATCTAATCCTGATGTGGAGTTATTGCATCCTATTTTGTTGTGATTGAATTTATGATTCAGTTTCTACTCCCAGCTATAAAATGTAAGCCCGTAGAGGCAAATGAGCATGATGAGAGATGTGAGGTGAGAGGAACAGAAGAGCAGATGAGAAACTTTGCTGTTGTATTTTCCTGTTGATGAATGAGATTGTCGATGCCTCTGTTTGGTGGACGTGGCCCAGATTGGTTGGGTAAACCATGTTAAATCTCTGTGTATTTATGGTTTTTTGCTGTGTGTCTGTGTGTTTTATTTAAGTTTCCGCTGTGTTATGCTCAACAGAAACATGCTCTTCCAGGAGGACGCAGATGATAGTCAGTAGACTGTTGAACCTATGATTCCCACAGAACGCAGGCTAGGAGCACTACCACTAACACTGCGCGAAGCACCTACGCAAGGACCGGTATTCGACACTCAGGGGAAGTATTGGACTAAGTTAATCCTGCGCATAGGGACCCCAGTTTCCAGATGGGCTCCGAGGTCAGTCGACCTACGCAAATGCTTGCTAACGTACAACACTCAAGGGTATGATCGGACCTTGCCTGGACAGGCTTGCCAGGGTACCGCTGACCTAGGCATGTGTTGGATTACGGACCTGCCTGAACCCACGTGTAACTGGGAGAAATTGCGAACACCTCAAGTCATAAATGGCACAAGGACGTGTGACGCAGCCCTACCGTGTAGGAATGTCCTGACCGAGGGTGGAGCGCATGGCTCAAAAACATTGATGGCCAATTTGCAGAACCACCTCGCGTCAACCTTAATTCAGGGCACGCGAACAACACGCAGGCGTCATCCATGGTCTGACATTCCGTGGAAGTGACCTCAAGCACGAAGGACGACTGTCAACACATCTCGATGTAATCAAAGAGGAATATTGAAAGTACGTAAAATAGGCGTCAGAGCATCAATATAGCCATTTATGGTAAGATTGATCCACCTGATCGATGGCCAGTCTCATGAATGTGATACTCCACCATTCAATAGCTCTGGAAGGTGTGCGGTTGGCTGGGTAACTTCGCACCAGGCTATTTATTCACCCTAAAACATACTCATGTTATCTGCATACTGAGTTTTTTCACTCATTAACATTCTCTAGGATGCCCGTTTTCTTGTTGCTATGATGGACCCTAACCCGCCAAAGGACCCAGTCTCAAGCTACTCAGTACTTGCAGATATCGTCTTAAGAGAGTCTGGGAACGCTGAGTGCAGTCACAGGCGTGAGCGTTGGCTCTCGGCAGAAAGGATTGTCTGCGAGCCACGCACAGAAGGAATGCTGCAATACAAGGACATGCTGCGACTTCTCCGTAACTCTAAAGCACCGCCCGGTAGAAGCAATGTGTGTTCACTACCTCACATTTCCCTAGTCCACACCCCTAACCCAACTACTGGGGACATCCAGATAGATTTAGCGCAGCTATCTCACACAGAGCTATGAGGATTGTACACCAGAGTGTTGCACGAAGTTCGCCACTGTGACCAGGCCACGCAACAGCAGTATGACATACCTCTAGAAGTACGGGACCAGCGGATTGCAGTGGTCACAGATGCAACGCGTATTATTCAGGAGCAGCTGACGTAGGGCGCACAATTGGTCGAAACAGCTATGCAACTATGGATGGCAATGCGGCACCATTCCACGCTTCATCATATCCAGACGGAATTACTGCAGGCGGAAGCTGCTCTGGACCAAGTCAAAGCCTCCTCACCCTCCACTGTCTTCACGCAGTGTCTAGCCATCTTGGACAAGATTGAGAATCTTTGCCACAACAAGCATGTCACCTGAAAACGGTTGAAACCATGGGCCAACACCGCACTCCAGCTCGTCGAAAATGCTCACTCTACCATTGCGCGCCTCCACCGGCTATTAGAACGGGTTACCGCGGCTCCAGATGGCCCTGCCTCCCTGACACTAGTCAACATTGAGCAGCGAGCTGCAGCCCAAAGCATTAGGGGAATTTTGAGGTCTAAAATGGGCCTCCTAAGAAAAATGTACAATCAAAATTCACTTTATGAGAACCAATCACATTTTAGGGGATGACATCATCCCTAATGGTTGAGATGGAATTGCTTGAGTTAAAGGTACTTACTTGTCACATTCTCAATGGTGGATAAAAAATCATGGTTAACCATGGTAGTGCTCTACGTACTTTTAAAGTCAAAGTAAAGTACTCACAATAAATGTCATTTCACACTTTTTGAATAAAAATATATTATTGTCATTTCATATTTCTTGAAAGAAACAATGCATATCCCTATACATTTATTATATTATATTATTTTTATATAGTATATTAATTACATGTTATTATACAATTTAAATAATAAAAATTTTAATTAATAACATATAATAAAATTAAGAATTCATAAATTTATATTTGTATTTTATTTTCAGTTATTTAAGTACAAAGGACAAATGCATTAGTTGTTCAATGATAATGATTTTTTCTTGAAAAACTCATTCTTATTTATAGTCACATCAATACAATTTTTTTATTAATTTTATTTTGGTACAACTTTTGAATTGAATTTAACTATGGTTACTTTGATTGTGGTGCAAAAAGTGAATTGAAAATTCATAAATATTATTTTATTGGTTTAGCTATTATTTTATTATTTCCTTAGGAGGCCCATTTTAGACCTCAAAATTCCCATAATGTAAGGAAGTGCTCCCACCGCTCCTTCGCACTCTGGCTACCTTGCGCGTTCAAATCGAAGCCGCACCACTGCAATGACTTAGGATGAGTCACAAGATTGTGTTGGGGGACTGTTGGAACGAGGTCTCCTAACAAGCTGCGAAACTGGTCCATTTTCAATATTTTTGATTATATTTAGTCTAGTGCAAGGGTTTTGGGGTCGGTCAAAGCCACGAAAGAATTGTAATGGGTGAAAGGGTAAACTAGGGGTCCGAAAACCATGGGTTGCTGACCATAGGAAATTCTAGGCTAGATTGTTATAAATAGAGATGAATTTTGTATTGTAAAGGATAAGAATTAATGAGCTATTGATGCGATCTATTGTTTAAGCTATCTGTTTGGGTTTTGGGGAACGGACTCCTGCTGGCTGTGTACGCGGAGATCCACGTCCAACTGTGTGCGGACCCTGCTACAGTGTGCGCAGGTTGGGAAGGGAATTGTAAGGAAGAATTGATGAATGAATAAATGCGAAAGATTGTTAGAGAACTGAATCTGTGAGTATTGTTGTGTGAATTACTGATAATTGTTGTATTATGCATTTTCTGTCTTTACGCTGCGAAAGATCTTTGTATTACATTCTTGGATCTAGAACTGTTATGTTCTATTTATGTAATGTTGTGTTAATGTTATAAAAAGCATATAACTATAGATCTAGTGCACATGGATGCGAATAGAGATTTGATTAACTCTGCACAGAACAAGGTCATCTGGGAATCATAGGATCTAGCGCAGCTCTGCTTGCCTTACCCATCCTTTCTCAGGGTGCGGAAACCTGGTTCCAGCACCCACCCATACTACTTTGGGTGAGACTTTGACCTGCACAAGCAGGTCACTGCCGAAAGGGCCAGTAGTATAGGGGTTTTTTGGCAACCCTTGCACATAGAACCTGGGTCGGGACCCCTCGAGCCAACATCCCACAAGACGATACACCTTTAACTCCAACCCATTTTGGGGGGACCTTTACCTGTATGAGTCTTTTCCTCAATCGTTTCCATCTGATTTTGTTGATCCTGTTCCCATTCAATCTCCCGTCGATTTTCGAGGGTATACATTTGGTCAAACAACCATGTCTGAACCAACATCTTCGGTTGGGTCTACTATTCCAATTACATTAGCTCCTAGCCTCGCTACTCCGTCGATGTTCACAACCTCACCAGAGTCATATTTGCACGGTGGCCCTATGATCCCAACAGGTTACAAATCATTATCTGGCACTTTCTCTGGTACGTCTTCAAGACCATGGTCTTTACCAATGTCATCATCTAGTATTTTAACTGGTATTCCTATCGTTAGTACTGAACAACTTGATTCATTATATACATCATCAGGGCATTATCAAGTCGGTCTTTCTGGGTCAATTCCTTTAAGTACCATATCAATTGGATTCCTAGCATTAGGAGAAAAAAAATTTCCATCTTATTATTCTCCTCATGCTGGGGGGCAACCTTTTTTCACCCAATATGATAGTACTCAGTCTCTTTTTGGTCAGCCTAATGTTGAATTGAATGTTTGTCAATGGCAACCCACTCTGCCTATCCAACCACAAACGGTCATACATTCGTATCAACCAATTCAATCTGTTACACCCACTTCATTACCACTTGTTAATACATCACTACCCCTATTACAGAATCAAAATATTGTACATCAACCTTATCAAGCAGGTCCTTCAACTCAATATCATCAAATTTTGGGTCAATAGACTCCAAATCCTTTGGTTAATTTACAACAACCTGTATTAGGAATCATTTATTCACAAGCTGGTCTACCATTTTATTGGATATCACAACCGCAACCTGGTTATACATATCAACAGAATCCAATTTATCCTAATTTGGGTTATAACATTGGTGGACAGACCCCTTGGAAACCTCAGGTGCAAATGCCTCAAACTTCATTTCAACAACTATCATATCCAAGTTTTGGTCAACAGAATCCTCAAGCATTTGCTATGCAAAACAACCCCTATCTGGGTTACCAGCAACAGATTTTGTATGCTGGTGCTCAAAGGCCTATTGCTCAAGCAATTCCATCTTACCCTGGCTATGCTCAACCTGACCTTAATAGACAATTGCCTTTTGTTGCAAACTTAGAATTACCATATTTAAATCAGTTAACCAATGATCCTATCAATTATGCTCCTTAGTGGCTGGTGATACCTCATAAATTACCCTCTAATATTCCTAAATTCAATGGAAACCCTGGAGAAGATCCGTCGACTCATGTCATGACTTATCATTTATGGTGTTCATCAAATTCCCTGAATGATGATTCTGTTCGACTACGTCTTTTCCAGCATACGCTTACAGGTCCGACTGCTAAATGGTACATTGAGTTACCTAGAGCTTCTTTTGACAATTTTACTGCCCTAGCTACTGTCTTTGTAACCCATTTCCAGTTACCGATCAGATAAAAAACTGGAATGGAACTCTTGACCAATTTCAAACAGACTAATGCTACTCACATTTATAATCATATTCATGAGTGGCGTCATCGTCGACGAATGGTTAAGACATTTGTTCCCGATCAGCTCCTTGCTGAATGGTTCATTAAGTCCCTGTTACCATCTATAACTGAGGATGTGGCTAAAGGTGGCGTCATCACAAAATAGCAAGTTATCACTCATGCCCAATATTTAGACTTGATTTACACTTAGTCTGGCATGCTCTATGAAAAAATACCTAATGCACCGCGATCTAATTTCAATGTTCCTCCTAAAATAAAGGACTCTCATGCTCGAGATGCCTTGATAGGCACTGAAAACACACACCACACTACTGCATCTGATCCTGCTCCTACTTCCGAAATTAATGTCGTGTCATTTGACAAAGGAAACAGTGAGAAGCAACCAGGAAGTAAGAAAAAGGGGAAATCAAAGAAAAATAAAACTTATAACCCGCAGGAAAGATCATCTAATCAACCGTTTGGACCACGGAAACCTCGTTATCCATGCATAATCTATAATTAGGAACACTTTTTTAGGGGTTGTCCTCGCCATGGTGAAGTCTCAAAAATCATCAAGAATTCTCATGCATCAGCTGTGTTGACAGACCCATTTCCAAATCCGGACACAAATTTGGTTGCTACGGATCCAGCTCCTAGTTCCCAAGTGTTAATGTTATCCAACACAAAACCTTCACAAGATATTTTGGTGTTAACGCGTAATAAATATTATGGTATTCAGGCCATTGATCAACCTACCACCTTGACAATGAATCCATCTAATGAATCAGTACCACCTACTATTATTCCTAAATTGACAATTAAGCCACCAAAGGGAGTAATTCATAAATCGACATATAATCCTTGAGCAAGAGCTACACCAAATTATAATATAGTTGAAGATTTGGCTCAATCCCCTTCAGCTATGTCTGCTCTTGAGGTATTACAAAATTGTCCCTCCCAAAAGGAGGCTTTATTGTCGGCCATTGGTGGAATTGATCCGACTGATTCTAATCTTGTCATCTTTAATCATTCAGGCTATGTACCACAGCCACCAGCAGAATTGGCATTCTCCATACAAGTAAATGTTCTCAATCACTTTGTTCATCGCACTATTATTGATGAGGGAGCATCTACATGCATTATGTCTCTAAACTGTTGGAAGTCACTTGGCTCGCCGTGATTATCTGATGCAGGGTGACCCTGCAACCCCAGAATCTTTTCCAACATTGTGCGTATATAAATGTTTCTCCCAATCTTTGCCTCATATAAGACTCCAATCATTCACCGACTGGCACTTTCAAATTAACACTGTATTTACATTCCAAATTTCTGCCTTCAACTTCTAGCAGATCACCTTGTCAATCTCTTCAATCCTCTCTCAAACTGCAATGCACAACTCGAATTTGGCAATCATCAGCAAACAACCAGATATTAAAATTTAGAACCTGGAAATCTACTTACCTCCTGTTCTGGCTTCCCATTTCCACGGTTCCGCTCTTAAGCTCTCTACTATGTACCTTTCAACACTGCAGATGGATTCTGCAAATACTGTATGTACTCCATCGCCAATTTTGAAATCAACTAATTAAATCGGATTCGAGGACTCTGTCCATCCAACGATGCTCAGCTGCAGCAATCTGGAAAATATAATAACTCAATAAAAACCACAACTTCTGGCATATTAGAGCTGGGCTTCAACACATTCAACTAATAGTGATTTCTGAATTTACCCAATCGATCACTGCAAATGTGATTTGACCAAACTATAGCATTCAACTTACCATGTGTTTCTACACCTTCGATTATATTAACCACAACATTCAAATTCATGTAATATAAATAATTACTTACAGATCTGTCTCGATCCCAATACTATGGGTTCTGTTACTCGGTCTTTCAAACTGGTCGATTCACCTGGCAATGATTCAGAACTCCGCTTATTATAAGAAAAAAAAGGCTGTGTCTACAATTTCTTCTATGAGATGGATCATTAACGTTCCTTTCCACGATGTTCAATCACCTCTGCGCGTTGGATTCACCGTTCACCCATATATATAACAGAATGAAGTAACAATCGAATTTTTATAATCAAATCCCAATACAAGCGCTCCATGCACAATTTCGAACAGTCAAGTTCGATTTTTATTCCCTCAAATATTTATGCAACGTAAATTCCTCAATCTTGAGTTCGATTGACAGAATACCATTCTTTCAAACAGGTTTAAACATTAACTGTGTGCCTGTCAACACAATTTCAAATATTGATTCTGCACTCAACAGTTCAGTCAAATTTTCAATTTATCAATTGCGCCCTCAATGAAGTCGACTTGTCAAAGTCGATCTACCAATAGAGGATCGATGTCTTTCCAATCCAGATTAGTATTGAATTCCTGAATTCATAAAAACTATTTAATCACTCCAACATCGATTGCAAAATTCTTGTTTTTCCCATAGAACTGGCGCTTTCCAACGAAGAATCTTACAATTAAAATAAAAACACAGGCTGCAATCACTTCAAACAAATACACGGAAAAACAATACCCAAGCCACTACAATTCAATTATGCACACATCATAATTCTTATTCATAATATTCATAAAAGAAAACAGAGTCTCGGCCTTGGCCAGTTTACACAAAAAGATGACCTCTGTTACCAAAAAACACAATCCACTCCCATACTTTGAGCTATCGCTCCACACAGAAACTCCTTCTAATCTTCTCGCCCCCTGAATTATACCAGAAAACACAATTTATACAAATAAATGGTTTCATGAACCAATTATGATTCTGAACCAGAAATCTCTCAACCTCTCCTAAAAAATCTCTTCAAACCCATTCTTTTCTAAACCAACGCTAAATCAAGCTTTTTAAAATTCTATTCTAGCCAAATAAATCTAACTGTTTGGCCTGATCTCCACACAAGGAGGATCACTCAGCCACATATACCCTATCCTCATATTTAACAATAAATAAACACTCTCATATATTTAAACAAATAAAATTAATTAAATTATTTTCTTCCAACCCCTTGTTAGTCACAACATGTGACCATGCTATCACATTGCTGACTAGGCCTGAATGCTCCTGCATCAGACTCCCAAAGTTGAAAGTTTCCATGACCTCCTGGTCATGTGTTTCTTCTGATGTCCATCCAGTATCCCAAACTTTACTTTGTAACTGGTCATCACTTTCATTATGCTGCTGATTTAATTCTTCTGCCATTGTCACTTCTGTTCCTCCAGATTTCCAAATCTTAATTTGTTGTTGTCCTCTGTTCTTGCTGATACAAATTCCTGTGGTCAATTTCTCCTTCTTGTTGTCCCTCTTCTCATCTGATTTCATTTTCCACAATTTCTCAATTTCATTTTTACCATTTGTCTTTAACTGAACTCCACTGACATCTGTCTGCTATACATTCTCCCTTTCCATATCAATTATAAAATTTTTGTCCAAATCTTCCTTGCCTCTGCCATTTACAATCTATTGTTTGTACTCTACAGCCTCTCTTTCATTATCTTCAAAGATAATTCTTCTCTCTATATTTTTAGATTTGTCTAAAAAAAATTTCAACAAAATGTAAATTCCTTCATATTTAATAAACATGTCATTTGCATATGACTCCTCCTTCCTGTATAAAACAGAAATTCCACCACAATTGTCAGATTCAAAATAGCTATGGTTTTCAATCTTCATAGGTGATTCTGCCATCAACTCTTTATACTGTCCTTCTGCAAAAGTTATGAGATTGTCATCAATTTCCATTTCCATACTTTCTTCTGCATTATCATCACAAACTTTCATTTGTTTATCTTCAGCTCCTTTAATCATGAAAATTTCCCTGTCAATACCATCATTCTCAAAATTATTAAATACATGCTTAAAATATCTTTCTGTTTCAGCCATTTCTTCCAGTAATCTCACTTCTTCATCAACATGCATAAGCACATTGTCCAATCGTTGTTCCTCACCTGTCAAACCTGAAAACATACACAACATGTCAGTTTCAAAAATGAAAGGCTCTTTATTCGAGGCCTTAATGATCAGCTCCTCATGCTCCTCTGAACTATTGTGATAGTTCACTAAATTATTGAGAAATTATTCCTCAACATATCTGATTTCTTCCTCATCAAAGAAAACTTCTGGGACTACAACTTCTTGACTATGCTTGGCAACTTCGTCATAAGTTTGTAGAATACCTTCCTGTTCTACACAATTTCTTCCAATACTCAGTTTGTCCAAATAAGACAATAATGCCTCTTCCTCTTCTCTGATAAGACTTTGATCTTTCAAAGATTTCCTTGGCTTACCTTCTTCAGCTAAGTTCTCGGTGTTAGCTTTCCTTCTCTTCACTTCATAAATCTGCAATGCATTTGTTTCCTTTCCGGTTTCCATTTCCCATTGGTCTTCTTTCCATGCTAAAATTCCTTCAAATATGATCCAATAAGTTTCCACTAAAAGAAGACATAACCATTCAGCCATACCTTTTAATTTCCTCCACCAATTGAAGTCTTGAAAGTCCTTATGCATCTCCTTTCTTGCTTGTCTTGCCTTTGCTCCTTTCACTTTTTCATACACAGGTTCAAATTATTTAGGCTGCATACCTGCAATTTTACATTCACAGAAATAATTAATCCCAAAAATATGAGATCCTCTTGTCTGTGCGGATGATGTCAACACATTCCTCTCATTCTAATCTGCATAGATCAGTTCTTCTCTACTGTCATCACTGTCTTCGTCCCCAAGGAGAGATCCTTTCTCTGGTTCACAGATGTATTCTATTTCTTCATTCTCAGTTGTTCGAAGTAATAATTTCTCAGCAAACAATTCTCTGACAGGACATTTAACTCTTCTTCCCACATAAAATCCTTGTTTCCATTTTTCTCTAATTCCTTTCAATACCAGCTTCTCCAAATGACTGAGTTCTGCCTTCATCTCACTCTATGTCCCTTTCTTCTTTACTCATTCCTTTGAGTCCAACTGCTTCAGCACTCTTTTCCCCATGTCTGTGACTTTCCTTTGTACCCCTGTCATGACCATCAATAGTCAATTCCTTTCCTTCCTCTGGTGAACTTTCCTTGTTCACTAGTGAGCTGCAACTAACTTTTTCCATTTCGCCTATAACAAGTCTCCTTCATGCCTCACCAAACTTTCCTAAGTTTAGCCTTTTGGCACCTATTGTTTCTTTCCTCGAACCTTTCACTGACTAACAATTCTACCCAGCACTCTTCTTGCTGGAATTGTTATCTCCTATCTACAATCACAATTGTGGAGCTACCTCATCAACTTCTACCCAACATCAGTTGGAAGTTGTTCTCATCTCCTCTTGAATTCTCCTTGCTTTAGGCTCTGCATCTTCAATTGCTCACTACCTTCTTCCTTCAGTAAATTTGTTTACTGTCAGCTATTGTCACCTTTGTTGAATCTCTGATTAAACTGAGAGGGGGGGGGTGAATCAGTTTAATACATTCCTGATCTTTTAAACTTTTCAATAAACTTATTTACACCTTCATTTCAAACTCTATTTGATGTGAGAGTAATCTTAGAATGTAATCTGAAAGTATTAGTTTAATAGAGCAGTAGACTTAATTTGAGAGCAGCAGGTATTAAGAAAATGATACATATTAGATCAATACATAAATATCATGCACAGAGACACCAGATATAAGTGGAAACCCATAAAGGGAGAAAACCACATCTTATTATTGTTGTGATGCAAAGGCAAGCTCCAACTCCCTCTCACCACTGTTTTTCTGCAGGCACCAACCTACAGGAGGCTCCTACCTCAATTCTGCAAGCTAAAACTTGCAAGGAAGCACCAACTCCCTTCAGTTTTCTGTAGGCACCAACCTACAGGAGGCTCCAACCTCAGTCAGCTACAACTGACGACTATCAAGCTGCAACTTGATAGGGAAGCTCCAACTTCCTCAATTTATCAAACTGAATGTTTGCTGATTTTCTTCAGATATCAGCTTTGTTCTGTAGCTTCTCTTAATCTTCTCTTCCTTCTATATTCTGCATTCTCTCTATATATGCTCTCTCCCTTGCTCTAAAAAAAAACTCTCTCTGTATATCAAGATGATATTATTTATAGATTTCCTCACATGACTGTCTGTATTCTGCTTGGAATTCGAAATGGAAAGTCATGTCTCTTTGCCTTCTGCCTTCTCACTCCTTTTATCAGCTTATTCAGAAATTATAACTGTAGGTGTCAATTTGAACATTACAGTGGGAGTTTGTTTTCTCTCGGAGACTTGCCAATGCATCACAAACAATAAAAACAATTAAACCATTTACATTCGAATTACAATGTGAATTCCAGCTCAACTCATTTATTCTTTTGAATTGGTACGCATTTGTCTTTTCTTTGGTTGTCTTTGTCTTTTCTGTGACTGTGTTTTATCTCCTTTCGGCTCTGTTTGCTCTTCTGTCCTCTGTTGTGGTGTAACTGCTGCATACGTGTAATTGTGCCTTTTATATCCGCTGACTGTAAATCTGGAGGGATTCCAACACTTTTCATGCCACGAGTGTCTTGTTGATGTGGAGCACTCCGCAAGCGGAATGGACATATATCACAGTCGTATATTAATAATCGCCCTCCCGTTAAGCTGAGGCCCGTGGGTCTACAGACCGCGCGGCATATTTTAATATAACCGCAACCATGTTTTATATATCTAACAACACCCTTTTAATATAACTGCTGGGCAGTTTCAACCAACGCGTATCATATCCATGGTCCGTTTATAATATAGCACTTTAATAATGTCGCCCTCTCTTCAATGTAGTATTTTACTTAAACTCCTTTCTTTTCACTTTAATGTATCTGAACCCTTTCTCATGTAACTTCCGGCGATATATTAATAGACCCATTTAACATAGGAAACAACCTTTCGGGCCACCTTGTCACGCTTTCCGATGCACTGACTCTCCTCCGATTGCGATTGATCGCTCCTGCTGCGATTGCGATTGATCGCAATCACAAACTTTGTTTGCATGTCTGCTGTTTAACTCCTATGCGATTGAATCATTTCGATCTCCGATTGCGATAACTGTTCCTGCGATTGTTCCGATTGCGATTGTTTAACTCCGTCAGCGATTCTCCGATTGATCGCAATCGCAACTTTGAGTTGCAAGTCCCGCTGCTTTGTTTACCTCCGATGCGATTGGGAAGGGGTCCCACCATATAAAACTTCGTTTTGTGTGCTCCATAATATATACCTTGGACCTTTGGTTATATGCTCTGGGCTTCATTGCACTCGCAAATTCTCTGTTTATTTAAGTTCTGAGACTTATCAATTGCGGTTTATAGACCCATTGGGTCCGGACTCTCATCGCAATCGCGATTTCCTGTGGGTTACATATTATGCTGCTCTTGTGATCTCCGATTGCGATTGGGGAGGGGTCCCACTTTACATTACGTGCTCCACTTAAATATATTAATGTATATGCCTTGAATATTGTTTATATGATGCGCTTCACACATATATATAACAGATAAATAAGTATACATTTCCAATGGGTCATGCGATTCCTGGAATAATATTTGTGAATTATGTTAAATATATAATGCCGGTTGGAGTGTGCAATTCCCGGAATGAGGTTTGTATATGTTATATGTGCTCCGCTTGCATATAACTGATATATATGTTTATATATATATATATTTCGCCGCTGGAGTGAAGCGATTCCCGGAATAATGTTTGTATAAGTTATATGTACAATGCCGGTTGGAGACTGTGATTCCCGGAATTTTATAACAGCTCTCTGCCTCTGTCTCTGACTTTGTCTCTACCTTTGCTACGCCGTTTGGAGAGTGCGATTCCTAGAATTTTATAACGGCTCTGCTTCTGCCTCTGCCTCTGCTACTCCTGTCGCTCTGCCTCTGCCTCTATTGCTGAGATAACGGTTCTGCCTCTATTATATTCGTTTCCTCTGCCTTCATTTGCTTCTTTGCTGCCTCTTTGTTTCAGCGCTGCCTCCTTTTCCATCAATGACAACATTTCCAACAGTCTCCCTCCATCCATATGGGTTCTGTCGTTGTATTTCCTTTCTCTGAGTTACGTTTAGGTCCTCTTCTGCCGAAATTGGACTATGTTGTGTTTCATTTGTAGTGCCTGTAATATGTGCTAGATTGCAGACAGAGATGATGCATTTTACGATTGAAAGGTTCTTGTTGCTTCTGAATGCTGATAATATTGATAATGCTAATCCTGTGGACTTGTTTTATGCTTATCTTGCTGGCTGTTCTCCCCCTGGAATGATATCTTCGTTTTGTTCTCCCCCTGAGACTGTACTTTCTATTCATATTAGAGAATAGTATCTACAGATACTACCCCTAGTTTGTCTCTCAAGTATTCGAATGGTTCTCTGGCAAGTGGTTTGGTAAATATATCTGCTATCTGTTCTTTCGTTGATACATAGTCCAGTTTAACTATCTTCTGAGCCACTTGTTCTCGGAGAAAATGATGCTTGATTGGTATATGTTTAGTTTTTGAATGAAGCACAGGATTTTTAGATATACTTATAGCACTTGTATTATCACATTTGATTGAGATAGGTTCATTAATGCTTACCTTCATGTCTTGAAGTGTCTGCTTCATCCACATGACTTGTGTGCAACATGTTGCTGCTGCTATATATTCTTCTTCAGTTGTAGACAGAGAGATGGATGATTGTTTCTTGCTTAGCCATGCCACCAGACTTTCTCCTAGATAGAATGCACCTCCACTTGTACTCTTCCTATCATCCACACAGCTGGCCCAATCTGCATCTGTGTATGCTGTCAAGGTGAAGCTTTTTCCTTTAGGATACCAAAGCCCATATTGTGCAGTTCCTTGTAGATATCTGAGTATTCTTTTTACTTCCAGAAGATGGTTTTGTTTAGGTGCTGCTTGATATCTTGCCACTAGTCCTACTGCTAGCATGATGTCTGGTCTTGAAGCTGTCAAGTACAACAGGCTTCCTATCATGGATCTGTAGAGTTTTGATCTACATCTGCAGACCTATCATCAGCACACAGCTTGCATCCCGTGATCATGGGGGTTGTCATTGGTTTGCAGTCCTCCATTTTGAATTTTTTCAGCATTTCTTTTAAGTATTTTTCTTGAGAAATGAATGTGCCTGTGTCCTTTTGCTGAATTTGCAGTCCCAAGTAGAAGCTGAGTTCTCCAATCATAGACATTTCAAACTCTGTTTTCATCTCATCAGCAAACCCTTTTGCTAGTTCATCTTTGTTACTTCCAAACATAATGTCATCAACATATACAACAACAATTAGGAGTTCATTTTCATGCGCTTTTATGTATAGATTGTTGTCTACTCCACCTCTCTTAAAACCCTGTTTTTGCAAATATTTGTCCAGTCTTGAGTACCAAGCACGAGGAGCCTGTTTTAGTCCATATAGGGCCTTCTTCAGTCTGCACACATAGTCTTCTTTGTCTGTCAATGAGAAGCCTTCTGGTTGTTCCATGTACACTTCTTCTTCTAGATATCCATTAAGAAAAGCAGACTTTACATCCATTTGATATACCTTGAAGTCTTGATAGCATGCAAATGCCAGGAACATTCTGATAGCTTCCATTCTAGCTACAGGGGAAAATGTTTCATCATAATCAAGTCCTTCTATTTGTGAGTATCCTTTGCAGACTAGCCTTGCTTTATTCCTGATTACTTGTCCTTGCTCATTCATTTTGTTTTTGAATACCCATTTTGAACCAATGAAATTTTTCTCAATAGGTCTAGGAACTAGTTCCCAGGTATTGTTCTTCTCAATTTGGTCCAATTCTTCATTCATTGCTTTTATCCAATACTTGTCCTTGCTGGCTTCGTCAAATTTCTTTGGCTCTATTTGTGATAGCATGGCTATGTATACTTCTTCTATTTGTTCTGTTAGCTGCCTTCTTATCTGGACTCCTGCTTTCTTGTCTCCTATGATCTGATCTTCAGGATGATTCTTCTGAGTGTATCTTGAGGGGGTTTTCGAGCTCAGCTCTGCATTATCTGTTGTCTTTCTTGTTTCATCATCATCCTTGTCTTCCTCTTCATGGTTGTCTGATGGACTGCAGCAATCTGTATTTCTTGTATTGTTTGGAAGTTCTTCATCAAATCTCACATCAATACTTTCAACTATCTTCCGAAGGATCTTGTTGTAGCACCTGTACCCTTTGCTTTTGGAAGCATATCCTAGAAAAATCCCTTCATCAGCTCTTGCATCAAATTTCCCAAGGTTTTCATCATTATTCTTTATGTAACACTTGCTACCAAAGACTCTGAAATGTTTTATTGAAGTTGGCTTTCCATGCCATAGTTCATAGGGAGTCTTGTCACTGCTTGGCCTTAAGTGGGCTTTATTAAGGATATGTACTGCTGTGTGCACTGCTTCTGCCCAGAAGGTTTGAGCAATATTATTCTCTTGCATCATAGCTCTTGCTATTTGTTGTACATACCTGTTTTGTCTCTCTGCTACTCCATTCTGCTAAGGTGTCCCTGCAATAGTGAATTGTTGCTTTATTCCATGTTCATTACATAGGTCTGCAAAGTCATAATCAGTGAATTCACCTCCTCTGTCTGATCTGATGCATTTCAGCTTGCATCCTGTCTGATTTTCTGCTAATGCTTTAAATGTTTTGAATTTTTCCAGAGCTTCCAATTTATTCTTGAGAAAAGCAACCCATGTCATTCTGGAGAAATCATCTATTATCAGCATAAAGTAGGACTCTCCACTTGGTGTTTTAGTTCTTGTAGGTCCACACAGATCCATGTGCACAAGTTGCAGTGGTCTTCTTGTTGATAAATCTTCTTTAGATTTAAAGGATGTGCGAGTTTGTTTCCCCAACTGACAAGATTTGCATATTGTGTTTGAGGGCCTTTTTATTTCTGGCATATCTCTGACAGCTTTCTTCTTGCTCAGTCTAATGATATGGTCAAAGTTGAGATGTCCCAATCTCTTATGCCATAACCATGACTCCTCGAGTTTGCTAAGATGGTAGGCTTCATCCTCCTCTCTCACTATGTACACATTACTCTCCGTTCGAACACCTTTGAGTAGAGTTTTTCCTGTTGTTCTTGATCTGACTACACAATCTTGTGCTCTAAAGAGAACTTCATAGCCTTTATCACACATCTGACTGACACTCAGTAAATTTGCTTTCAGTCCATCTACATATAATACATCTTGGGCCTTTCCTCTGCCATTGTCTATGCTGACTGATCCTTTTCCCTTGATCTTTTCTGATTTGTCATTTCCAAAAGTGACATTGCCTGATTTCTTTTCGTCAAGAGTTAAAAACTTGTTTTTATCTCCTGTCATGTGTTTAGAGCAGCCACTGTCCAAATACCATTGACTCTTCAAATCTTGAGCAGTTAAAGCCAAGTCGCATTTATTCGCCTTCTTTATCCACTGGAGGCCCCCTTTTGTTTGGTATCTTTTGTGAGGTGATGAATTATATCCCTTTAGAGAACACTTGGAAGATATATGCCCAATTTGATTGCATATACGACATTTGATTATAGTTTTTGCGGAATTGTGAGCATGAACAAAATTTCTTTGACTCATAAACCTCCTTGAGGTATTGAACATCAGTCTTTGTCCATACTTTCTACATTCAATAATTTTATGGCCAAATTCCTTACAATAAAAACAATAACCATAGAAATTATTTGCATACCTGATGTAAGGTTGTTTTCTCCATTTGGTTGTTTGAGATAGCCTCTTCACTGTTTGCATCTTTTGCAGGTCTGAATTACTCTTCCTTGCATAACAATATGCAGCAATGTGTCCTGGCTTGTGGCAGACATAGAAGGTGGCATTCTTCATAGGAGGGAAGAATTTCCTCTGATGACTTCCAAATTTGATATACTTAGGGGCATATGATTCTTTTTTTGCCATCTTAGTATTCATTATATTCTTTGTTACTAGAGGTTTCTTCTGCTCTCTGTCTCTCTTATTGTAGATATCTTCTTTTGTAGGAATTATTTGAGCTACTTCCTCATCCTTCTTTGCTTTTACAAAAGTAATCTCTCTGTCAACCTTTTCTTTTCCTTTACTTGATTCTCCTTCGTAGCTTATTCCAGTCTTTATCTAGGGGATCTTTGAGCAACCAAAATTTCATTCAACTTAATAGAGCTTGTTGTTTGAGAAGGGTATATAGAAAATTTCTGTTGAGCCTTTTCTAATTTCTTTCTCAGACATAGAATTTCTTCTTCCAGCTTCTCTTGTTCTCGAGATTTATCTTTAATTTGCTGAAGTAACATATCTTCTATCTTCTTGGCTTCTTCAAGCCTTACCTTCAGCAGCATGAGGACTTCTAAATTTTGTTCTTCTTTAACACATTTGAGGAGAATATCTTTTTGTTTTCTGCATTTTAGTTTGAGTCTCTCAATCTCTTCCAGAGCACTTCTTAGCTCCCCCTCAAGATCGACTTCCCCTTCTTCTTCTTCTTCTAGCAAGAGTCCTTCAGGATCTTCTATGGCCATTAGTAAAAATTCAGAGGTTCCCTCTTCTCCTGAGGGTTCATCTGAGTCTTCAGATGCACTGCTGTCTTGTTGTGCATAGAAGGATTTTCTGCTGAATTTCTTTCCTTTCTCCCAATTCTTTGATGTGTCTTTCTCTGATTCTTGAGCTTGATTTCTTACTTTCTTATGAGGACATTTAGCAGCATAATGTCCAACTCTTCCACAGTTAAAGCATTTGAAGGGAAGTTTACCTTTGTATCTACCTGAGCCTCTATCCAGTTTCTTGACAAATTTTGCTTCTTCTTCATCTGAGCAAGAGCATATTTCTTCCTCTTCTTCTTTCTTCTTTTCTGTTTAAAGGCTGCTTCCCTCGAACTTGGTTTCTTCTGTGGGAGCCTCATTTCATAGGCTGTTAGATTTCCAAGTAGCTGGTTCATGGTCAAAGTCTCCCAAACCGTTGTCTCTTCTATTGCAGATACCTTGGGATTAAATCTGGATGGGAGTGATCTTAGAATCTTTTGCACAACTATACTACCTGGCATGGTTTCTCCAAGAGCTTTCGTATTGTTAACAATTTCTGCAACTTTTAAGAAGAAGCTGCCAACATCTTCATCATCATTCATTTTTAAGTTTTCAAACTGGGCTCTATATACTTGAAGTTTGGCAGTTTTTACTTTCTGGTTTCCCTCATGTATGTCTTCAAGAGTATCCCATATTTTCTTGGCAGTGTCTTTGTGCATTACTTTAATAAACTCTGCTTCACATAATCCATTCAGGATGGCATTCATGGCTTTTGCATTAGCTACAAAGATTTCTTTAGCTTCTTTCTCTGTATCAGTTGACTTCGGGGCATATCCTAATTGCACAGCAGCCCAGACTTCTACTCCTAGTGACATTATGTATGTCTTCATTCTGATTTTCCAGAAAGCATAATTTTCACCAGTGAAGAAAGGGGCTTTATTTGTTGAGCATCCTTCTTTACTAGCCATCTTGGGAACCTAGGATCTCCTTTCAGTTGTTAGACTTGTACAAAGGAACCTTGCTCCAATACCAATTGTTGAATCTCTGATTAAACTGAGAGGGGGGGGTGAATCAGTTTAATACATTCCTGATCTTTTAAACTTTTCAATAAACTTATTTACACCTTCATTTCAAACTCTATTTGATGTGAGAGTAATCTTATAATGTAATCTGAAAGTATTAGTTTAATAGAGCAGTAGACTTAATTTGAGAGCAGCAGGTATTAAGCAAATGATACATATCAGATCAATACATAAATATCATGCACAGAGACACCAGATATAAGTGGAAACCCACAAAGGGAGAAAACCACATCTTATTATTGTTGTGATGCAAAGGCAAGCTCCAACTCCCTCTCACCACTGTTTTTCTGCAGGCACCAACCTACAGGAGGCTCCTACCTCAATTCTGCAAGCTACAACTTGCAAGGAAGCACCAACTCCCTTCGGTTTTCTGCAGGCACCAACCTACAGGAGGCTCCAACCTCAGTCAGCTACAACTGACGACTATCAAGCTGCAACTTGATAGGGAAGCTCCAACTTCCTCAATTTATCAAACTGAATGTTTGCTGATTTTCCTCAGATATCAGCTCTGTTCTGTAGCTTCTCTTAATCTTCTCTGCCTTCTATATTCTGCATTCTCTCTATATATGCTCTCTCCCTTGCTCTCTAAAAAAAACTCTCTCTGTATATCAAGATGATATTATTTATAGATTTCCTCACATGACTGTCTGTATTCTGCTTGGAATTCGAAATGGAAAGTCATGTCTCTTTGCCTTCTGCCTTCTCACTCCTTTTATCAGCTTACTCAGAAATTATAACTGTAGGTGTCAATTTGAACATTACAGTGGGAGTTTTTTTTCTCTTGGAGACTTGCCAATGCATCACAAACAATAAAAACAATTAAACCATTTACATTCGAATTACAATGTGAATTCCAGCTCAACTCATTTAGTCTTTTGAATTGGTACGCATTTGTCTTTTCTTTGGCTGTCTTTGTCTTTTATGTGGCTGTGTTTTATCTCCTTTCGGCTCTGTTTGCTCTTCTGTCCTCTGTTGTGGTGTAACTGCTGCATACGTGTAATTGTGCCTTTTATATCCGCTGACTGTAAATCTGGAGGGATTCCAACACTTTTCATGCCACGAGTGTCTTATTGATGTGTAACATTCCGCAAGCGGAACGGACATATATCACAGTCGTATATTAAGAATCGCCCTCCCGTTAAGCTGAGGCCCGTGGGTCTACAGACCGCGCGACATATTTTAATATAACCACAACCATGTTTTATATATCTAACAACACCCTTTTAATATAACTGCTGGGCAGTTTCAACCAATGCGTATCATATCCATGGCCTGTTTATAATACAACACTTTAATAATGTCGCCCTCTCTTCAATGTAGTATTTTACTTAAACTCCTTTCTTTTCACTTTAATGTATCTGAACCCTTTCTCATGTAACTTCCGGCGATATATTAATAGACCCATTTAACATAGGAAACAACCTTTCGGGCCACCTTGTCACGCTTTCCGATGCACTGACTCTCCTCCGATTGCGATTGAGCGCTCCTGCTGCGATTGCGATTGATCGCAATCACAAACTTTGTTTGCATGTCTGATGTTTAACTCCTATGCGATTGAATCATTTCGATCTCTGATTGCGATAACTGTTCCTGCGATTGTTCCGATTGCGATTATTTAACTCCGTCAGCGATTCTCCGATTGCGATTGATTAACTCCGTCAGCGATTCTCTGATTGATCGCAATCGCAACTTTGAGTTGCAAGTCCCGCTGCTTTGTTTACCTCCGATGCGATTGGGAAGAGGTCCCACCATATAAAACTTCGTTTTGTGTGCTCCATAATATATACCTTGGACCTTTGGTTATATGCTCCGGGCTTCATTGCACTCGCAAATTCTCTGTTTATTTAAGTTCTAAGACTTATCAATTGCAGTTTATAGACCCATCGGGTCCGGATTCTCATCGCAATCGCAATTTCCTGTGGGTTACATATTACGCTTCTCTTGTGATCTTCGATTGCGATTGGGTGGGGGTCCCACCATATAAAACATAATATGTATGCCTTGGACCTCTGCAACATACGTAATGTGCGGCATTTATATGTATCCTCCATCGGAGTAGACGATTCCCGGAATAATATTTGTGTTGTATAACGCCGGTTGGAGTGAGCGATTCCCGGAATAATGTTTGTATATGTTATATGTGCTCTGCCGGTTGGAGAGTGTGATTCCCGGAATATTGGTCTGTATTATATGTCGCTGGAGTGAAGCGATTCCCGGAATTTTGTAACTGCTCTCTGCCTCTGCTCCACCGGTTGGAGAGTGCGATTCCCGGAATTTTGTAACTGCTCTCTGCCTCTGTCTCTGCTTCTGTTGCTCCTGTCGCTCTGCCTCTGCCTCTATTGCTGAGATAACGGTTCTACCTCTATTATATTCGTTTCCTCTGCCTTCATTTGCTTCTTTGCTACCTCTTTGCTTCAGCGCTGCCTCCTTTGCTTCAGCGCTGCCTCCTTTGCCATCAATGACAATATTTCCAACAACCTTTATGCATCTGGGAGTTCTTCTTGCTCTATCTTCTTTACATAGCTCATATGCTATGATGCTGGTACAACTTATTCCACCTTTCAGCAAATCCACTGCTTCCACTGACCTGCACAATCTTATCTCAAGACACATCAAAGTATCTTTCAAACCTGCAATATTTCCTTCAAAGATGTCTTTAAACTACTCCCATTCCATCAGTCAAAGGACTCACCTGTTCACTGTTTCATTTAGACATTCAAATACATCTCTGCAAAATTATCAACTTAAACATTCTTACCAGACCTTCCCGGGCATTCTCTGCTTCTCCATTCTAATCTCAACGTCGTTTGTAGCCTGATCCTCATCTTCATCAAACTCACTTCAGGGCAATTATACATCTGCTAAAATTAAAATTCAGTTTCCCAAAACAATCTTTTCAGAGCGTTAAGCTAGCTCTGATACCAAAAATTGATGCAGGGTGACCCTGCAACCCCAGAATATTTTCCAACACTGTTCGTATATAAATGTTTCTCCCAATCTTTGCCTCATATAAGATTCCAATCATTCACCAGCTGGCACTTTCAAATTAACATTGTATTTACATTCCAAATTTCTGCCTTCAACTTCTAGCAGATCACCTTGTCAATCTCTTCAATCCTCTCTCAAACTGCAACGCACAACTCGAATTTGGCAATCATCAGCAAACAACCAGATATTAAAATTTAGAACCTGGCAATCTACTTACCTCCTGTTCTGGCTTCCCATTTCCACGGTTCCACTCTTAAGCTCTCTACTACGTACCTTTCAACACTGCAGATGGATTCTACAAATATTGTATGTACTCCATCGCCAATTTTGAAATCAACTAATTAAATCGGATTCGAGGACTTTGTCCATCCAACGATGCTCAGCTGCAGCAATCTGGCAAATATAATAACTCAAGAAAAACCACAACTTCTGGCATATTAGAGCTGGGCTTCAACACATTCAACTAATAGTGATTTCTGAATTTACCCAATCGATCACTGCAAATGTGATTTGACCAAACTGTAGCATTCAACTTACCATGCGTTTCTACACCTTCGATTAAATTGACCACAGCATTCAAATTCATGTAATATAAATAATTACTTACAGATCTGTCTCGATCCCAATGCTATGGGTTCTGTTACTCGATCTTTCAAACTGGTCGATTCACCTGGCAATGATTCAGAACTCCGCTTATTATAAGAAAAAAAAAGTTGTGTCTACAATTTCTTCTATGAGATGGATCATTGACATTCCTTTCCACGTTGTTCAATCACCTCTGCGCGTTGGATTCACCGTTCACCCATATATATAACAGAATGAAGTAATAATCGAATGTTTATAATCAACTCCCAATACAAGCACTCCATGCACAATTTCGAACAATCAAGTTCGATTTTTATTCCCTCAAATATTTATGCAACGTAAATTCCTCAATCTTGAGTTCGATTGACGGAATACCATTCTTTCAAACAGGTTTAAACATTAACTGTGTGCCTGTCAACACAATTTCAAATATTGATTCTACACTCAACAGTTCAGTCAAATTTTCAATTTATCAATTGCGCCCTCAATGAAGTCGACTTGTCAAAGTCGATCTACCAACAGAGGTTCGATGTCTTTCCAATCCAGATTAGTATTGAATTCCTGAATTCATAAAAACTATTTAATCACTCCAACATCGATTGCAAAATTCTTGTTTTTTCCATAGAACTAGCGCTTTCCAACGAAGAATATTACAATTAAAATAAAAACACAGGCTGCAATCACTTCAAACAAATACACAGAAAAACAATACCCAAGCCACTACAATTCAATTATGCACACATCATAATTCTTATTCATAATATTCATAAAAGAAAACAGAGTCTCGGCCTTGGCCAGTTTACACAAAAAGATGACCTCTGTTACCAAAAAACACAATCCACTCCCATACTTTGAGCTATCGCTCCACACAGAAACTCCTTCTAATCTTCTCGCCCCCTGAATTATACCAGAAAACACAATTTATACAAAGAAATGGTTTCATGAACCAATTCTGATTCTGAACCAGAAATCTCTCAACCTCTCCTAAAAAATCTCTTCAAACCCATTCTTTTCTAAACCAACGCTAAATCAAGCTTTTTAAAATTCTATTCTAGCCAAATAAATCTAACTGTTTGGCCTGATCTCCACACAAGGAGGATCACTCAGCCACATATACCCTATCCTCATATTTAACAATAAATAAACACTCTCATTTATTTAAACAAATAAAATTAATTAAATTATTTTCTTCCAACCCCTTGTTAGTCACAACATGTGACCATGCTATCACATTGCTGACTAGGCCTGAATGCTCCTGCATCATTATCACAATCATCAACGACGTTGAAGGCTTTTGATGGAAGAACATATAAACCTTGTGGTATTATCAATAACCTGCATGTTGAATTAGGGGGAAAAATAGTGAATATTGATGTCGAGGTTTTTGACGGACCCCTTAACTATAATATTTTACTTGGAAGACCATGGGTATATGCGATGACTGCGATTGTTTCTACATACTTTAGAATGATTGCCTTTCCATATAAAGGTGCAATCATAGTCATTAATCAATTATCCTTCTTTGCCTCCGCTTTGCAGGTAACTGGGAGCGTTCCATTTGTTCACTTACCCCAACTAGAAATTCAGAACATTGGTGTAGGACTCTTAAAATATTCCACTCTCATGGGAACCTTTGCATTACTGCCGCCTGCGAAGTTGGCAGAAATTGCAAGTATAGATACCTGCTACATGATCTCTTCCACTCTATCTGGCTTAAGGGAGAGTACGAGTGATTCTGATATTTCTATGTTGGATGATTTTTTATCGCCCAGCCCTATTAAGCTAGCATAGCAATCAATCTATTTGGCTTGGGCGGAAAATCCGAAATCAGCGTCGCCGAGTGTTTGGGTTAATCATTCCTTATATTTTGGTACTCCATCTGATCCATGTTCCTTAATGTTTTTGACAGATTAAAATATTTTGGAAGCTATGATGTCAGAAGGAGAACCATGGAAAGATTATCATCATCGTTCCCATTTCCATATTATGAAGAAAACCATCTTAGTGAACTATATTACCCAACCATCAAAAATTTCTTTTCGAATTCTTTTCCAATTAATGCAATCAATTCTGAGCGAAATTTATCAAATATTGAAAAACCATTTCTATTGATATTTCAACCAAACCTGGCGTTGTAGAAAATATTCATGTCGGTGTATCTTGTTCTCCATCAGAACTTGAACCATATCGCTCTCTTTTTCGTGAATTTCGTGATGTATTTGTTTGGTCTTACGAGGAAATTCCAAGCATAGATACTAGTATAGTTGAACACACTATTAATATGTATCCTGATGTTAAATCGGTGCGTCAACGACTTCGTCCTATTCATCAAAAGAAGGCCACTGCCATGAAAATAGAAGTTGAAAAACTTTTGCGTGCTGGTTTCATTTATCCTGTTCTGCTAACTGAGTGAGTTTCCAATATCATTCCTGTTATGAAAAAAGAAGGGACCATTAGAGTGTGCGTCGATTATCAGGATGTTAATCAGGCTTGTCCAAAAGATAACTATCCTACTCCCTTTATCGACCAGATTATTGACGATTGTGCTGGATGTGAAATTTTTTCATTCATGGATGGATTTTCCAGCTACAATCAAATCAATATCTACCCAGATGATCAACATAAGACAGCATTTATTTGTCCTTGGGGCACATTCTCTTATAGGAAACTTTCGTTTGGTTTAAAGAAGGCTAGGGAAACTTTTCAGAGAGAAATGGATTATGATTTCAATGACATCAAGCACATTGTTAAACCATATCTAGACGATTTACCAGCGCATTCACGAAATCGGACTGATCACCCGATGCATTTGAGAGCCATTTCTTACACTGCCAACACTACAAAATATACCTCAATCCACATAAATGTGTGTTTTGTGTAGGTTCTGGTCGATTTCTCGGATTTGTAGTCTCAAAATAAGGAATTCGAATAGACCCATTGAAGGTTCAGGCCATTCTTGATGTGCCTGCACCATCAAATTTACTTCAGATACAGAATCTTCAAGGAAAGGCTAACTTCCTGAGAAGGTTCATTCCAAACTATGCCGAAATGGCTAAAGGATTTACTCGATTATTGAAAAATGGAGTTCCCTTCCATTAGGACCAAGTTGCGCAAGCTTCTTTTGATGCTGTCAAGGACCATCTTGTCCGAGCATCATTAATGTATCCTCCTAATTATCAAAATGATTATTTCCTATATATCGATGCGGCTGAAATGACCATTGCTATGGTTTTGGTCCAAGTAGAAGATGGAATTGAACATTTGATCTATTATTTGAGTCATAATCTCAATGATACAGAAGTTAACTACTCGTACGTAGAAAATCTTGCCTTGGCAACGGTTCAAGTTGTCCAAATATTTCGCCATTATATCCTGCTCCAAAAAAAAACAATAGTTTCGGATTGCAACCCCATGAATTATATCTTATCACATCAATTTCTGGGGGGGAAATATTCAAAATGGATTGTCATTTTGTAGGAATTTGATTTGGAATTCATCAAATACAAGTCAAAGAAGTATTTAGTTTTGGCTAAGCTTCTCTGTGACCCTCCCTCTGATAGTACTGCAACTACGTCAGAACCATCTATTCCAGACGAGTCTCTGTTTCTGATCGGATCATCTGATCCTTGGTATGGGGATTTCATCATTTATCTCCAAACCCAAAATTTTCGACCTAATACCTCTCGCTTTGAATAGCGACGTATTTGATACCAAGCCAAGGATTATCTAATCATCGGCGATACAATTTATCATCGTGGTGTCGATACCATTTTAAGGAGGTGCCTCACTCATGAGGAGGCCAAAAAAGTGTTAAATGATTGTCATGCAGGGGCTTGTAGCAGACATTTATCTGGATATGCTACCGCGCAGAAGATACTCTGCGCTGGTTACTTTTTGCCTACTATTTTTCGAGATTGTATCCTCGCAGTCAGAAATTGTCATGCATGCCAGATTTTTTATCGTAAGATCCGCAAACCACCAGCGCCAATGCATCTTGTTGTCTCTACGAGACCATTTACGAAATGGGGTATTGACTTCATGACCTTTAACCCTCCTTCGTCCAAGGGGCACGATTATATTATTGTCGCAGTCGACTATTTTACCAAATGGGCCGAAGTGATGCCTACATTCAACAACACAGGACAGACAGCTGCATTGTTTTTCTTCAATCATGTTATTGCACAGTTCGGGGTCCCACAAGCTATAGTTACGGATCATGGGAAGCATTTTCGCAACCATATGATGTCTGAATTGACTGCCAAGTTAGGATTGTCACATGATAATTCTACTCCTTATTATCCACAATCAAATGGAAAAGTTGAGGCTATATTAACAAAATTCTTAAACGAATGCTTCAACGAATGATAGGAGTCCATAAAAGGAACTGGCATTTGATCATGTACTCCGCCTTGTGGGCGTATCGAACCTTGATGAGAAACGCAACCGGATTTACTCCTTTTCAATTGGTGTATGGTCTAGAAGCTATCTTACCAATCCAATGCGAAATATCATCGTTAAAACTCGTGATAGACTTGTTACCTAATGCCTCAAAAGAAGAAGTGCATCTCCTTAACCTCATCCATCTTGATGAAACGCATCGTGAAGCCCAATTGGCCAACGAAGTGCATAAGAGACATATAAAGGAGCAATACGACAAAAATGTCCAGCCTCGCATCTACTAAGAGGGTGACTTGGTCCTTCTTTATGATCAAGAATCTGATGTAATAGGTACAGGGAAATTCGAGCCATTATGGCATGGCCCCTATATTTTCAACAGAGTTATTGGTAAGGGTGCCTATGAGTTAGTTGATTACGATGGAATTCCATTGGCGCAGCCTAGAAATGGGTTGTATCTTAAACGTTATTATGCCTAATCATGAGCATAGTAATTTTTTTTATTATATTGTATATATGTTGTTGACTTGCATTCACTATCTTAATTTTTTTTTAGAGTTTTCTTGACGTTATTAATCCGCTTTGCATTTCATCGCAGATGTTTGAATCTTTAAAACCATTTATTGGATATGCTGATAGTGCTAGTCGTAGTACGTAGAATCTATCCTCTGCAGCGTGGGCCACTTTTTCTCCGAACGACGAGTTAGTGAGTTTTCAAGGGATTTGTATTGGTAGATCGACAAACAATATCGTTGAGTATAGCGCATTGATCGAACTTCTCTCTGATGCCATTTCATTTGGTATTAACCGCATAATCATAAGGTTAGACTCACAACTTGTGGTATTACAACTTACTAGTATTTATACTGTTAGAAATCCAACACTTCTTAGATTGTTCCTAAGAGTTCAAATTTTTGAAAGACATTTTGATTTTTTTCAATATCAAAACATTTCTAGAAATTTGAACACATTAACTGATTCATTAGCTAATCAATTTTTAGACAGACATTTGCAGCATATGTAAAGGAAACATTCACATCATTGAATAGGATTGCACAATAAACATGGGAAAAACTCTGAAAACATATAGAAAGATAGTTATAGGTTTTTACAAAATTTGTGCCCAAGACACATTGGTCATCTGACCTCAAAATGTATGCAAAATGTCACAGGTAAACTAGTGGTGCTCATGATAGCATGCTATAGATCTAGAAATCCTACGGAGTAACCACATCCAATGGTTAGGAACCCCAGTAGCGTGTCGCTGCAGTCGCATGGGTAACTCTTCGATCCGGAAATATATAATTCCGAAGGTAAACCCCTCTATGTGCTGCTGAAGCTCAGCTAGAGTCTCAGCCATATCAAGGTCCTGAAGGATTGCTCTCCCGACAGCCCTCTCTACTGGCGCATCTGCTTCATGCTTTGGTTCCTCTACTGGTTGAACGCAACCAATATCTACATTACATCAAACATTTAGTTTAGTCTTGGGAAAACATCAAAATACAAAAACATTGTATAAACCTTAGGAAAATCAAAAAACATGGTCAAAACATTCTTACCCATTGCACCCCACTGAGCGCCTTCTGGTAATACTAAATCTGGATCTCCTCGAAAGTCGATGCATGTGTATGCGTACTCATCGATGGCGATGATATGTCACTGGAACCAGGCGAAGAATGCAATAGAGAACACAACGATTGATTGGCCTGCATGCCTACCCATGATTTCCACCCATCTCTACATCTGAGGATCTCTAAGACTAGCTATATCCAGTGTCACATGTTGTAGCTGCATCAGCGGAATCCGTTCCAAAGCGAAGGAGATAAGGATTGAACCATAACTAAAATTATTCTTCCTTCCTCCCTTTGCTTTGTTCAGTTGTTCCTTTATTTGAGATAGAACAACTTCAAACCAGTTGAAGACTATTGGCTCTAAGCACTCTAGTGTGTACTGCATATACGATCTATTCGCTACCTGTAGTGTAACGTTGCAACAAGTTTAGTGATTGTGAAAAGGATAGTTCTCAAAGGAAAATCTCTGACATCTCGGATGTTTATTTTTCCATCTTTGCTAGGTTCTACCCCTAGATAGCAGTACTGCAGAATATAATCCCTCATTGTCTCTCCTCCAACAGTAGACCCTGAGAGTGATATGGGCAAACCTCTCCTCGACAAACTTGTGAGAAAATATACATCCTCAAATTTTATGGGAACCACTTGGTTCTTAATATGAAATGCCTCTATCACTGGATCCCATGCTCAAACTAATAACTCCAAGAGTTCTATTTGTTGCCTCATTCCCGACAATTTGAAGTACTTCAGCAGTCCACAATCTCTTAGGGCTCTTATAGTACCCGGATCATTTAAGGAAATCATATATTTTTCTTCATGTTCTCTTTCCCTCCATGTAATCATCATTGTAATCCGATGAAAACCTGAAATACAACCATAAGATCCATTAGATTCCATTCATTGCAAAAAACTAAGCAAATTTTGAGCACAACATGAAAATCAAAAACTTGAACTGCGCCCAACGCACTCCCTGTACTGAGACAGTGTGTTGCACATGCAAGTACCCTTCACTGTACCTGCTATGCAACGCAGGTTTCGACATTCAGGGGTGCGTTGCCCTGATTTTGGGCAGAATTTACCCTAGGGGCTTTAAAACCCTAAAAAATTGCAAAAATTAAAGATGAAATGGATACCAAGGGAAAGAGGAGGTTCATGGTACTAACCTGGATCAAACATCAACGAAATCTGTCCATAGAAACGACCGCATTTGATGACTGAAGTTTGGGGGAAAAATTAGGTTCAAAGCTCCAAAATGCAAATGGTAACTATGGAATGATGAAAATGAATAGTGAAACTACTTTTAAATAGTCGTTTAATTATTTGCAAGTTAAATTTATTGCTATGACTATAGTTTTATTATGTTTTTATCATGAAACAGGTATTTTTAATCCATTTGATGTTGTTCTGAACATGAAATACAACTGATGAATAGATTAATCGTGCAGATTTATTCAAAGAATGACTTGACCATAAAGCATACTTTTCCTCCTTATTTTTCAAGCTTTGTTAAAAACGAAAAAGGATTTGAAGCACACTTTTATCTCTTTTTCGAGCTTCAATAACAACGAAAAAGGAACCCCTGGAGTCTTCTTTCAGCTCTTTTCAGACTTTGATAATGTGAAAATATTGCCGATCACTTGTCTTTTCGAGCCCGTTAAAGTAAATGAATTGATATCTACTCAGTATAAGTTTAACCCTTTTCCGGACTGATATGGATTATTTACGAAAAAGGAATACCTTGGTTAAACATGACCAAAGAGGTTCTCTCAGATATTATTTTACACTTTTTCGGGTTTGAGTGACAAATTTACGAAAAAGTACTTATGGATTTCTCTTTCGTCCTCTTTTTCAGACTCTCTAAATATGAAAAAGGACTGGGCTATCACTATCGTTAAGCTCGTTAAAACATAAAATAGCGACGGGCTTGTCGATCATGGCAAGAATCGAGTTTCGTTCATCGCTAGACTCGTTAAATTATTAAATAGCGATACTTTATTTTCCCAAAGTGTTGAATTATAGATCAAGCAAATGTTATCCTCCTCAAGATTGTTAAAAAATAAATAGGTACTGGTCGACAAATGACCGGGGAAAATTTTGGAAAAATGAGCAAGAATTCTTTATGGTAGTAAGTCGCTCTTGAACATGACACTTCTTTCACTCCATGTCAGTGATTGTTTGGGTTGGGTAATCATCTTGACGGTTCATTCACACCTATGGTTCATCATACCTTCACTTCGGTTTTGGGTCAATGCTACCAACTCATCACAGTGTCACCGATATGTTCAAGAGAAGTCATCCAGTGAAAACTTCGTCCTTCTGCAATACTCATAAACCTTCATTCCCATGACCGTCATCCCTAAAAATTGATATATCAAGTCATACCCTTGTCTCTGAAATTAGTAACTCCAGTTTTAAAATAAGGTGACTTCCTGTCAACGACAAATCAATATCCAAGAAGTTCACTTAGAAACATCAAATTCCAATACCATGAGGCTTGTTACAGCATCGACAAGATCCTCACTTCCGGATCTTTGACTGAAAGATTTTGTTTGGCGTTCGACATCAAATCATCTATTCACGCCTTACGAAATGTACTGCAGTACCTTGAGGGCCATTGACATTAATGGTGGTTCTCTCGCGTTTGTTAACAGCTCACATCATTGGCTGATAATCAAACGATGTCTTTCCATGTTCGACTACAAATCATATATTCGCATGGCTAGACTTGTACCCGAATGATCGAGTGAATGAGATAAGAAGACCCGAGATCTAGTTTCATCCATCCAGGCTGCGATTTCAGGATTTTTGTACACATCATCTATACGGTGACCTTACATATAGATTGTCATTCAAACATGGGCCTATATCTGTAGGCATTTCTGCATTTGGGCAACATTCCAATGAAGACGACTTTCTGAATTATGTACATGTTATTAGATTGTTTTATGTTTTGAACATGGAAATGCCTACCCTCAGCAATAATGATCAAAAGAGGATATATCATGATGTAATGTACTGTAATATTGATGCAGGTGACCACTCCGCTTCATCTCCAGTCCATCACAGTGTAAAGCATCTCATTCAAAAGTTATTATTATTATTTCGACTTCATGCTTTAGGGGGGAATTTGTTATAGGTCAATTTGGGCACCATTCCCAATGACCTGGTTAACTGGACATCATCTCCAGGACCAATTATTAATAGTCTATCATTCCCTATCATTTCAAGTTGCTATATGCCCTAAGACAGGAACAAGACAAATCAAGCAAGAATTTCATCAAGCAAAGGTTTCCAAGGTTTGAAGCTTATTATATAGCATATGAGAGCTCACCAACACAGGCTCTAAGGGGCCTAAGTGTGTTGCATATGCAAGTAGCCCCATGCAAGGCTGCTATGAAAATCACTTCCTGACATTCACAAGTGCGTTGGTCACATTGGGAGCGAAATTCTCATTGTTCTAGAATCTCCACTTGGCCAGTGCCTTCTAGAAGAGTTCACATGTGTCAAGCTTCGGATCCAAGTGTCCATTTTACATCTACATGATTGGAAACATGTTTTTTCTATTATTATAAAGTCATTGATTGCAAAACAACCTACAATTCATTTATAAATTGAGCACAGATCTGAGTTCTTGAGGGGGAAGAATTTGAGAAGAGAAATGTTGGAGAATTTTCAATTGAGAGCTAGATTTGTATAGCTGTTGCTGGAGAGATTTATACTATGATGAGGCTTGGGGATGTTGCTGGAAGGGTCACTTCAAATCAGTCACTTGGTTGTAACCTCTCCTTCTATCATCAATAAAGAATACTGCGTATTTTTCCTTATATGCATCTGTATTGGCTTTGATTTTCCATATTGCAAGATCTTAGTTGATGTATATGGTTTATGCTTTACTGATTTAGAAAAATAGCTTGAATAGACATCTATATTATTGCATCTTCTATTGTTTTAGTGTTATTTCTTGCAGGAAGCATTCCGCACAAACCGCTTGAATTTGAAGTTGCAACAGAAGCGACAGAAGGATCCATTTGGAAGCAACTAACCAAGTAAGACTCCAATCCTCTTTGTGTGTTTATTATTAGTTAGGAAAAGTAGTCGTATAGTCTTTAATCTGTTATTCTAGACTAGAACCTTTCTAGGGAAGCATGATTTATCTATAATTCACAATTCTGGCCCAACAATGGAGATGCCTTATCTATACGAGGAAGGTCCTAGAACAGAAACAAGAATAAGGTTTCGAGTTGGAGATCTAAATCTCCAGGAAATTTTGTAAAGGTGTGTTGGAAATGCAGAAAGGAAGGGCACTACAAAAAGGACTGCAAATCTAAAGCTCCTGAGAAAGGAAAGGGATATGATGATGCTCCTTCTGCAGAGGTAAAAACCACCTCGGATGAAGGTGGGGATGTGTATTTGGCCTCTTATTCAAATACACATGTATATCAAGAGGCATGTTTGATTGGCTCAGGTGCATCCTTTCACTTCACTCCCCATAGGGAGTGGTTCTGCGAGTATGAGAAGTATGATCGTGGTGATGTCTTCATTGGGTATGATAGGAAGACCAAAATCATCGAACGTGGAAAATTCAAACTGAAGCTGCAAGGTGGAAGGATTAGAACACTTCCTGGTGTTCTGCATATTCCTGCATTGGCCAAAAATCTGATTTCTATAAGAAATATGGATGATGCAGGTGTAAAAAAAGTGTTCGAGAAAGATACCTGCAAGATGGTTCAGGGAGCACTAGTATTAATGTGGGGAGTTCGGATTGGCACTATATACAAGCTTTAGGGTAGCACTTTTATTGATGGGTGCAATAGCTCTATGGTTCCTAAAAGTGGATTGAAAAGCCTAGCAGTGTCTAGAGAAAAGACCATGCTATGGCATCAAAGGCTTGGACATATTGGAGAGAAGGGCCTTCGGATACTGCATGGAAATGGTATGGTAGAAGGTATGTATAATTTCTCTCTGGATTTCGATTTCGATGAAAATTGTGTATATGGGAAGCAGAATCGGGTGAGTTTTCCTTCTGGTGCTAAGAGGGTGAACAAGATATTAGAGCTTGTGCACAGTGATGTGTTTGGACATATGTCGGTTCCATCACTGGGAAAATTTGTGTATTATGTCTCATTCATAGATGAGTTCTGAAGGAATACATGGATATATTTCTTGAGGAAGAAATATAAAGTCTTTGACAGATTTAAAGAATTTAAATCTGGTGGAAAACCAGATAGAGAAGAAGATAAAGGTGTTGAGGACAGATAATGGTGGAGAGTTTTGCAAGAAGGTATTTGAAGAATTTTGTAAGAAGTGTGGTATATCATGGTAGAAGACTAATCCATACACACCTTAGCAAAACGGAGTTGCAGAAAGAATGAACGGAACACTGATGGGAAAGGAAAGAAGCATGCTCAATGGTAGCGGGTTAGGACAGGATTTATGGGCAGAAGTAGTGGAGACTACATGTTACCTGGTTAACAGATCACCTTCATCAGCATTGGAGGATGAGACTCCACATGAGGTATGGACTGGTAAGAAACCCTCTCTTTCACACCTGAGGGTATTTGGATGTGATGCATATGTACATGTTCCAAAGGAGAAAAGGACCAAGTTGGATAATAAATCTGAAAGGTGCATCTTTATTGGGTATAAGGATGGTTTAAAAGGTTACAAGATTTGGAACCCAAAAACAAGGAAGGTTGTGTACAGTCGAGATGTGGTGTTTAGAGAGGTGAAATATGTTGGTAAACATGAAGTCCTACCAAAGGAACTTGAGAAGATAGATTTTGGGCTAAAGGAGGATGAATCAGACTCTACAACAGAAGAAGATTCAGAAGAGGAAGAGCCACAAACTCCAGCTGTGAGAAGGTCAGTTCGGGAAAGAAGGTGACACCTATGTATGAAAAAGTGACATAGGTTCATACATAGCTGTCAGGGAGGCAGTAGATTCAGAGGATGTAAAACTCTGGAAGGAGGCCATGGTTGATGAAATGGCATCCTTGCACAAAAATGAGGCATGGGATCTGGTGGTGTTGTTGGCTGGAAGGAATCCCATCGGGAGAAAATGGATGTTTAAGAAGAAGATGAATGTAGAAGGCAAGGTGGAGACATACAAAACTCGATTGGTAGAAAAAGGTTATTCCCAGGTGCCGAGAATTGATTTTGGTGACATTTTTTCTCTTGTTGCCAAGGTTACTTCTATTAGATTATTTTTATCTGTTGTTGTTGCCTTTGATTTTGAGGTAGAATAGATGGATGTGAAGACAGCATTTCTTCACAGGGATCTAGAAGAGGAGATCTACATGAAGCAACCTAAAGGCTTTATGATGAAGGGTAAGAAAGAACTGGTATGCAAGTTAAAAAAGTCTATGTATGGGTTAAAACAGTGACCAAGGATGTGGTATCATAAATTTGATACCTATATATGGGGACTTGGCTTCACCAGAAGAAAAGAGGATCACTTTGTATATTTTAAATTAATTGGTGACCGTGTTATTTATTTGGTATTATATGTGGATGATATGTTGTTGATTGGAAATGACAAAAAAATTATCCAGGATTTGAAGACCCAATTGTTTTGCAAATTCGACATGAAGGATCATGGTGCTGCAAACTATATTTTGGGCATGGAAATTAAGAGAAAGTGGACAAAGAGGAAGCTCTGGTTAAACCAAAGGAAGTATGTCGAGACAATATTGCAAATGTTCAATATGCAAGATATTAAACTGGTGAAGGTTCCTATTCCTATAGGTGTAAAGCTATCTATTGAACAATGTCCCAAGGCACAAGAAGAAGAGGAGGATATGTCTTGTGTTCCATATGCAAGTGCAGTGGGTAGCCTGATGTATGCAATGGTCAGTACTAGACTAGAAATTTCACATGCAATGGGAGAATTGAGGAGGTTTATGTCAAAACCAAGGAAGGAGCATTAGACAGCAGTGAAGTGAGTTTTCATATATTTGTGTGGCACTAGTGCTTATGGTTTGTGCTACCAGGGAAGACCGGGATTGGATAGATTTTTGGACATCCGTGGATGTAGACTGGGCTGGAGATCTGGACCAAAGAAGATCTACAAGTGGGTATGTGTTTAGCCTATTTGGAGGTGCATTCAGTTGGATGATTAAAATACAATCTATAGTGGCTCTTTCAACTACAGAGGCAGAATACATGACAGCCACTCATGCAAGAAATGAAGCAGTTTGGTTGCAGAGATTTGTGTTCAAGTATGGGGTTAGTGCAGCAAGCTATAAGGATAGACTGTGATAGGAAAAGTGAATTTTTCTTGGCTAATAACCCTACTTATCATTCAAATACAAATCACATTGATGTTCAATATCACTTTGTGAGAGATATGGTTGAGAATAAAAGGGTGTTGCTGGTAAATGTGGACACTTTGAAGAATGTTGCAGATTCATTGACGAAGTCTATGAGCACTAAGAAGTTCTCTTGGTGTAGAGAAACATTGGGTGTTGCAGAATTGGACTAATGACTAAGCTCTCCTGTGGCCCCTTACGGAAAGAAAACAACAAGTGGGAGAATGTTGGGTATGTGTTATATTCTTTCCATAATTAGTCGCACGCACGAGGGGGTCACGGGAGGGGGGGGGAGCGATATTCTCTCCTATATGTTGTGCCGGGTGCAGCAGGGGGGGTGGCAGTTCCCCCTATTTGGGGTTTGGGGCAGTGCCCCGGGGAAATTTTTTTGGACCCTATTTTTCGGTTGGCGGACCCGCCCATGGTTTTGTGCATGGGTTTGCACATGGTTTTGGGGCATGATGGTTTTTGACCCCTGGTATTTTGTAGATCCAATAAAGGGAACTACGGTTATGTTCTAATATAAGGTTAATGGATTGGGGGTTATGAATGCTTCGACATGTATATATACATGTTGTAGCACTAAAAGGAATATAATCAAAAATCAAGTTGGAAGTCCCGATTTGGGATCCAGGGGAAAATCTTTGTGTATATTTGTTTTATGTTTTATGCTCTCGCTATTGTTTTCTTTTTTTAAGATTCGTTTGCAGATAATATATGTACAAGGTTAAAACCTACACAGGGACCACTAGGCCATGTGCTATATCAATTCAAAGATCCACCCCACTCATCTTTGAATCCATCTGGAAATCCAGCTAAACCAAAACATGAGAACTCTAAAACACCATGGATATCCAGAAATGGCAAAGCTAGGTTGAAAACACTGTCACAACTGGAAAAACCCATGCCAAGAAAGAAAATAACCACATGCAATACCATGCATCCCAAATATAGCAAGGAAAATACACATGTAAATCGATACTTGCCAAGAATCCTATTGTCACTACTTGATTCATGCTCCTCCTTGATTGCTTCTTTCTTTTTCCTGCTTTATTTACATTTTTGCTCCAATGCAAAAATGATCAAAAAAATCTAAGTGTCCAAGAGTGAGAGAAAGAGAGAGATAGTAATGAGAGAGCTCCAAAAATTCACTAACCAAAAGTACCAACTGATCCTTAGAAGCCTTTTTATAAAAGAGGCCTCTATTTTCTTCATTTTCCATTATTTTCCTTCATTTTTCTCCTCACATGCAACATGTAACCTTTCATATCCCTTTTCTCCTAATTTCCATTATTTTCATAAATAAATGTGCCAAAAATGTCATTTTTCGTTTACAAAGACTTTTCCTTTTCCTTTTCCTATTTTTTTAGCCATATCAAACCAAATTAACACCCCCTAGGATGTCTTGCCCAACATTCAGCTTGGAATAAGTGTCCCATCAACCATGGCTATTATTTTTTTAACTTTTTATTACATGGAAGTTTCACCAGGGCTATTGTAGAACCCTCCCCCTTGGGGGACACCGTCCTTGGTATTCAACCACACATATACCTCAGCAAAACTGCTGAGAAGAAACCATACTGCCCATGGATCTTTATAACATAGCTTGATGCAGTATTTTTAATGATCACCCTGTTGAAAATAAAACCAACATTACATCATAACAACATGACAATTATAATTACATGACACCATACCGCTTATTGGAGATTTATAACATAGCTCATGGAAAATTTACATCCATATACATATGTATATATACCCTAACATCACATCAAAACATATATCAAAACATCACCAAAACATATGCCAAACAAAACCAACATCACACCAAAACTTCTTTGCCTCAACTAGAAAACAAGGAAGGATACATGGCCCACATCTGATCTGCCATCTCCCATGTAGCTTCATCAGGCCCAAAGTGCTTCCATTGCACTTTAAATTTCTCTATTGCTCGGTTCTGGGGCATGAGCACCTTTTTATGCAATATACACTGAGGCTCTGATTGGAATTCTCCATCTGGTTCCACCTGCAATAGAGACTAGTCAATCACATGATCAACATATTTAAAATACTTATTAAGAAAATATATATGAAAAACATCATGTACTTTCATTATGGAAGGCAGTGCAAGTTGATAGGCCACAAGTCTGATCCTCTCAATGATCCTGAAGGGTCCACAAAATCGTAGATCTAGCTTGGCACATGATCCAATCCACAAGGAGCTCTTCTTGGGCTTGATACACAAGTACACCTGATCCCCAACCTGAAAATTCTTGAACAACATGTTCCTGTCTGCATAAATCTTATGCCTATCCTGCGTTTCTTTCAATTTCTTCTTGATCACCTGCATTTCTTGTTCCATTTCTTCCAACATCTCTAGTCCAAGCAATACCTTATTAACCAAATCACTTCAACTTATAGGAGTGTTGGAACTCTGCCCATACATAGCCTAAGATGGACTCATCCTCAATGACTCTTGGTACCCGTCGTTGTAGGCAAACTCTACCAATGGAAGATACTCTTCCCACTTGTGTTGTTGATGTATTACATACATCCTCAACATATCCTCTAATATCATGTTGACCCTCTCAGTCTATCCATCTGTCTGCGGATGATAAGTTGTGTTGAAGGCCAAATTAGTTCCAAAACCTACAAACAACTCCTTCCAAAAATTGGAAGTGAACTTTGAAGTTTTCATCCCTGTCGGACACAATATTCTTTGGAACACCATGCAATCTTATTATGTCTCGAATAAACACCTGTGCTACATCGCTAGCTGAGTATGTAGTCTTCACTGGTAGTAAATGTGAAACCTTTGTTAACCTTTCCACAACAAGCATGATGGAATTGTGTTGTCTAGATGTCTTGGGAAACCCTGTGATGAAGTCCAGGGAAATGACCTCCCATTTCCACTCTGGTATCACAATCGGTTCTAGCAATCCACCCGAATGTTTACACTCGGCCTTAACCATATGAAAATCCAAACATCTAGCTACAAACTCTACCACATCTTTCTTTAGAATCGACCAATAATAGAATCTCTTCACTATAGTCAATGTCTTTTGTTAGCCTGGTTGACCCGAATATGGTTTCACATGAAACTCCCTCAAGATCACCTTCTTGAGCTTAGTGTTGTCTGGTACATATATCCTATCTCTAAATCTAACCAATCCATCTATCGTGCGATGGTAATCCAAATCCTGTACACGTGTACTTGTACCTGTACCACATGTACATGTACTTGTGCGAACACCTATAGCTATACATACACCAACACATATACATGTATATGTACATGTACCTGTACCTGAACATGTACATGTACCAACACTTGTACCTATACCTGTACATTGCTGCAACTTGTGCACAATCTCCATATACCTATGATCATGTTGACCTGCCTACAAGATCGTATCCTGTAAGTCTGTCCCATAGGATCTCATCACTACTAATTGATTTACATGTACTCGCCTGCTAAGAGAATCTATGACCTTATTCTCCTTTCCCTTAATATACCTAATATCGAAGTCAAACTCGATGATCGTGCCGAACCATCTAGCCTATTGGGCATTCAGATTTGGCTGTTTAAATGGGTACCTCAACCCAATGTGGTCACTCATCAATACAAACCGCTTGCCAAGAAGATAGTGCCTCCACATCTTCAGTGCATGTATGATCACTGCAAGCTCAAGATCATGTGTCGGGTAGTTCTGCTCATGTTCATTTAGCTTCCGTGACTCATAGCATAACACATGTCCATCCTACATAAGGACTCCACCAAGTCCTCTCTTACAAGAATCTGTACACACTAAAAACTCCTTGTCTGGATATACAATATTTAACACTGGAGAATCTGTCAACAACTGCTTAAGCTACTCGAAATTGGCCTCACACTCCTCTTTCCAATCAAACTTCTTACCTTTCCTCTGAAATGATGTAATAGGATAAGCAATATGTCAGATGTTCTTGATTAACCTCTTGTAGTAACCTACCAATCCCATGAATGATATCACCTCATATACATTCTTAGGAGCTACCCACTCCATGATGGCCCTTATATTCTTTGGATCTGCTACAATTCCTTCCTTGGAGACAACATGTCCCAAGTAGTGTACCTCAGTCTGGAATAAATTGCATTTGTTGATCTTAGCATAAAACTGATGCTCTCTCAACAAACTCAACACTGCTACCAAATGCTCGGCATGCTCTTCCTCATTTTTAGAATACACCAATATGTCATCAATAAACACAATCATAAACTTTTCCAAATAAGGACGCAACACATTGTTCATCAAACACTTAAATGTAGTTGGGGAATTAGTCAAACCGAATGGAACTACAACAAACTCGTAATGTCCTTACCTAGTCCTGAATGCGGTCTTGTAGATGTTCTTCTCTTTCATACGTACTTGATGATATCCCAATTTCAAGTCGATATTAGAGAACATTGTTGCTCCCTTCAGCTGATCAAATAAACCATCAATCCTCAGTAATTGATACATGTTCTTGATGGTAACTTTGTTTAGTTTCATGTAGTAAATGCATATTCTGAGAGTGACATCCTTCTTCTTCATGAACAACACAAGTGCACCCCATGGCGATACACTTGGTCTAATGTACCCTTTGTCCAAATTTTCCTTCAACTGCAATTTTAAATCTACTATATATGGTGTACTCATCCTGTAAGGTGTTTTTGATGTTGGAGCTACCCCTATACGGTGGAAACTCTCAAATCTCTGCTGGAAACACATCCTTTAACTACTACAAAATTGTATACATGTTCAACACATCTGCAGCCTCAACTTATTTACCTTTGTCACTAGAGATATGAATTGAAAATAGCACACATCATTTCCTACGACTGTGCTTGTCCTGCATGGTTGTCACCATATGTGGCTTTCTTCTTTCCCTGTAATACTCTTGGTTCCCCATTTTCATCCAAGCATTCAATAGCTTTGTCATAGCAATCTACCTTGGTCCTGTGGAGATGTAACCAATCCATACTCAATAACATATTGTAGGAACCCAATGGCAATATGTTCAAGTGTGTTGTTGTATGCATACCATTTAATTAAAATGCACAAGATCTTACCCAATGGTGAGCTATTTTCTTCGTGTATGTGGGCAACTAAACTAACCAATATTTTGCATCTTCCAATTTCTTCAAGTCTCCATCAAAAGTAGGTGGTTTTTCTTTCTTTAATTCATCTGGAAAGTATCCCCTGTCACTCCTGTAAGGATGATACTGATGACAATCATGATTTCTATATGAACCAGAACTAGAATGGTACCTATACTCATCACTCCTCCTATCCAAAGTGTCCAACAACCTGCCATCTCTCACTATATCAGCTCTATGTGACCTTTGTCTACCAGCAGACCTATTTCCATATGCCCCATTAGTTTTTTCCTCCTATCCATAGTTGATCCTAAGTGACCCTTGTTTCTGCAAATATCACAAACTCTAAAGAAGTATTGCATTCACCTCTCATTGTTTCTCTTGTGCATGTATGATCCTATCATTATCTGCCTTACAACTCCTTATTTCTTCCTTTAGGCTTCTCAATGTGTCTGCCAAATGAGAAGAGTTCCCACCATTCTGCTCATATGACTCATAGGGAGAGTCCTTGTAGTCTAAAATCTTTCTATCCATGTTGATCTTTCTTCTTGCCAAGCATAATATGTCGATCAGACCAAATAATAATAAACCCACGTACCTTAGTGTAATTTTGGGGGGATATATCCTGCAAGATCAACCAATCGTTGTAATACATGTATAGATATAACCATGACAACATATAAACATATAATTTCTAGGCATATAAACACATAAATGTCAATCTAGTTGGAGTGCAGTCATTAATGCATGCCCATACCAAATACACAACATGACCTAGTGCGTGACAATCTCAACCATACCAAATACACACCAATGCAAACTTGGCCACACACAATCACAAGCATGGACCATACATGAGCATAAGAAACATGTAACCCAACATGACTGACCAATGCATATTCAACACATGACATCACTCAAGAACGCATACACAGACAACACACAACCATGACCAATATGTGACCTAACATAACCAAGAAATGCATATACAATATGTAAATCAATGTGCATACACAATACATAAGCACGAACAACGCACAATAAGTCATACATTCATGGTAGCATTTCAACAACAACATCATCAGCACTTCCATGGCGACACTGTTACCACCATGGCCAACACAACGTGGATGCAAAAACCACATACACCATAGGCATGATAAACACATAAGAAATCAAAATAACACATGATCAACACACTATCGGCATTCATTCTAAGAGTTGAACCATGATCTGATACCACTCTGTAACACCCTCTTCCCACATCTACCCAAGTAACCAGAAAACTGGGGTAAACATGCAACGAGAGGCTACTAATATGAGATTCAACCACCTATATTTCCTTAAGGAAGTGGAACCAATGGAAAATTGAGAAACAGACCTTACACATCATCAACAACACCTTCAGAGATAACCCAACCTCCCAGACCCCTAAACCTTGAGGGGGAACTAATTTTGACCCTTTTGAGCCTTAGCCACGGGCTTTTAAGGGTAAGGGAGTGTCTAGAATCCTATATCCGCGGGCACGCCAAGGCAAGGTCGTGGCCAGGGCCCCAAAAAGTCAGTTTTGTGCCTACAACTCTGGGATTTGTGCCACCTTTATAGCCCCACAGCCCAGAACTTCATGAAACTTTAGGAGAGAATAAATAAAATTAAAAAAAAGGTATGGAAGCAATCACATCATCAGGAACTCATACAGACCCATCCTAGCCATGACAGGAATTTCATCAAACATATCATAAACATTGCATCTACAGGTTTTAACAACAAATTTAAACATAGGGGTCTCATACTTATCTGAGAATCGCTAAGAAGAATTTCTCCCTTACATCATTAGCTGCAATACAATATATTTGACCATAGATACAATGTGAATTAATTTACAAGTAAAAAAATTGATATATCCATACATCATCACTGATAAAATACATGTCTATAACCAGCATAATAGCAACAGAAATACCATGGGTATAACATCAATGAAATCCACATAATAACTAGTACATTTGTATACCAAATATCAAAGGAATGAGCTCTTCATTACTAAATGTAAAAACAACCGGAGATGGGACTTCCACATTCCACCTGACTATAGATTGGTTGAGCCAAATCTATCTTCATCCAATCATGATCATGCCATATTCCAAGCATGAATGTGGGACTCAAATCGAAAAACCAACTAGGGCATCCTGAGGTTAAACCACCTCACCCTCATCAATAGAAATCATGCTTTACGGTGATCCATCCTGTATCACTAGGCCAACATAATAAACATGTCATAACCATCTTTACAGTGATCTACCTCGATCACTAGGCCAACACAAGCATGGATATCACCATGTTCTCTCCGTCTAAACCGTGAGGAATTTTCCTGTCTCCTAATCTCTCAGGATTTCCCACAACCCAAAGTCTAAATCATGGGTCACTAGGCCCTAAACAAGGCATATTCTCTAGGATATACCACAATCCCAAACCCGAGATTCCTAGGCATGAATGAGAGAAAACCACCTCTAGGCTTTACCGTATATCCCTCCATTCACTGGTCGAAGATTCCTAGGCCCACCAAGGTAACACAATCTTGGCTTTACCACAACCCCAGTCTGGCTCAGGGGTTACTAGGCCAATTGATTTACCGTGATCCGCAGTCCTATTCAGGGACCACTAGGTCATGTGTTATATCAACTCAGAGATCCACCCCTCTCAACTTCAAATCCATCTGGCAATCCAGCTAAACCAAAACATGAGAACTCCACAACACCATGTATATCCGGAAATGGAAAGCCTAGGCTAAAAACATTGTCACAATTGGAAAAACCCATGCCAAGATAGCAAAGAACCACATGCAATACCATGTATGCCAAATATAGCAAGGAAAATACATATGCAAATCGATACCTCCCAAGAATCTAGTTGTAGTTGTTTTATTCTTACTCCTCCTTGCTTGCTTCTTCCTTTTTCCTACTTTCTCGCCTTTCTTTCTCCAATGCCAAAATGCTCCAAAAACTCTACTGTCCAAGAGTGTGTGTGAGAGAGAGAGAGAGAATAATGAGAGAGTTCCAAAAATTCACCGGCCAAAAGTACCAACTGATCCTCAAAAGCCTTTTTATAGAAGAGGCCTCTATTTTCTTCATTTTCCTCCTCACATGCAACCTGTGATCTTTCATCTCCCTTTTATCTTAATTTCCATTATTTTCATAAATAAATGTGCCAATAATACCATTTTTCCTTTCCAAATCCTTTTCCTATTCCCTTAGCCATATTAAACCAAATTAACACCCCCTAGGATGTTTTACCCAACATTTAGTTTGGAATAAGTGTTCAATCAACCGTAGTTATAATTTTTTTAATTTTTTATTACATGCAATTTTCACTAGGGTTGTTACAAAGAAACAATGTTGGGGCCCCAAGTGGAATAAGTGGGTGGCCACCAATATCCACCTGGATCAGAAGCATGGTGGTGAGAGTTAGTGCGAAGGTGATTATGCATGCATGTTATTTTTCTAAAGATTTGATGTTGTAAGGTCTCGTCAAATTTCCTAGTGATTAACACATCTAGGAAATGAATGCTCTTATATGCTTCTAGTTCCACACTAAATTTGATTCCTTTTGAGATAATATTGAAGTGTTTAAAAAAATTGTCCAATTCCCCATTCCCATGGGACCATTTTACATTTGTATCATCGACATATATTTTCCACCTTGAGGATTTCAACAAGTAAGAATCTAGAGTTTTCTTTTCAAACTTCTCCATCAAGAGGTTAGCAACAATGGGTGAGAGAGGAGACCCCATTGCTACACCTATAATTTGTTCATAATACCCCCCTTGGAAGCCAAAGAATATAGAATGGAGACAAACTTCATATTTTTATCGTTTCTAGCTCTACTACTTCTTTGACTACTTGAATAACTTCATTTAAAGGAATCTTGGTGAAGAGTTTGACAATGTTAAAACTTATGAGTATGTCACTCGGTTCAACTTTCTTTGCTTTGATAAGATTGAAAAATTCACTAAAGTCACTTTATGTAAGATTAATTTTTTTTTACTATGGATTTAAGATGCCAGTCACATATCTTAATAGCTCGTAAGTGGGGGAACTAATAATGTTGATTTTTGGCCTGATGGTACCCATTCCTTTTCGATTTTTGGAAGGCTATAAATTCTCAAGGTGATTTTTCATTTCAGAGTTAATCATCTCGTCATTCTTTCATCAAGGTTGGATTCCTTATTAATCTTTTTAAACTCCTTGATGACCTTGGAAATTAGGTTACTCTCTAGCGTTCTAAATCTTCCATTACAACTTAGGTGTTTAGTCATTTTTGTGATATAATCATCTGTATTAAAACAACAATAGCTTCGCCTTTATTAGTTTTAGTACCACAATACCCTCATTGTTCCTTATGTTTTTAATTGCCAACAACTTATTATTGACAAGATTATTTTTTGTGGTTTGGATTTCTTGAGGATTAAAGTGCAGTCTTGCCTTATAGATTCCTTATCTTTGTTACTTAATTTATTAATTCCATTCTCTATGCTACACACAATGTCTTCAACAAGTACAGATTATTCCCTCTGACTCTTTGTCCTAAGGATGGATCCTCTTTTATATTCAAAACATCAACAATCAACAATGAAAATTGAATTGCTTCTTGATGCAACATGACAAAAATAATAAAAATATGATTGAAATTATAAGTTAATTTAACATTTCCATAAAAGAAAGAGAATATCAATGTAAGACTAAATTTCAACATCGTGATATGTTATTTTAATAAAACAATCAATAAGAATACATAAATAATAATCACAAGTCAAAATAATTCATAAAACATGATATCCAAATTACCAATTATTTTTATATTAAAATTAAAGATTTTTAATAAATGTCAATTTATCAAGAATTCAGAACTACATCTTCATTATGTCCACCGTCTATCCAAGACCCCATGGATGACATGTTATTCTAGCTACCTAGATTCAAATATCTGGAAACATGTTATTACGCTAGTCTTTATGACATTTGTTAAATTTATGAAATTATTGTTCTACTTGACATTTATTAAATTTATGAAATTGTTATTCTACTTAGTGAAATATTAACTCATTCTCACAAAAATAAAATTCCATTACTATAACCTTTTAACTTTATATAATAGTTAATAAACAATACTAAATAAGTTTACCTAGAATTTAAGTTAAACTAAATAACATTAGCATAGTCAATTTTTACCTTCGATGGGATGGAAATATCTCTCTCTTAGATTTAGATTTAAAGAAAAAATGATCTATTATTTTATAATTTTATAATAAAAAGTAGCGTTTCATATATAAAAATTGACGCTCAAGCTCTTGAGACAATGCATTTAAATTTTGAGTGTACTTATTTTTATAGAGATTCCATGATCTCTTTGCTACATGTCTCCTTTATCTTCATTATTTCCATGAGAGTATAGCTTATGATCTTATTAGTCCCTGCGGGGCTATAGCGATCGATAGACGTTTGACTGCGTATTAGTTCGGAGTTGACCAAACATTTTTTTGTTTTGCTTAATGTTTAAGCTAATAAGGTCTTATATAATTGAAAAAACATGTATTATCATAAATTTGATTGGACAATGATATTGGAGGTGTTATTGCGGGCTTCAGTTTTCCACTGCAAAATAACCTAAGTTTCAAATTTTTCAAAACAAAAACGAACATCCAAATTTTTCGTCCACGCTTTTAACCAGAGTTTGGAAAGTTTTCTCTATGCTAAATTTTTAAAGCTAAAGTTTCCATTCGCCATTAGGGCTTTTAACCAAGTTCCTAAACGCACTGCATTTTCGTTGTAATGCCACATGCTGCCACAACCATTTCCATGGATGCCACAAGAAATGGATGCCACCTGTTCTTGTTGCCCTTCATTCTGTAAAAACTCTTTGATGCCACATGCTCTCTTTGATGTATGTCACTTATCAACAGATTTGAATTGGTAAGCTAGATTCGGTTCTATTAGCTTCAGAGAGATTTAAATTGGTAAGCTCGGTTCTATTAGCTTCAGAGTCGGAGAGAGATGAGAGCCACGCTGAGCGAATTGGTAAGCTCGGTTCTATTAGCTTCAGAGTCGGGGAAAGATGAGAGCCACGCTGAGCTAGTTGCATTGCTTGCATTGTTTCCAGTATCACTTTATATGGGTTGGGTTAGCATTTAATGCACTGAGAGAAACATTCTCAGGATCTATTTTTTTTTATCGGTATCTCGGCAGCAGCAGGGGTAGAAGTTGTTGGCGGCGGCCCACTTATTTCTCTGCGTGAATGTAGCCTCTCGATGGCGTATCCTTCAAGCCCCGAGGTAGCAGTAGTGGAATGATATTCGTAGAGTTGTAGGGGGAGGTGATTCTTGGGCTCCGGTCACCAATACTAGCAAGGATCTTGTTAGTGTAGATAATGGAACAATTCAGAATCCCAGCAACCTAAGTCTGTCACCTACCCCTGCGTTGGTGGCCACACACACTAAAACCAGTGGAATCATCCATCCTCCGTCGAACATTCGAAATATCATCAATAATACCGCACAGTCCGTTGCTCACAATGGCCCAGAGTTCGGAAAGAGGATTTTGGCAAACGAAAAGAACAACAGCAAGTTCAATTTGTTGAACCCTAGTGACCCTTATCATGCTTACTACCAGCACCGCATTTCGGAGTTCAAAGCGCAGCTGCAAGGTTCGGCCCAGCTGCCTTTGGCAACGGCTGGTGGTACTCCAGCAGACGGTAGTGCATCGGAGCCCGGTGGGGCAGCGCAAGCAGCTGACCGGGCGGAGCCTGTGAAGAAGCCTGATGTGACCGTGAAGCTTGTTGCCAATTGGTATTTTCTCTCTGGGTCTTGGTATTTTCTCTATGTTCTATGCTTTCGCAGCCAACGCTGGAACAGCAAAGGGCCATTTACAACATTAGACAAATTAAAAATAATAAAAGCATTATTTTCCATACCTTTATTTTTTTTAACTATTGATATAGCCGATCAGAAAATCTAATATTCAATGAAAAAATTATGTAATAAGTCTCTTACCCACCTACAATTTTTATCCATACACAGCATGGAAAAACTCACCATAGATTTACAATCTTATCCATACATAACATGGATAAAATCACCCTGGACTTTTAATACTCTTAATACAAATGAATGAAGAACAAAAAATAAACTCGACACCTTACCATGTGCCTTACACTTAAAACACAATTAAATGAAGAGTAAAGTGTGCACTAACCCACAATGTGCTGCTCTCCATTTCTTAAGAACCTGTCCATTCTTGTAAGAAGAATACTCACAATTTTCCTTGGGAATAGAGTTTTCAGAAGTCCAAGAAAAAGAGAAGCAAAAGACAGCCTTGTTATTCCTTGTTATTCCATGTGAGACTCAGCTTCTTAATTTTGAACAAACGACTTCAATATCTTGAATGTGGTTGTCTATTATCTAGTTTGATTTTGTAACTTAATAATGCATTTTCTAACATGAGCTAGCATGGATCCCCGTTGCTCTTTTTCTTTCTCGGCATGTCTGCGATTTCAAGATTTGGCATGCAGAAGAAATTAAGAAAACATGGAAACATGGTGTGGTTGAAAACATAGTCGTGGAGTGGCTTCATGGAAACGCCACTTGGTCATTCCTTTTATATTTTATTTCATTTAAAATTAGTTACTAGTTATTATATTTATTTATTTATTTTAATTAAAAATATTATTTTTAATTTATATATATATTAAAAACAAATGAACACTAACAGCTTTACTCTTGCATGCAGGTAGCGACCAGCTATTGTTGATTCTTTTGATCAAGTTAGAGATCTAGATATATATGATATTGATCCATACTTTCACTTTGCAACAGGATCAGATACAGATGTAGCAGCACAACCTTATCATACCTAAAGACCAACAACGCCAGATCGTGACCCAATTTTTGTCTTTAGAAATCGAGATCCAGAGTGTGACCTTCGTGGTGAGCGAGATGCTGATGCTTATGATTTTTATGCTTATGGCTCTCATAGATTTGGTACAGTTCAGAAATTTCTTTCTTTGACATCTTTGTAAGGAAAACTTCCTTTTTCTGCGTCTTTCTTGGCCTGGGCCTCCATCTCTATCTGGAATTACATCAATGTTGGATAAGACAAGGATTTCATCCCATTTCAAGCATTCTACGAACTTAATTCATAAAATAAGTAGAGCCCACCTTGACAAACTGCCACTGAACATCATCTATTCCCGCTAGAGTCGAAAGAAAGGCCATGGTTTTCAATTTCTCGAATAACTTCGACTCGATCAGCGCTACTGCATGGCGAGGCTGCTCCAGCAAAGAAAGATCGAGTCCAATGCCAAGACCTCGCATGGCTACAAAATTCTTCTCAATAGTGGCACTCATCTGAATGACTTAGAACAGAATCAGTGGAAAAATTAGAAGATTTTCGAGTGGGATTCGGCGAAATAAGCCTACTTAAACTGCTTTTTAAAGAGCCTATCTAAATCTTTTTATTTCTCTCAATGTCACAGTAGCTGCATGTATACAGATAAGTCTGTCAAGAACCAAATATATCAATCTTGGACACTAAAAAGAATCAAAATATATCAATCTTGGACCAAAAAAAGAAAGTACACACAGGCAAAAGGATTTCTTTCGTGACTACTGTACGGTATGTATGGTAAAATGCTTCAACAAAACCCAGCATTTGTTCCATGAAACCTTGCTTACCTATAAAGACAGGTAATCAAGGGTTTGTTTTGTTGCAACTCAACGGGATTCGACCATACAGATCTTGTTAGGTAACAAAATAGTGAATTAGCGTTCCAAATCCGATTGAGCTTCGAATCTCGAAGGACCTCACTAACATTCAGTCATGATATACCTGTAGTAAAGACATTCAGCTTCACGGAGGCAAATGGTGAAAGCACTTGACTTTCAGCGGATCCACCCAGGATCAAACCTCAGTGGAGACATATGCCTGTTGTGTCTTGGCTAGAAGAGTAGGCGACCCCATAGCCGACGTCTCGGCTCTTGTTGAGGCATAAGTTAATTGCTATTGTGTGTGGCTTGCAGGCTGTTGCACCTAGCCTAGGTTTATAGTGGCAGCTAGTTGGATTTGAACCCAGACCTTGCTCACGCAACTCTCACCAGTCACCAGTTACGGATTGTCCTAGATCTTAAAAAAAGACATTCAGTCATGATATACCTGTAGTAAAGGATAACATGCCAGTGATAATACAGTGAGCTTATATGGTAGTTTAGATAGAAGGTTTTCTAGAATTTTATAGAATCGTGCATTTTAATATTTTTAAATTTTTTATTGCAATTGTAAATTTTTAAATAGCGATATGGCATCACATAAAAAAAAATATTTTCGAGATCTTTAATTAACCTTGTGGAATCGAAATTCGTAATAATTAAAAGTTTTAAAGTGAATTTACAGCCAAATAACCACCAAGTTGAATTTTTATTTTTAATTTATATTTATTAAAAACAAATGAACACACAGCTTTACTCTTGCATGCAGGTCGCGACCAGCTATTGTTGATTCTTTTTATCGAGATCTAGATATTGATCCATATACAAGCATACTTTCACTTTGCAGCAGGAGCAGATATAGATGTAGCAGCACAACCTTATAATACCTAAAGACCAGCAACACCAGATCCAGACCCAATTTTTGTCTTTCGAAATCGTGATCTAGAGTCTGACCTTGGGGCGCGATATAGTGGTGCTTATGATTTTGATCTAAAGTATACAACTGGCTATGATTCAATTGGAGTAAACGATTTCTAGTTGTGGTGCTTATGGGAATAAAAATTGGAGTAAACAGTTTCTACTTGTGGTGCTTATGGGAATAAATAGAAGGTGTAAGTTGATCGAGCAAAGAAAGTATCCCTTCGAGTTGCATTCTCTTTTGTCCTGATTTTATGCTTTTGGTTAGAATTTAATTCTGCATTTAGGACTGAGACTCTTCATTCCACAATGAATGTACTAACGGTTACCAGTTTGAAAATTCCACCCTATAAGCGGCTATGAAAATTAGGTATATCTTTTATACGAATTGTGTTGCATATGTCTGAACCTAGTGCTACTGGGTTATTTAACTCTAGGACCCTTTTTCATATATTGTAGCAGCATATTATTACTTCTCTTCCAGATGTGAGATACACAGAACTTGTCATTGTATTTACAGATCATCTATGGAGGGTGCAGTTTATTGTATTTACAGATCATCTATGGAGGGTGCAGTTGAACGCTTTACGCAACACTTTTGATTATTGAGGTACTCACATTTTCATGTCAAATTCACTTATATTATGCTTGCAAATATTGGAGATGTCAAGTCCTCCTTTTGGAAAATCATATTTCATGGTAGCATTATAATTGTAACTTAATTCCCAAGTGCCAATGCTCTTTACACTGATATGTTATTTATCTTTTAGAATGGAACTAACAGATGAAAGATGAGTGGTATAATGAAATAAGCTTCATCACCTGTTCTGGTTTGCACTTTGACCGTTTGAATTGGACAATCAAATTCACTGGTCCATAATAGGCTTTTCCTCAATGCATATATACTCTTCTCTTATATAGAACTTCCCAGATCCACTACATAGTTGGGCTGTTAGGCTTCATAGCTTCTCTCCTCTTATATAGAACTTCCCATATCCAGTTTTAAAATGCCACCTTATAAGCGGCTATGAAAAATAGTTTTATCTTTTATACGAATTGTGTTGCATATATCTGAACCTCATGCTACTGGGTTATTTAACACTAGGACCCTTTTTCATATATTGTAGCAGCATATTATTACTTCTCTTCCAGATGTGAGATACACATAACTTGTTATTGTATTTACAGATCATCTATGTAGGGTGCAGTTTATTGTATTTACAGATTATGTAGGGTGCAGTTTATTGTATTTACAGATCATTTATGGAGGGTGAAGTTGAATGCTTTACGCAACACTTTTGATTTTGATTATTGAGGTACTCACATTTTCATGTAAAATTCACTTATATTATGCTTCCAAATATTGGAGATGTTGGAAAATCATATTTCATGGTAGCATTATAATTGTAACTTAATTCCCAAGTGCCAATTCTCTTTACAATGCTCTTTACACTGATATGTTATTTATCTTTTAAAATGGAACTAACAGATGAAATATGAGAGATATGTTATTTATCTTTTAGAATGGAACTAACAGATGAAAGATGAGTGGTATAACGAAAGAAGTTTCATCACTTGTTCTGGTTTTCACTTTGACCGTTTGAATTGGACAATCGAATTCACTGGTCCATAATAGGTTTTTCCTAAGTGCATATATACTCTTCTCTTATATAGAACTTCCCAATCCACTACATACCTGGGTTGTCAGGCTTCATAGCTTCTCTCCTCTTATATAGAACTTCCCAGATCCACTACATAGTTGTGTTGTCAGACTTCATAGCTTCTCTCGCCTAAGTTCCGCAAAGAGGATTCAACCAGTGCACATCCACTACATAGCTGGGTTGTCAGGCTTCATAGCTTCTCTCGCCTAAGTTCCGTAGCTGGGTTGTCAGGCTTCATAGCTTCTCTCGCCTAAGTTTCGTAAAGAGGATTCAACCAGTCTTCCACAAAGAGGATTCAACCAGTCCATAGTGATTTTTGAGTCCCCATAAACCTGGAGACTACCCACATCCCTCTCAAGAGTGATTCTTAGTAGAGTTGTAGTAGTGTATAGTATTTTTTATTTTACCTCCTATTATATATGCAAGAATGAAATAAATCCCTTAGCCTTCCATATTGATCTATTTCTAATACGTTTTATGCATACATGAAAATCAAGAAAAATATACCATACACCCTCATATTTACCAATATAATAAAGTTGCACGGTTACATTTATTTTCCTATATTTCGTGGGTAATGTTTCTTTAATGTTTTGCTCAATTCAATTTGAAATATTAGTTAGTGTTCGTTCTTAGCAAACAACATTTATTTTCCTATATTTCATGGGTAATCATCCGTGGGTAATGTTTCTTTAATGTTTTGCTCAATTCAATTTGAAATATCAGTTAATGTTCGTGCTTAGCAAACAAAAAACTGAAGTTTTGATTACATCACTTATAGATAGTTTGTGTTCGTATTCATTCTGAAGTTTTGATTACATCACTTATAGACTTCACTTATAGATATTTTGTGTGACAGTTTGTGCTAGTATTCATTAGATAGTTTGTGTTCGTATTCATTCTGAAGTTTTGATTACATCACTTATAGATAGTTTATTACAACAAGGTTGAAATTGTGTTGTAAAATTGTTAAACAGATATAGAGATGAAATTGATTGTGAAACTATCAAAGATAGTCTAGATTGAACATAAGACTTTATAAAAGATAAGGGTAATTGCATTTGAAGGTATAATGTTGTAAAATTGTTAAACAGATATAGAGAACACTGTTACCGATGAAATAGGTAACCGCACTGTTATCTTATTTTTTTTGGTAGTAAAAAAAGCACCGGATTTTGAAAAGTGGTGATGTAGAATCATATCTACTTTTTTTTGGTAGCATAAAAAGCACCCGATTTTGAAAAGTGGTGATGCAGAATCACTTTTTTTTTTTGGGAGCACATTTTCGACACTCTAATATTTTTATTTATGAAGTATGAATATTTGTTTTAAAATGTTAGTGATTTTCCTGCTAATTTTGAAACGTATTGATGTAACATCAACTTTTTTTTTTAATAGCGTTGATTTTCATGCTAATTTTGAAACGTATTGATGCAGCATCAACCTTTTTTTAGAGTGGTGATTTTCATGTTTGTAATAAAACACAAAACTTAGATAAAAATATATATATATATATAAACAATTAAAAAAACCAATAAAAATGTAAAAAAAACAAAATTAACTCGTAAAAATAAAAAATTTAAACAAAAATAAATAAATAAATAAACAAAAATATTTGAAAATTATATCAAAAAAATGACAGAATTTGAAAAAACACATAGTTTAAAGAAAAAAAACAAAAATTAACCAAAAATATTATTAAAAAAAAAACATTAAAAACATTTTTTTCTAAGTTAAATAGAAAATTTAAAAATAATTTACATTACAAAATTAAAATTTAGATAAAAAAACAAATAAAAAAAAGAAAGAATTAAATTTAAAAATTAAAATTAAAATAATAATAGTAAGAAAAAAAAAATACAAATTTTAAAATTAACGAAAAAACAAATTTAAAAAAAAAAAAAAAACAACAACAAGATTTAAAATTGAAAAAGAAAATCAAAATAAAATAATTAAAAACAAATATCCATAAATTCACTGTTTTTTTTTAAATAAAACAATTTATAAATTTTAAAAATGAAAAACTAAATAAACTAAAAGATTTAAAAAAAAAAAATTTAAATTAAAATTTAATAAATTTAATAAATAAATTTTAAATTTTGTACACTAATTTAAAAATTAATGATTTAAAAAAAATTGAATTAAAAAACAAATAATTCTAAATTTTTGAATTTAAAAAAAAAAAAAAAAATTTGGGCTCAAAAAAAAAAAAATATATATATATATATATATATATATATATATATATATATATATATATATATATATATAATTTAAAAAGAATTTTTTGATCGTGGTGGCGCCGCCAATTCGCCTCCCCCAAGTGGCTACAGTAGGCTCACTATCGCTGGAGGCTTTATCTCCAGTAATCTGCCTGCCATAGGAGCTGTCAATTCCGATAATCATCTTCATCGACGGAGACCCGTCCTCGAATCGTTTCTCTGACGAAGGAGGAAGCCGAGCCCAGAATCGCTCGTCATGCGACGGAGGCGATTCTAATCACTCCTTCCGGCGATGACGTATTCTTTTGGACCTACTGTGGCGATTCTCGAATCGGCTCCTCCTGACTCAACAAGGACCCTCCGCCACCGAAGGAAGTCAATGCTGTTAGCAGCACTCAAGGATCAAAAAATTCTCTTTTTTTTTATTTTTTTTATTTTTAATATTTTTTTTAATTTGATTTTTTATTTTTTATTTTTTTTTTAAATTCAATTTTTTTTATTTTTTTTAAATTTAATTTTTATATTTGAAATTTAATTTGTTTTTTTTTTCTTTTTGTTTTTTTAATTTTTTTTTTTATTTTATTCCTTTTTTGTTTTTAATTTTTTTTTTTTCTAAATTATGTTAAAAAAAATTATTAAATTTTGTATTTTTTTTTTTATTTAATTGATTTTTTTTCATATATTTTTTTTATTACTAAATTTTATGTTTAGTTTTTTCATTTAATTTTTTAAAATTTAGTAATTATTTATTTTTTTCAATTTTTCAATTTTAATTGATTTTTAAAGTTTTTTAACTTTTTATTTTAACAATGTTTTTTTTTTTCTTTATATTTAAAATTTATTTTTTATTTCAAAATTTATTTGTTTATTCATTTATTTATAAAAATTTAATTTTTTTTTTTAAATTTAATTTGTTATTTTAATATTAACATTTTTTTTTAATAAAATCTAAAACATATATATATATAGATATATATATATATATATATATATATATATATATATATATTATTTTTTATAATTTAAATTTAATTTATTTTTTAAAATCTATTTGTTTTTTTAATATATATTTTTAAAAATTTAATATTTTTGTTGTATTTTATTTTTCATTTTTTATTTTTAATTAATTTTTCCTTTTTTTACTTATAATTTGAATAATGTTTGTTTGTTTTTTTTTTTTTAATTTAATATATTTCTTTAAAAATATATATATATATTTTTTTTTTTTTTCTAATTTAATAAACATTTTCTTTTTCTTTTTTAAATTTAATTTCTATATTTTATTTTTTATAATTTCTTTCCTTTTTTAACTTGTTTTTTTTTAATTTAATATTTTTATTTTGTTTTTATTTTTATTTTTTTATTTCTATATATTTTGAAATTTTAATCTTTAAATTTTTTTTATTTTTTAGTTTGAATTAAAATTTTTATTTTGTTTTTATTTTTATTTTTTTATTCCTATATATGTTTAAATTTTAAGCTTTAAAATGTTTGTATTTTTTAAATTTATTTTTTTTCTTAAATTTTAGGTTTTTTTTAATGTTTGAATTTTAAAAATTAAAAAATGTTATTTCTATTTTTAAAAATGTAAAAAATATGACACAATTTTTTTTTTTTGTTATTCCAGCATCAACTGGTTTTGTTTTAAGGGTGTTTTTTCAATCCTTTTTTCAAGAAACAATTTTGTTTTTAGCATAATTTTATAAAATGTTGAAATTTGACCTTCAAAAAAAAACAAGTGCGTTCTGGAATACACTTTTTTTGTTTTTGGGGTGTTTTTCATGTTTTTTGAGTCTTTTTGGGCTAGAGTTCCCGTTTTGAGGTCAGGTTACCTATATCATCGATAACAGTGTTAGAGATGAGATTGATTGTGAAACTACCAAAGATAGTCTAGATTGAACATAAGACTTTGTAAAAGATAAGGGTAATTGCATTTGAAGGTATCTCCTACATTATAGAAGTGTATAAGTTGGCTAGCAATTCTATTTCGGTCGGGAAAAGAATATAATTACCATTGTATATACATGCCCACCAGGTATCTTCCTACAACAACTAGCAATGGAAAAGAGTATAATTACCCATTGTATATTGTATATACTAGCAATTCTATTTCTGTCACGAAAAGAATATAATTACCATTGTATATACTTGTCCACCATTACATTATGGTTGTATAATGTATATACTAGCAATATAATTACCATTGTATATTGTATATACTAGCAATTCTATTTCTGTCACGAAAATAATATAATTACCATTGTATATTATATATACGTATCCACCTTTACATTATGTTTGTATATTGTATATACTAGCAATTCTATTTCTGTCAGGAAAAGAATATAATTACCATGGTATATTGTATATACTTTTCCACCTTTACATTATGTTTTGTATATATTTCAATATAGATCTTGTTTTGCAATAAAAAATAGAAATAGTTTTTCTTCAAGTTCAAATTGACTTTTATCTCACATAATCATCCCTATGCTTCTCAGCCTACCTTGTTTCAACATACACTTTACTTTACAATTTTTACTTTGGATTACCTTATCTCACATAATCATCCCTATGCTTCTCAGCTTACCTTATTTCAACATACTCTTTACTTTACAATTTTTACTTTTCAATCAAAATAGTCAAGTTTCAATTAAATCCACTTTGTCAATAAAAATGGCTATAGCCAACATTAGAAATACTTTCTAGTTTTTCAAAATAGAATGACACAATTCTCCTTAACAAAATTTGTATCACAACATCATAAAAAATGTTGATCAATGCCAAGGGATTTTGACAACATCATAAACAATGCTAATCAATGCCAAGGGATTTACATGCTTTGTATAAAAAATGGTTGTTGCCAACATAAAAAATACTCTCTAGTTTTTCAAAATAGATTGACACAATTCTCCTTACAAAATGTATATCCCAACATATATCCGAACATAATAAACAATGTTGAACAATTCCAAGGGATTTACATCCTTTGTACTTTTTCACTACAAAATGGCTATTGCCAACATCAAAAATACTTTCTAGTTTTTCAAAATAGATTGACACAATTTTCCTTACAAAATTTCTATCGCAACATCATAAACAATGTTGATCAATGCCAAGGGATTTACATCCTTTGTACTTTGTCAATACAAAATGGCTATTGCCAACATCAAAAATACTACTTACAATAGATTGACACAATTCTACTTACAAAATTTCTATCCCAACATCATAGCGAGTAAAAGTCATTGTACACTTAAAATTGTTTCTCAAACAAAATTTTGGTCTCGTTGCTTGCAGACCTTGTTTGTAATGTGTATAAGGTTTCATACTTATTTTAATAACTTCCTCTAAAATATTGTAAATTACATCATTAAGAACGCTTTCAAAATTCCTAGGAAGATGTAAGAGAGGAAATTGCTTTGATGTGCTCATACACGCTAAGTAGTTTCGTGGAGTGTAATATTCGGGGAAGATATTTTATTATATATATATATATATAATTTAATTTAATTTAATTTAATGTAATGTAATGTAATGTAATGTAATGTAATGTAATGTAATGTGCAATTCTCAATAAACATATTTTATTTGCTCTAATTTGACCTTCATATTTTAACAGAATCGGATGGAACAACAATCCCTATAAAACAATTTACATAATTCACAAATAGGATCATATGACAAGTGTGTGATGAAAGAGATACACTCATATGACAAGTGGTCGTTGCACAACGAAGGGTTATGGGAGGAAATTGATTTGGTGTGACATATCTACATCATGTGGTTTAATGTAGAATTAAGTTTTTATTAAAAAGAAAAATCGTAATTTAATGAGGTTATAATTTTGCTCGAAAAACAATAAAAAACAATAAAATTTAGGAAAATTTTAGCATAAATTTTTGGAAATTATGGTTACAGTTGTTGAGCCTAGAGGGTTTTTGATGGCATTGAATTAATTTCCCCATAAAAAAACGATTCAATCCATTTTCCCATCAAAAAAACGATTCAAACACTCTCACGATTAGATTTCTTGAATTTTCTTCACTAGATTCCTGTGAATTTCACCGTCGAGACAAAATTGTGGCCTTGGTATTTTATTTATTTTTACACTTGAAAGTGGAAAAAATATTATAACTAAAATATTTTTTATTTTTTGTAATATAAATCAATATTCTAATTAAAAACCAATATAAATAATAGTAAGAAAATAACTCATCAATGAAAGCATATTACACATAATCATATACATCCAAATTCTAGTATATTCTTTCAAATTGAATAATATCACAAGACAAGTGGTCATTATGCATTTAAATTCTATCATATGCTCACAAATTCTATTAGGGAATTAAAAGATAAATGAAAGAAGATTTGATTAGCTATACAACTTTAGTGGGCCTAATGGTTAAGAACATGTGTTTCATCCTAAGAGGTCACAGGTTCAAAACTAGAGGGGGGTAGAGTATGTATGTCTTCGTAGACTTAGCAGTCAAATGTATGAGACCCCCTTGTTGGTGGAACAAGGGACCCACCTCCACGCAACAATTTTACTACTAAGTCTACGAAGGCATACATAATCTACCCCCCTCTAGTTAAGTATATATGTTTTCTCGTGAAATATCAGAGTTTTATGATTATTGTAATTTTAAATTTAGATTATTTTTTTGTCGAGTTAACCCACAAGGATTTGAATTTTTTTTCCTCGAAAAAAAACACATATTTGCATTCATTCTTTTAAAAAGTGCAAAATTTTTTTTGCATTTGCACTCTTCTGTGCATTCCTAGGAAACTGCCATGTTCCCAGGAGAGGCAAAAATAAACTAAAATCATAACTGCAAAACACAATGGCCCAAAAACAGTAATTTGTACCCCGAAAATTGCAAAAATATCCCAATGTTGTGCATTAAGCACCAATAAATATATGAGCTACTGCAAAAATGAAACTAAGCATAAAAGTAAATATAAAGGAGTCCTAAAAGATAAATATATACAACATAAAATATGACTAAATAAATCAGCCAAAATCCTCTAGAACAAGTTCCTCAAGAAAATGACGATGGTAATACTACCATGGAGCCTGCCCTCCAAATTTCATCACTTGCCAAATCCCTCGATCCAAGAGCAAGCCTTCTTTAGAAATCCTATCAACAATCTCGGTATGTTCCCTTTAAACATGATTAATAGTCATAGAAACAAAAGAAAACTTTAATCGAAAAGTATGAGTAAGTATGAGAGAAAGAGAAACTTTATGGTGGGATTTAGTAGCATTAACCCAACTGACCACTAGAAGAGAGTCCCCAAAAATCTGAAGTCGGTCACAACCTTTTTCCACAGAAAAAGCAATCAAATATTTGCATGCCAAGAGTTCATCCCAAGTATTTGTTCCCTACCCAGTTCCCATACTAATATGAAAGAACACATGTTCATATAGATGTTGAAAAGAATATAATTACCATTGTATATTGTATATACTTGTCTACCTTTACATTATGTTTGTATAATGTATATACTAGCCATATAATTACCATTGTATATTGTATATAGTAGCAATTCTATTTTTGTCACGAAAATAATATAATTACCATTGTATATTATATATACTTATCCACCTTTACATTATGTTTGTATATTGTATATACTAGCAATTCTATTTCTGTCAGGAAAAGAATATAATTACCATTGTATATTGTATATACTTGTCCACCTTTACATTATGTTTTGTATATATTTCTATGTTAATATAGAGCTTGTTTTGCAATAAAAAAATAGAAATAGTTGTTCTTCAAGTTCAAATTGACTTTTATCTCACATAATCATCCCTATGCTTCTCAGCCTACCTTGTTTCAACATACTCTTTACTTTACAATTTTTACTTTGGATTACCTTATCTCACATAATCATCCCTATGCTTCTCAGCTTACCTTGTTTCAACATACTCTTTACTTTACAATTTTTACTTTTCAATCAAAATAGTCAAGTTTCAGTTAAATCCAGCAATAGTACTTTTTCATCCTTTGTCATCCTTTGTACTTTGTCAGTACAAAATGGCTATAGCCAACATCATAAATAATTTCTAGTTTTTCAAAATAGAATGACACAATGCTCCTTAACAAAATTTGTATCACAACATCATAAAAAATGTTGATCAATGCCAAGGGATTTTGACAACATCATAAACAATGTTAATCAATTCCAAGGGATTTACATGCTTTGTATAAAAAATGGTTATTGCCAACATAAAAAATACTCTCTAGTTTTTCAAAATAGATTGACACAATTCTCCTTACAAAATTTATATCCCAACATCATAAACAATGTTGAATAATGCCAAGGGATTTACATCCTTTGTACTTTGTCACTACAAAATGGCTATTGCCAACATCAAAAATACTTTCTAGTTTTTCAAAATAGATTGACATAATAATAGATTGACACAATTCTCCTTACAAAATTTCTATCGCAACATCATAAACAATGTTGATCAATGCCAAGGGATTTACATCCTTTGTACTTTGTCAGTACAAAATGGCTATTGCCAACATCAAAAATACTACTTACAATAGATTGACACAATTCTACTTACAAAATTTCTATCCCAACATCATAGCCAATGCTGAGAAGGAAGTAAAATTCATTGTACACTTAAAATTGTTTCTCTAACAAAATTTTTGTCTGCCAAGCAGGGACTGTCATTGCTTGCAGACCTTGTTTGTAATGTGTATAAGGTTTCATACTTATTTTAATAACCTCCTCTAAAATATTGTAAATTACATCATTAAGAACGCTTTCAAAATTCCAGGAAGATGTAAGAGAGGAAATTGCTTTGATGTGCTCATACACGCTAAGTAGTTTCGTGGAGTGTAATATTCAGGGAAGAGATATATATATATATATATATATAATTTAATGTAATTTAATGTAATGTGCAATTCTCAATAAACATATTTTATTTTCTCTAATTTGACCTTTATCTTTTAACAAAATTGGATGGAACAACAATCCATATAAAACAATTTACATAATTCACAAATAAGATCATATGACAAGTGGTGTGATGGAGGAGATACACTCATATGACAAGTGGTCGTTGCACAACGAAGGGTTATGGGAGGAAATTGATTTGGTGTGACATATCTACATCATGTGGTTTAATTTAGAATTAATTTTTTATTAAAAATAAAAATCGTAATTTAATGAGGTTATAATTTTTCTCGAAAAACAATAAAAAAGCAATAAAATTTAGGAAAATTTTAGCATAAATTTTTGGAAATTATGGTTACAATTGTTGAGCCTAGAGGATTTTTGATGGCATTGAATTCATTTCCCCATAAAAAAATGATTCAATCCATTTTCTCATCAAAAAAACGATTCAAACACTCTCACGATTAGATTTCTTGAATTTTTTTTACCAGATTCCCGTGAATTTCACCGTTGAGACAAAATTGTGGCCTTGGTATTTTATTTATTTTTACACTTGAAAGTGGAAAAAATATTGTAATTAAAATATTTTTTATTTTCTGTAATATAAATCAATATTCTAATTAAAAACTAATTTAAATAATAGTAAGAAAATAACTCATAAATGAAAGCATATTACACGTAATCATATACATCTTCTAGTATATTCTTTCAAATTGAATAATATCACAAGACAAGTGGTCATTATGCATTTAAATTCTATCATATGCTCGCAAATTCTATTAGGGAATTAAAAGATAAATGAAAGAAGATTTTAATAGGTATACAACTTTAGTGGGCCTAATGGTGAAGAACATGTGTTTCCTCCTAAGAGGTCACAGGTTCAAAACTAGAGGGGGGTAGAGTATGTATGTCTTCGTAGACTTAGCAGTCAAATGTATGAGACCCCCTTGTTGGTGGGACAAGGGACCCACCTCCGCGCAACAATTTTACTACTAAGTCTATGAAGGCATACATAATCTACCCCACTCTAGTTAAGTATATATGTTTTTTCATGAAATATCAGAGTTTTATGATTATTGTAATTTTAAATTTAGATTTTTTTTGGTCGAGTTAACCCACAAGGATTTGAATTTTTTTTCCTCGAAAAAAAAAACCCATATTTGCATTCATTTTTTTAAAAAGTACAAAAATAAATTTTGCATTTGCACTCTTCTGTGCATTCCTAGGAAACTGCCATGTTCCCAGGAGAGGCAAAAATAAACTAAAATCATAGCCACAAAATGGCCCAAAAACAGTAAGTTGTACTCCGAAAACTGCAAAAATATCCCAATGTTGTGCATTAAGCACCAATAAATATAGGAGCTACTACAAAAATGAAACTAAGCATAAAAGTAAATATAAAGGAGTCCTAAAAGATAAATATATACAACATAAAATATGAATAAATAAATCAACCAATATCCTCTAGAACAAGTTCCTCAAGAAAATGATGATGGTAATACTGCCATGGAGCCTGCCCTCCAAATTTCGTCACTTGCCAAATCCCTCGATGCAAGAGCAAGCCTTCTTTAGAAATCCTATCAACAATCTTGGTATGTTCCCTTTAAACATGATTAATAGTAATAGAAACAAAAGAAACTTTTAATCGAAAAGTATTAGTAAGTATGAGAGAAAGAGAAACTTTGTGATGGGATTTAGTAGCATTAACCCAACTGACCACTAGAAGAGAGTCCCCAAAAATCTGAAGTCGGTCACAACCTTTTTCCATAGAAAAGGCAATCAAATATTTGCATGCCAAGAGACGTTCATCCCAAGTATTTGTTCCCTACCTAATTCCCATACTAATATGAAATAATACATGTTCATATAGATGTAGAATAAACCCCCCACCACAAAGTGTCCCTTCATCCTGTGACGCCCCGTCAAAAAAACCCGAAAGTGGGTTGAAATCTATATTTTCAACTAGCACCTCATGAAGTTTGACCCACGACCAAGTTTGTGGGTAATGGTCCAACATAGCCAAGCAGTCGACCACGGTCCAGGCTGGGGAGGAAAGATTTTCCCTAAAAATAGCCCAATTAAAAGCCAGCCAAATGCCATAAGAAATAATTACGGGAAAATTTTTGAACATATAAGTCTCCCTGTTAACAACCCAACTATGCCAAATATCAATGAAAGAGCCACCCTCCCATCTCCAAAACTAGGACATTGCTACACGTCGACCAAACTTGTCTTGTAAACGGGCATTGAGAAAAAATATGTATAATAATCTCAGCAACATTATGACACAAGTTACACCAGTCGAGTCTAATCTTATGCCATTGTTACATATTATTCCAAGTGGGAACTTTACCCATGAGAATACACTAGAAGATTTTTTTCGTTAATTTGAAGGACATTTGTAAGGCCAAAGCACCTGCCACCACCAAACTGGATGCGCCTCTTGTGCGTTGATATTTAAGTGAATATAACCAGCTTTGGGAGTGTATACACCATTTTTATTACCCGACCAACTAAGGGCATCTTCTTCATATGAGAGTCAAATATGTGTGGTATGAAGTGCATTTAAAAAAGTATCCCATTCCCTACGAAAAACCCCTACAATTCCAAGGCTAGTAGCGATCACCACCCCTGACTCCAAATGGAATTACGTGTCGAGTCGATAATGTGGGCTAAACTAGTGCAACCACGCTCCCTAAGCCATACTATCAAAGCCGAAGAAAGTATGTGATTGTTATCACTACCAACCCATGGATCCATACACAACCATACTTTAGAAACCAATCCAATTTTCCATGCCAAACATGCATAGATCACCTCAAAATAATTTAAAACAACTCTCTGTTAGACGGAAATATCCTTCTTGCGGACAAGAATGATCTCCCTAGTATCCTAAGGATATCTAGAAACAAACAGACAAATACAAACCATTTTCTCTAGACCATTATGCTTCAGAATTATTAATTAACTATATATGGAGAGATGCTCCTACCTGAATTCCAATGCTTATTTTGATCTTCAATCTAGTCGCTCCAGAATATATCGATCCAGCATGTAAAATCTGCGATCAAAGACAAGCAAAAGGGACAAAAATCACTTGCAAGAAAAATAATTCAAAAACAATAATCTATCTTAGTGATCAAGGAATCCAAGAATTAAATTATTCAAGAGATACATGAACAACTTAATGAGAAAATAGAATCCATTTGTATTAACTTTGAATGATAGGAAGTAACCTTACAACCTTGACGCCTTGATGTTTGTACAGGTTTTTCCGGGGTCCTGAACAGTCTTTTCCCTCTGTTTGACAAGACTCCAACTCTCTGAATTAGCATGAAACTATGGTCATGAGTATGTAATCCTTCTCATGCCAATGATGCCAAATGTGGAGAGTATAATTTCTTCAGCAATTCACCTCAAAACCACCCAGTTCTAAGTACCCTTGAGACTGAAACATGGTCTCAATTTATAGCAGAAGGGAAGTAGTTTTAGTTCTAATAAGGAAGGGTTAAATTCCTCTCATAAAGGGATTCTAGCTCCAAAAACCAAGGGATGGCTCCATTAATGAAGGAATAGATGTTCATGAATGGAAGGGGTGAAGCTCGACTAGATAACGCTTCTAGAAGCATCCAGCTAGGAGAATATTCGACCAGCTAGGTTTCTAGAACTTACTTTTCTTTTATTTTACCTTTTACGGGGGTCCATAGTTTTAATGAGCAGAACGTGTGAGATGTGCCGCGGGTTTTAGAGAAATAAACCGTGATACCACAGGCAATGACTAGGAAAAGTGCAGAGTTATGATTTTTAGGGTTTTAATGCCCAATTCCAAGACTTTATTTAGGAACTTTATGATTTTGGACCTCTAAGGGAGCAATAAATAGGTAATGATGAACCCATATAGACAACTAAATGTCATGGTGACAAATTTCAGTGTAACATATTTCCCCCTAAAGTGCAAAGTTTGAAGAGTTCTAAAGAGTGAAATGATTTATCATTCCAAGGATTGGGCTGCAGGTGTACCAGTTGAAACCTGTAAAAACATTCAATGCAAACTTATATATATATGTATGTATATCATCACTGAGGTAGGCATTCCCATACTCAAATCAAAACTAACTACGTGTTCTGGTTCAGAAATGATTTTAGAATTACATTAATAGTGGACACAGCATGGACGCAACCATCTGTTATAAGTAGTCTACTATATGATGAATAATAAAACTCCTCGCAACCTGGATGGTGGAAACTAGATCCAGGGTCTTGATTTTCGATTCTCGAACTAGTACGATTTTATCCACGCGATTGATTGTGTCAAAGTCGAACATGGTAGAAACTACTTGATTACTAGTCAATGATGTGAATTGTTAACAAGTGTGAGAGAAACCACCAATAATGAAAATGGCTCTTATAGTACTCAGTACAATCTATGAAATGTGAATATGTGATCTGAAGTCGAACATTTCATAGAATCATTTGATTGAAGTTCAATGATGCAACCTGTCATCGAAGGCGAGAAACCTTCCATTAGGGCATGCATATCCCAAGGTACTGATAGGATTCTAGATCAAATTTCCAGATGTTAAGTTGTCGTCGATAGAAAGTGACCCATCATAGGAAAGCCCATGACACGAAACCATTAGATCAAGTTTTGAAGAAATATTTGCAAGCACTGACTCAAGGATGGTCAAAGCGAATGGAGACAAATGTTTGCAATGAATGGTTTATTTAAACTGATCTCTTGAACAGATAATGACACTGTAGATGGTTTGGTGATGATTGACCTAAAGCTAATACCCAGAAACTTGCTGAAGACTTTCAATATGGTTTGATTAACTGTTTGGCCAAATGATTTTCCCAACCCAGGTATGAATGTGACAAAAGTGTCATGTTCAAGAGTGGTATACAACTTTTTGAAACGAAGTGTGACAGCTGGATTCATTTTCTCTCTTTTCCCCCACCATTTCTGACAAGTACCTCTTTATTTTTAACAAGATTGAGGAGGATAACATTTGCTTGTTATGTAAGCTCATCCTTCAGATGAGTGCAACTTAGTATTAAAATCGAACCCTAAGTAGGAGTGGTTTGTTCCTGTTTATAATTGACAGGTCCTTTACTGTTAAGTTTTAACGATTTCAGTATAGGTGAAACTCGATGTTTTTCAGTTTTAGGGAGTCAGAAGAAAAACTTAAGAAAACTCTGTGGGTGTACTTTTTTGTAAATTTAGTCTCTCAAGCCCGAAAAAAGATAAAATAATGCAGGAGAAAACTCTATTGACCATTATTAGTCAACGTATACCTTTTTCGTAAATAGTCAATTTCAGTCCAGAAAAGGGGTAAACTTATACTGAAGGGGCGACTGTTCATTTCCTTTAATGAGTTCGAATAGTCGATTACTCGGCAACCTTTTCATGTTTAGAGAGTCTGAAAAGGGCTTAAAAGAGAACTCCAGGGTTTCGCTTTTTCATAATTTTCAAAAGCCCGAAAAAGTGATAAAAGTGTACTCATCATCAAAATAATCCTTTCCACCTGACAAATATGTTTTCTGCACATAAACTCAAAAAATTAAACATATCTATTTCCAATAAGTAAAAACTTTTGAAAAATAACTTTTTAAAGTGGAAAACAAATAAAATAATATTTTATTTATTCAAAAAATCTTATAAAATGTAGTTCAACAAAGTCATTTTCACCTTTTGTATTCAGAGTTGAAAGTTGAGAGCTCTGGGAAAAAAACATTCCGGAGGTGATAACAGGAGAACCAACAGCTCAAATTGAAAACCGTCGAATCCAGGTAATCCACAACACTCTTCTCTTCATTTTCATCCATTTGAATTCTCTTTTTTGGTTTTTAAAATCATTTTTGGGGGGGGAAATGGTTCAAAATTTCGCTCTCGGGGGTCCGCGGGTCAGCCATTGGTTACCTACAGACCCTGATAATTTTCCTAAAGGAAAATTATCGGGCTACCACGGTTTTTATGAAGGGTGCGTGTGGGGGTCTGCACTGTCCCTATACAAAAACTTTGGAGGCACTTTGATAAAAGGAAATTTGTTAAATTCTCTAAAAAATCGTTAAATATTTTCACTCTAGAAGCTTCTAACCTTTAAATGCATCCATTTGCAGGTCTTTGCACAATGTTGGAGTGGAGAGAACGCGAGCATGAAGAGGTATATGATGTGGCCATGAATAATCTGGACACAATGCATGTGTTGAGAAATTATGGATTATACAAATTCTAGGCCATTGAGGGCATGAGGGCATAGGTAGAGCTAATGACCTGGCTGGTGAATAAATGGGACGTCCAAGAACAATGTTTTATCATTGGTGATCACAAGCTAGAAATTGAGCTTGAATAAATTTACTTCCTCACTGGTTTATCCAAAAGAGGTGAACATATCTCTTTGTTTTGAGCTAGGCAAGGTGGCCTCCCTATTGCTAGATATAAACAAGAGTTCTTTAATGAAGAAGCTAATCCCAAAGACAATCGTATAGATATAAAAACTATCATACGTCTTGATCTGAAAGTCATTGCATTCACCATGACCAGATTATGTGGGAGTGAAGCTCCATATGTGGCTACCAAGTCACAAATGCAGATAGTTGTCGAATGATACAGAGGTACTATCTTCAATTGGTGTGAAGGGGTGTTGACCAATATGAAGGGTCAACTGACCAGAGCAAAAAACTCAAAGTTGAAAAACTTTGGGTATGGTGCTATCTTAGTATCTTTCGCTTTGGAGAGGATTCCATCCCTTGCCCCTCAGCTGATCTCTATTGACCATGGTGAACCTATAGAGCCTCGTATGGTACGATGGGTGGCACTGATAGCTCGCCATGGTGGCGACAGTTGTGTGGTAGTTCGATTCACTCCAACATATTTTCATTGGTTACAAAACCAAATCTTTGCTATTGAGGATTTCCCGTATGCAAGCATAGACTTTTGAGGAGACCCCAAGATGTCCTTACCTCCAAGGACACAATGGGATGAATCAGGTAATGAATTGTTTTGATGTCTTTTAACTCTAATTTTTATTTTATTTTTCAATCGTCCAATACTGATAACAAAAATTGTAAATACAGATGTTGGTCCACGAAGGCCATCCACTCTCCGCCGCTTCGAAAGGAAGCCAACAGAGCCTGTTGCACAGCCACAGAACCAGGCAGCAGAGATTCTTACTGAATTAGAGCACAACCTAGAAAGGTTGACTAGAGATATCCCAGAGACATCGATGGATGATATTCCTCTTCGTCTCCAGAGACATGTCGCTGGTGTTCCTGGCTAGTTTAGGAGATACCTGCATAGGGTGGCGCGGGCGATAGTTTACTTTCATGATCATCACCACGGATAGTGGATGATCATCGCAGACTATTGTATTTTTGTTGTTTGTATCACTATCTTTCAGATCATATGGTGTTTTAAACCTATGGTCACAGACGATGTAATATTTTTTGAAAACACAAACTCTTATCTATGATATTACTACTTTTGCCGGCTATCTTGTTCAACACATATCGAATATTGTTTTGATTTACTATTTTAATGTTTCAAATGTCTATTTATAACATTATTAGCTAATGCATCAGCCAATGTATTTAAATTTCTTGGAATGTGTTGATATTCGATGTAATCAAATTGCCTTTCCAAGAGACGAACCTTCAAAAATAATCTCAGTAACACTAGATTTTTAATTGCGTATACTATGTTTAAATGCAATACAATGAGTTCTGAATCTAGCCTAACGATCAAACGTTGAATGCCAAATGAAATGGCATCAGATAATAACTCAATAACCGCATTATATTCTGCAACATTACTCGTTGTTTGACCAAGGCTTATGCCACGCATAGAAACTAACTCATCAGTGGGTGAATAGATAACCCAGGCTGCAGAAGAAATATTCCATGTACTATGATAGGCACCATCAGCAAAACCAATGTATGCTTGAAGGGACGTCGACATCTGCAATATCAAGAGTAACCAAGATAAGAAGTGATAGTAGTAAATGCAAACTTAAACTAGACACACTCATCTAATCTAAAGCAGCTAACTAGAAAAATAACTAATGTACAGGTGAGATCTTCACACAAAAATAAAGCATAATATCTCTTTAGATAAATTCCATTTCTGGGTTTATCTAAAGATACCCCGTCATAATCAGTCAATTCATAAGCCCCTTTTGCAAGCACTCGCTTGACAATATAAGGACCATGCCACATTAGTTCGAATTTCCCAGCTCCTAGTTTATCGTTAGCTTGATCATATACCAAGACTAGGTCACCTTCTGAAAAAACACGAGGTGTAACACTTCGGTCGTACTGAGCTTTAACGTGTTTTTTATGAGCTTCGAATGCTAATGCAGCGGTGCGCCAAGTCTCATCTAATTGTGCTAAGTACAAAAAGCGTTTTTCCTCTTCAGAAGTAGTTGGTAGTAATTCTATGGCTAATTGGAGTGACAGTATTTTGCATTCAATCAGTAACACAACTTCTAAACTGTAAACCAGTTGAAAAGGAGCAAACCCTATTGCATTTTTTGCTGAGATTCAGTATGCCCGAAGTGCTGAGAAAAGCATGGTATGCCAATTCGATTTATGAATTATGATTATCCTTTTAATCATGGTGGTTAAAACTTTATAACGGCCTCAACCTGACCATTAGCCTACGGGTAATATGGAGTAGAGTTATCATGACGCAGGCCAAGTTGGTTGGAAATTTCGGTCATCATGATGTTTTGAAAATGACTCTTATGGTCAGTGATGACAGCTTGGGGTACACCGAATCGAGCAATCACATGATTGAATACAAACGTAGCTGTTGTTTTGCCATCTGCCGCACATGTAGGCATCGACTCGACCCATTTGGTAAAATAATCTACTGCGAGAATAATATACCCATGCCCCCCAGCCGAATGAGGGTTACATGTGATGAAATTGATGCCCCATTTTGCAAAAGGACTGACAAAAATTATGGGGTGAAGATGAGCTATTGGTGCACGCATCTTTCGATCAAATATCTTACAGTTGTGGCATTTTCGAATCGCGAGAATGCAATCTTTGAATAATGACGACCAAAAATATCCAGCGTGCAATATCTTTTGCGCTGTGACATACCCATACATACGACCACCACACGCTCCAAAGTGGCAGTCATTCAACACTCTTTCAGCTTCTTCATGAGTCAAACATCGTCGAAATACAGAATCTGCACCATGACGATAAAGCATGTCTCCAACAATATTGTATTACTGAGATTGGTAACAGATCTTTCGTCGATGTGAACATGAAATTTCAGGCCAAAAATTTCGGGTTTGGAGATAAATGATGATATCTCCATACCATGGATCTAACGTACTGATAAGAAAAAGAGATTCATCAGAAATCGGATGTTCTTCTACCACAGTTTTTGTCTCAGTATTTGGGAAGTCACACATAAGTTCGGTGAACACAAGTGATTTCTTTGATTTGGATTTTTCAAATTATACATCAAACTCCTGAAGGATAACAATCCATTTATAGTATTGGCCCCCTAGTAATTGCTTAGTCATAATATACGTCATCGGGTTGCAATTAGATATCACAATTGTTTTTCGTAACAAAATGTAATGACGAAATCATTGGACAACTTGAACTATTTCCAAGGCCAATTTCTCCACATGCGAATATTTAATCTCTGTTGGATTTAGATTCTGACTGAGATAATAAATCACATGCTCGTTGTGGAATTCATCCTCTTGAACTAATACCATTCCAATGGTGGAATTATAGGTTGCTAAGTATAAACAATAATCCTGCCTGTAATTTGGTGGATGAAATAATGGTGCATGGGTCAACACGTGTTTTAAAGCATCAAAATATCGATCAGCAATCTCATCCCAAATAAAAGGAACATTATGTTTCAACAACCTGGTAAAACCTTTTGTTAACTCAGCATAGTTCTGGATAAATCTACATAGAAATTTTGCTTTCCCTTGCAAACTTTAGAGTTGACGAGGTGTGGAAGGAGGAGGTAAATTGATAATAGCCTCAAACTTCGAAGGGTCAACACGAATGCCTTCTTGAAAAACAGAAAATCCTAGTAATCTACCAGATTTCACACAAAAAACACATTTGTGGGGATTCAACAAAATCTTATAATGCCTACATCTCATAAAAATTTCTCATAAATGGGTAGGATGATCTTCCTTGTGTAATGAATGAGCAGGTAAATCATCGAGATAAGGCTGTACAATGTGTTTAATGTCATGAAAAGCATAAGACATTTCCCTTTGAAAAGTTGCACTAGCATTCTTCAATCCGAAAGGTAGTTTACAGTAAGAAAATCTTCCCCAAGGACAAATGAATGTTGTTTTTGGTTGATTAGCAGGGAGTATGTTTATTTGATTGTATCTGGAAAATCCATCCATAAATGAATACATTTAATTTCCGGCACAATCGTCAATGATTTGGTCGATATAAGGAGTTGGATAATTGTCATTAGGACAAGCTTTGTTAATATCCCAATAATCGACACACACTCGTATAGTTCCTTGTTTTTTAGTAGCAGGAATGATATTAGATACCCAATCCGTTAATGGGATAGGATAAATAAAACCTGCTCTTAGTAATTTCTCAACTTCGGCTTTGATAGCAACAGATTTTCGTGTATGTATCGGACATAATTTTTGCCTGATAGGTTTAGCATCCGAGTAAGTTTTGATTTCATGAACAACAATTTTGGGATCAATTCCTGGCATTTCTTCATAATACCAAGAAAATATGTTGCAGAATTCTTAAAATAGGGCTTTATATGTAGCAATTTCATCTAACATACAAGAAGCACCTATATGAATGTTTTCAATAATTCCTGGTTTAACTGATATGTCAATGGGAACCGTCAAAGAAATATTTCCCAAATTAACTTCAGAATCCGAATTTGTGATCGATATGGACTCTAGGGTTCCTTGACATAGTTAATTGTAAAAATAGATGAAAATTTGTTTTCAAATTATCAAGCTCAGGTAGAAATGATGACCTATGATGGAGATCATCCCATGGTAAATCATCTATGGACAAGAATTCACGAATACTTTCATCAGTATGAAACACTTCTTTAAAAGGAACGGGAATTGATGTTATAGTTGAGCCTGACAATGAAAATGATTCTTCATTGATCACATTCAATGGATCAGAATCAGTTGATGGTGGATTGGAAAATGACTGTACTACTTGATATGCTATCTCAAAAGGACTCAAAGGCAACGTGCCATTGAATTAATCCAGTTCTGACTCTAAAGGCACTACCCAAGAATCATAAAATGGAATAGTGCTTGATGTAATCATATTGATATTAGAAATAGTATCCAGTACGTTAGGTGGAGGCATAGAAAAACTTCCCATTAAAGTGGAATCCTTAATTAAACCTACTCCAACATCCTCATATGGGATAGTTGATTTTCCAATATGTTGAATACTATCTGTAGAAGCTGGGTCAGACGAATAATATGAGAGCTGATCGATTTCCACAATCTTTCCTTGATGAGGAAACTTGATTAATTGAAAAACAGATGACACGACAGCAGTCATAGCATAAGACCAACTTCGACCCAGAAGAAGGTTGTAATCTAGAGGGGCATCAACTACCTCCACATCTAAATTAACGGTTTTACCTTTGACCTCTATAGGTAGATCCTGCAAAATTCTGAATGGATGGAATCCTCTTCCATCAAAAGCTTTGAGGATTGTCAGTGATTAGTTAAGTGTCAGAGAACCAAATTATTTCCAATATTTTAACGACATAATACATGTAGACTCCCCTTCATCAATAACAGTACAAAATAAACGTTTGTTTTTAACTAGTACTGGAATCTGAAAAGCCATTTGATGAGGTAGTCGTGGTGTAAAATTTTCTAAATCGAAGACCATAATGTTTGAATCCTGAAGATATATAGCTCCAATAGCTGATAAGAGTAATTTCCTTTGTGTTGGACATTATTGGAGCACTTCTAAGACTGACATTACTGAAGGAGATATTGCTAAATCTTCAACAATGCTGTAGTTCTAAGCAGCTCTCGCATGTGTATTGAAAGTTGATTTATGAAGTACACCTTTAGTAGGCAGTTTAATTACGAGATCAGGATTGGGTTTCTCGATATGAAGTGGATCAAAAACTAAAGGAGATGTAGCTGGTGCTAAATTATAATTTTCTACTTCTTTACCAGTAACAGGATTTTTACTTCCATAGTATTGTGATCGAGTCGCATCCATTACTTGAGACATCATCAAAATATCTGTTGATGTATTAGAAGAAGATCCAATCATTTTGCTATCTTGAACAGTAAAAGGATCCTTCAAGACAGTGGGCATGGGTGAACCTTTGACGAACTTAGATACCTCAGACCTATGTGGACATTCCTTGGTGAAATGATCCTCGTCACAGATAAGACAAGGATGACGAGGTTTTCGTTTATCATCATTCGGCTCATTTTTCTCATTTTTTTCTTTGAGAGATGAAGTATGTTTACTTTTATTCTTCCCTTTCTTCTTGTTGTCAAATTTTGACTTTGTGGTAGACAAATCTATAATGTGAATATCGGCAGAAGTTTCCAGGGAAGAATCTCCTTTTGGTGAATCAGGTATGAATATTTCTTCTTACTCTTAGTCATACTAAGTAAACCGATTACACCATCAGTGGCATGAGACCCTAAAGGAGTTGTTGTTATCTTACCAGGACAAGGTAAATCAGGAATTTTCTCGTACAAAGTACCTGACTGGGTATATACCAAGTCAAGATACTGAGCTTGAGCAATGACTTCTTCTTCTGTAACAACTCCTCCTTTAGCTACATCTTCAGTGATTTTTGGTAGTAATGATTTTATAAACCATTCTTCCAATATCTGATCCAGAATAAAAACTTTCACCAAATGTCTTCTATGTCTCCATTCATGTATATGATCTAATATGTACGTAGACATAGAATTTTTTAGTGAAGTTAATAATTCTATTCCATTGTCGTATCTGGCTAGCAACTAAAATGAGTTAAGAAAGCGGTTGCTAGAGCATTGAAATTGTTAAATGAGCCTCATGGCAGTTCAATGTACCATTTGGCAGTTAATCCTATTAACGTTCTTTGAAAAAGTCTTAGTCGAATTGAATCGTCGATCAATGAGTTGGATGCACACCAGAGGTGGTAATTCATGACATGGTTAGAAGGATCCTCTCTTGATTTTCCTTCAAACTTCTGGACATCACTGGGCAACTTATTTGGCATTGGTGGCCAATATGGATGATAATAGATGGGATCATTCGTAAGGCATGACAAATTAGGTAAATCTGAAGTTGCTATTAATGGCAACCGACGGTTAGGGTCTTGTTGATAACCTTGTGAAACTAAACCAGTTCTAGGAGGAGGATATCCAGGATATCTTGGAATAGCCTATGCATTTGGAATCGGAATGCCCCCTGGATAACCAGGAATAACCGGACCATATTGGGGTTGAACAGGTGTTTGATATGTATACCTAGGATACGAATGTTACTGGTAAACTGGATTTTGTGGAACAGGTCCATATTGATATTTCCCTTGATACAATTGATAAGTAAACTGAGGTTGACTTGTTATAATTGTACTTGTACCAGGTTGTCCTGCAGGCATCTAAATAGTAGTCTGAATTGTAGGTCCAGACTGCGGAGCAGAAACTTAAGGAATCTGTACCAATATTTGCGAGGCAGTAGTAATAGGAGCTGTAGACACTCCAGGAATAGGTGTGGTAGGTCAAACAAAATTTGGAGTAGCAGTTTGTGGCGGGTTTCTAGGTGTACTCGGACCAGGCTGCTGAACAGGACCAGATGTGGGTATTTGGATGGTAGGCTGGACTGGTTGTTGGGTTTCATTATAACCAACCTGTTGTCCAGCTTGATAATAAGGTACTTGCACATTGGGCTGTAAATTCTGTTGGACTTGGGATGGATCCCACACCATATTTACTCTGGGATATGAGGGTCACATTGAAGGTTGTACATAAGAAGGACCATAATTAGGTTGAACATATGGCTGAGAATTAGCTGGATAATTTCCACCTCCTTGTAACATTTGTTGCTCTGGGTAGAACTATTGTCCTAAAGGAGGTTTCAAACCTGGAGCTGGGTGATGCCCTTGAGGTTAATATTGACCTTGAGGCATATACTACCCCTGGGGTTGATATTGACCCTGAGGTATGTACTATCCTTGGGGTTGATATTGACCTTGAGGTATGTACTATCCTTGAGGTTGCCCCCCAGGCGGTATTTGAATACTTTGAGGTTGCCCCCCAAGCGGTAAATTACTACCTTGAGGTCCGGGGTTTGGAATATTTCTATACATCATATAAACTTGTTCATTGTTCAAAATTCTAGTATTTGATTCATTCAGGCTAGATGATGATATTTGTTTGTTGGGAAAATGAGATGCTCCTGAGAAAGTACTAGAGAGTGACTGATATCCTGTAGGAACAGACGGACCACCATACAAAAATGTTTCTGGAGATTTAGAAAACATAGATGACTCACTAGACATGTTTAATGGAGGTTTATAACCTATTGGTGTAGGGTAATAAGGAATTCGGGGTGGTGAATAATTCAGACCAACATTTTGTATAAAGTCTGTCAGTGAAGAATACCAAGTGTATTGTCTAAAAGGACTGTAAAAAATCGATTCACGTTCTCTGAGTTCTGAAGTTTCCTGAGTTGAAGGAAGAACAACTTCTTCTTCTGTGTTAGTAACTTCTTCAATACTAACGAGACCAGGAGGAAGATCTTTTGTGATCTGATCCCTCACTCTGGGTGAATCAGAATGACAAGGAGTTGGAGTAACAAACTCTAAAGTAGGTTCAGACGTAGCAGACTCAGTTTCTCGCTCAGATATTTCAGGTTCAGAGGGTGATAATTTACTTGTTGTAGAAGCAAGTTCAACTAGTTCAGAAATAGAAATTTTCTTAGGAGTATCCTCTGTTGCTTGCGGTTCATCTACTTCGTAATCAGGATGGATAATAATTTCTTCCTATTCTATTGATCCAATCCCTGATGTTTTTCCTTTTTCAATTTTATTTTTTTCTAATTGGCTTGGTGTATATTCAGGGGGTTTCCCCTGCATTCTACGTGATTGTCTCGGTAATTCAGCCACAATTAAAACCTTTAACACACGCAATCAAAGAAAATTTCAATAAAAATCCTAAATTAGCTAAGGAAAAAATCAAATGAAACACACGCCTATAAAAATCTAAGAGATCAATCCACACACAAACAATAGATTCCCGCACTAAAAACACTAGTTGGTGATGAAATCCAACATCGTAGAATTTTAATGCAGAAATGGCAGTTGGAACAGTTACCCTGACAATCTACTTAATGAAACAGACCAGTGCAATTTTCTCCACTTAAACCATCTTGAGTGAAGATAACCCTCCGGAGAGTCCAAGTGAGTCTAGTCGACATCTGCTCCAGGTACAGTGGGACCTTCCCTCCACCGTCACCTTGGGAAAGAATCCTAAAGTTTATAGCCACTAAGGTCACCAATGGGAACACATATACCTGGGGGAACAGTCTACGATCCGATATACACACAAGGGTAGAGTAACAAGTTCAATCCCCTTGAAGGCTCCTTCACATAATCCAAGGTTTACCAACAAGTGACCCCAAGGTCCTCGAAAATGGTCTATCCGAGGTTTACCATTTTTAATATGTGCACATCTATTATCTTTCCCAATGAGGTAGGTATGATTACCTCACTGGTTCGGATATGATCTCATGCTTGACTCCTTTAGGAGGAGCTTCCCAGAGCATACATCCTACAATTGGATTTTCCTACAGCAAGATTGACTACTTGTTTGTTTTGAATGCCTTGGAAAGTTAACTAAAACCTATTCCAAGACACTAGCCTAAGCTATGTTGGTGGAAAAGAGCCTTAGAAAATACAAAATTTCTAGATTGATTTTAATTAAGTGTTACTTTTAGTTGGTTGTTTCTTAGGACAAAAGGCACGAAAGTGAAACTTCGATGATGTTTAATGACCCGACTCAAAATACGCTACAATGCATCTATATGAGAAACAACTCATTTCTTTTCAATGAACTCTAATTAGAGGAAAGAGTTGAGAGATTTCAATAATTTTCAAAACTACATAAGAAACTTTGAAAAGAAGACAATTCGGAGAACTCAATCTCATAGAAAAAAGATCTTTTGCTCAAAATGAAATTCCCTATATCATTCAAATCAGAAACAAGAATCAAACTTCTTCCAAAAGAAAGCTAAAAGTATTAAACATTATAAAATTCAAAAATAAAAGAAAACTCTAATCTTGAACTCTATCTAAAAGTTGGAGGATGTTTAAGCTCAGTTTGTAATCTAACCAAGAACTTTCTGCTTATTCCAGCAAGAAACTTAAAACATCCAATAATGGTTTTAAAATTAAATTTAGACCTTATCAAGCTAAAAGGTTTTCTAAGTTTTCAAATGAAAATAAAATCAAATTTTCATAAGAGTAATATTTGCATCAAGTTCAATGACTCAACAGAAAAGCGATGACATACCAAGTAGTTGAGGTATATGAAAGTTTTTGCTTCAAAGCAACAGGAAGACAAGGCAAACACTTACTCATAAAATGAAAACTAGCTGAAAAGATCACTTCAAACACAAAAATTGCTGAAATAAACTCACACAGAGGTCTTTGACAGTCAAGACAAATTGGGATAATAACAAAGAATCAAGTAATTGGATTCCAAAAAACAAAATTTCTACTTTTTCAAAAAAATTCCAGAAGTCCGCAGTTTTTAATGGAACAAGGTGCAGTACCGCACTATATTGCACTAAAATATACAGATTCTTCCGCTCTATTTTTAAACAAAAAGTGCGGAAGGCAGGAAAAGTACAGAAAAAATAAAAATATAGATTTACAGTCAAGGATCCTATTGATTTTTCTACCCAACCCAGTTTTGAGCTAATCAAAATGAAATAAATCTCAAAGAAATATTTCAAAAATCAAACTGAAAATGAAAAAGAAAACTAAGTTCATATTATCCCCAGCGGAGTCACCATTTTGTTAGACGGACATATCCTTCTTGCAGACAAGAACGATCTCCCTAGTATCCTAAGGATATCTAGAAACAAACAGACAAGTACAAACCATTTTATCTAAACCATTATGCTGTAGAATTATTAATTAACTATATATGAAGAGACACTCCTACCTAAAGTACAACGCTTATTTTGATTTTCAATCCATTCGCTCCAGAATATATCGATCCAGCATGTAAAATATGCGATCAAAGAGAAGCAAAAGGGATAAAAAGCACCTGCAAGATATAATAATTCAGAAACAATAATCTATCTTAGTGATCAAGGAATCCAAGAATTAAATTATTCAAAGAGATACATGAACAACTTAATGAGAAAATAGAATCCATTTGTATTAACTTTGAATGATAAGAAGTAACCTTACAACCTTGACGCCTTGATGTTTGTACAGGTTCTTCCGGGGTCCCGAACAGCCGTTTCCCTCAGTTTGACAAGACTCCAACTCTCTGAATTAACATGAAACTATGGTCATGAGTATGTAATCCTTCTCATGCCAATGATGCCAAATGTGGAGAGTATAATTTCTTCAGCAATTCACCTCAAAAACCACCCAGTTCTAACTACCCTTGAGACTGAAACATGGTCTCAATTTATAGTAGAAGGGAAGTAGTTTCAGTTCCAATAAGGAAGGGATAAAATCCTCTCATAAAGGGATTTTAGATCCAAAAACCAAGGGATAGCTCCATTAATGAAGAAATAGAGGTTCATGAATGGAAGGGGAAAAGCTCGACCAGATAATGCTTCTAAAAGCCTCTAGCTAGGAGAATATTCGACCAACTGGGTTTCTAGAACTTACTTTTCTTTTATTTTACCTTTTACAGGGGTCTGCAATTTTAATGAGCAGAACGTTCGAGATGTGTAGCAGGTTTTAGAGCAATAAACCGCGGCACCACAGGCAATGACTAGGAAAACTGTCGAGTTAGGATTTTTAGGGTTTTAATGAGCTTTTCCCCAATTCCAAGACTTGATTTAGGAACTTTATGATTTTGGACCTCTAAGGGAGAAATAAATAGGTAATGATGAACCCATATAAACAACTAAACGTCATGGTGACAAATTTCAGTGTAACACTCTCCAAACCACTAAAATATTGGATCTTGAATGTTGAGGAATAAAAATCCATTCCTCTATTGAATACAGAGTTAAATATTTATGGGAGATTACCTTGTTCCATAGACTATGTAAGTCGATAATTCTCGAACCTCATTTTTCTTCCAGTGCCTTTGAAAATAGGAAAATTTGTTTTAAACCCCATTCTCCCAGGAGTTTGGGCACCACAATATGAGACCACTTGACCCATGGGAGCACAAATTCTTCCCGAGACCTGAACAAAGGAATTTAAATCATAGACAACGTGCTTATTCCAACACTCCTTTAGGGATCCAAGCCAAGGACATCCAATAAATAGGAATAGCTTCCAAGACTAACTTGACCAAAACTAGTCAGCTTGCATGAGATAACCATATGAAGCTCCAATGTTTTAACCATTTCTCCAACTTAGAGATATGTTAAACACACACATGGTAAACACACACACAAGTAGGAAAATAGGCGTGAGTTCCTATTACCATTAATATGATGTATATTTATAATACAATGGTGTGACTCTTGGATTCCACATTCCAAGGTCACTTGGACTCCTTTTGTCCATTCAGCTTCCACACCTACCCATATAGTATTAGGTGTCCAACATTCCCCCCATTAATCTGAAGGGGTATGTGTGAGTCCAAGAAGAGAGTTGTAATAAAAATCCAAAAAGTATGCATGGAAGCATTTAGGCTAAATTAGCTCTCTGAAATGTTGGCATAAAGAGGTGGTTTAAGGATGACCACCAACACTGGAACGCTTAGTGCAGTTCCCAGAACTCTTCCAAATCTGGCAAGAAGCTGAGGGCTTCTACTAGAGGAAGTGTCCCTCATATTTGAAGAGCGAGACCTTCAACCTAGAAGAAGGGAGGTCTACAACCTGTGATGGTTTAAGGATGACCACCAACACTAGAATGCTTAATGCATTTCCTGGAACTCTTCCAAAACTGGCAAGAAGTTGAAGTCTTATGCTAGAGGAAGTGTCCTGAATTCTTTGAAGAGGAAGAATATCAACCTCGCATAGATGGTTTAAGGTTGTCCACCAACCAAAGGAATTCTCATGGGCATCTATGTCTCTAGCTACAACTCTGAATCTGGAATGAAAAATTGTGGCTCAGGCTCGCTTGAAGTGTTGTGTCCCTGGCTACAACTCTGAATCCAGAATGACAGATTGTGGCTCAGGCTCGCTTGATGTGGCTTCGAAGCTTGTATATGACCACCATTTTCCCCCCTGTTAGGTACAAGGTGAGATGATGGCGAAAACTCAACTACAATATTGTTCAATATTCTAGAACAAGTTCTGACATATGACTTAAACATCTTCTTGGTCGTTGATGCCCATTTCCAAGAAGAGATCCATCTAAGATGAATCTTTGTTCTTATAGGAGGCTTGTTTCTGAAGCATCTATGTGAGGAATGGGTGTGCCAACCACAGGGCTTGCATGGGTGAAGATCGAAACAGTGATCATTCATATGGCCAACTCGATGACAGCGTTAGAATTTTTCAATATGTTGTTGTTGTTGTGGAAGAGTAGCAGGATCTGGAACAGCTAAAGGTGAATTGTCATAAAGAAATATGGCACTTGAAATTTGATGGGCTTGGAGTAGTCTCGAATATGAAAGGACAACTCCTTGTCATATCCAATACTTGTTATGTGCTTGTTATGGACAATATCTTCCTAAGGTTTGATGATGGGCTTGGGAGGTGAAGCATGAGCTTCTGCATTTGTATAAAAATCTACTCTTGTACTAGGCTCAGTGATCTGACCAATATCTTGTTGCTGATCAAAGTTTTTCTCAGTGTTCTAAATAAAAACATGTTCAGAATGACAACTCTTTTGTTGTAACTCCTCCTTTTGTAGCTAAGATTCAAGCTGCAAAAACTAAATCTGTTCCTGTGCATTTTGAAAAGAGGTTTGAATATCTGTGAGAGTGTCTTTACTGAATTTAAGTATGTCTTCGACATTAGATTTTATCATAGTTTTGAGACACTCTAATACTTCATTGATTTTTTCCATTTTCATTGAAAAAATAAGGTCAACTTCCAAGAATGAATAAATTACAGTAATTAATGCATTCACCCAAGGATGAAATGTTGGAATAAATACCACTAGTATTACCAACATATTCAAAGAAGCATACAACAATTCCAAGTCATGGAATTTCAACCGCCCCCATTCAATTTCGATTAATACAACGCCAAGGAGATTTCCTTATCTAATGTTCAACCCTCAATATTAAGACTTTAATCAATGCAACACTGACTTTAAAGTATATAGATTACACAGCTTACCACGCATATCAATTGCCTTCTTAAAATAACCCCAAACTCATCCCACACTTTCAATGCCAATTGCAGTGCAAATCCTCGCTCCAAAAATTCCTCCCAGACTTTCAATTCCAATGGAAATGAAAAGAAACACATTAAAAAATTTTGTAACACCAACAGGCGTCGAGAGGCAGTGGAAACCTTCAAAAATATGCCTCTTTCATCTAAATCCAAGGAGGGGAAAAGAGGATTCAATAGCGAGAGGAGCAACGGACGGAGGGGAGTCCTCTGCGGGGAACGGGGAGGCCGACGGGACTATGCAGGTAGAGGGAGATGATGGTGTTGTGCAGGGGGAGGCAAGCGGCCGATGGTGTTGTTCATGGGTAGGGGATTGGGAGTGAGGGAGGATGAGCAGTGAGGGGGACGAGGTGAGCGAGTTGGGGAGTGAGGGAGGTGGTGCAGGTGTGAGTGTGTGAGGGAAGGCTGAGGGCCGAGGGGAGCGGGATGCGTGGGAGGAGAGGGGGAGAGAGTGAGGTGAGAGGGTTGGGGAGTGAGGGAGGTGGTGTGGGTGTGCGGGTGTGAGGGAGGGATGGGGAGGGCTGTGAGGGAGGGATGGGGAGGGTTGTGAGGGGCTGCGAGTGTGAGGGAGGGATGGGGAGGGTCGAGAGGGGGTGGGGAGAGCGGGACGGGGATGGTGAGAGCAGAGGTGGGGTACTGGTGGAGGGGATTGGGGAGGTGGGATTGAGCGCAGAGCCAAGCAGCAGAGGGAGAAGGCAGGCCTACGGAGGAGGTCAAGCCTGCGGGAGGGGAGGTCGGGCCTGCGGCGGAGGTGGAAGGCCTGAGGTTATGAGGAGTTGGAGGAAGGGTGGTGGGAGGCAGAGAAACGTGGTAGTGAGGGTAGCAGAGTGGTGAGGGGAGGTTACTGCGGGGAGCTATGCGAGCAGGTTGTAGGGCCAACTATGCAGACAACTTGGAGCAGTGGGTTCCGGGGCCGAGTATTGAGGCCGAGGCATGGGAGGGCCGAGGGAGTGTTATGGAGGTCGAGGCAGCGTGGAGGGAGGGCGGTGAGAGTAGTGGGAGGTTGGTGATATTGGATTGGGAGGAGCGATGTTGGAGGGTTGAGAGGCCGGCGTGGAGGAGCATTGTGAAGAGGTATGTACATGCAGAGAAATGTGAGGCCACCGAGGCCACAGTTGCAGACTCCGCTACTCTTGTGGCTTGGTGTGCTTTGCAATGCTCGGTAGTCGTATAACTACTGCTCGAAACTTTCCAAACTTTGAAAAACAAGAGTGTAATGCCCAAGCCAGCAATTTAGTTCAGATTTCAAACTTTCTAATGATAATTTAGTTCAAATTGCATTTCAATGGTAGGAATCAATAACAAGAGTTACAATGTGGTAGGTGTGACAGATAACGGTTCTGAGTACTAACAACCTAAGGCGAAGAAAGGCCACAAAACCAATTGACCAGGTCAAGAAGGAGGAGACTAGTGCTATTCAAGGCAGGGAAGAGGAATCATACCACCAATCACTCATTCGATTCTGCTGCCAGAAAGAGAGTGTGGCAGGTGAAACGCTTAAGATTACTCAACCTAGCAAATATGTAATCGCATGAGACTATTGGATTGGCATGTACAGTGAACACAGCTAGAATTTAGTTGATTAGATCAGGGTCAGCAATCACCCGCTATGATACCATGTTAAACACGTGCATGGTAAACACACACACAAGTAGGAAAGTAGGCGTGAGTTCCTATTACCATTAATATGATGTATATTTATAATACAATTGTGTGACTCTTGGATTCCACATTCCATGGTCACTTGGACTCCTTTTTTCCATTCGACTTCCTCACCTACCCATATAGGATTAAGTGTCCAACAAGATCAATTATCTCCATTCTTATTTCCTATAATTGTTTGCCTTTAAATGGAAGCCCATATATTTTAGGCATTTTTCTATAGGCTCGATCTTGTAAGGAAGCATTGTACTGATCCAATGAATGACTCGATAACTGAGATTGAAGATACAAATCAAGGACTTATTATCTTTGATTATCATCCCCATATCCTTACACAAAATTCTAAGAATATTATGCAGAGTAACCAAGTCTCAAACCGTGCCCATGGAGGAAATAAGGATATCATATAGAAATAGCACTTGGGCGATTTATAGAGATGTGCAACACAAATACCCTCAAATGAACCCATTCCTTTTGCCTCTAACAACATCTGAATCAAACCTTCAACAATAAGGAGGAATAATAAAGGTGAAAGTGGAAAACTTCGTTGAAGTCCCCTTTGGTTCGAGAAGAAGGGAGAGGTTGAGCCATTAATAAGGACAACAAAAGATACAATCATAGCACAATTCATAATCTAGTTGATTAAAGGAACCTGAAACCCTACATGAGTGAACAAAAGATGTAAGAAGATCCAATTTACATTTTCATATGCCTTCGAAAGATCTAGTTTTATGACCACCCCTTTCGATTTCATATTTTTTAAACTATGGAGGCATTCCTGAGCAACCCCAATAGCTTCATGGATTTTCCTACCCTTTAGAAAACCAAATTATTCCTGGGAGATGTTTTTGAATAGAATTGGCTTGCAATCTCTTTTGTGATGACTTTATACACACAATTACAGAGAGTAATAGGATGAAAGTCCTCAAATGAAGTCGGATTTTCCACCTTTGGAATTAAGTAATGAAAGTAGAATTAAAATCCAAATGCATATTTCCTTCCACCCTGGATTCATTTACCACCCGGAGAAGATCAGGACCCACTAGATCATAATAGGTAATGAAGAATTCCACAGCCCAGCCATTCGTACTTGGACTTTTATCTTTTTTTGAACTAGAGAGGGCATCCTTCAATTCACCCTCCGAAACCAAAACCCTCAAATCAAAAACATCTTCCTCCTCAACAAATTTTGGAAAGTGTTGGGAGAGCCAAATCGCCTCATCAATATTATTATCAGTCGATTCAGTATAAATAGATTGGAAGTGTGTCAAACCCAATAAAGATAGGCCTTCCAAGGAAGATGCTAGAACACCCCCCGGTCCCATCATACTCCAAATGGTACTTGTAAACTTCCTCCCTTTTCCATAAGTATGAAATAATTTTCTGTTCTCATCCCCATAGTCCAGCCAAATAGCCCTACTTTTTGGTCTCCAGGTGGCCTCCTTAGAGTCCAAAATCACCTTACGTTGAGAGAAAATTTGGATGAAAATTTCACGGAAAAGAAGGTTGGAAGCATCTTCTTCAATGGAAGAGGAAAGGTGTTCAATATGTAGTTCAATATCTCTCATACTAGAGTCCTCCTCCAAACAATGATTGGCATCCCACTCCTTTTCCAACATTTTAATGTTTTTTAGGTTTTACAAGAAATGTGTCGCTACATATGTTTCAGCACCCTTTAAAGAGGATTCCAATATGATTTAAAGATATTGGAGAAACCCAAATCTAGGGTCCAATGGGAGTTCATTTTAAAAGGACTAGTCAGCTCATGGGAACCATTAGGATTTCAAAGATAATTGGGAAATGGTCAGAGATACCCCCAAATCCCACCCATTGACAAAATAAAGGGAAACATTGAAGTAATGGTTCATTAATAATAAAAAAATTCAATGTGCTTTACAAAAAAATCATCACCCAACTGAATGTTCCTCCAAGTTGGCATGATATGCCCAAGTGCAAAATCAACAAGATTTCTAGCAGATAAAAGAATTGAGAAAAAATTAAACAGGGGATCAGCCTGTGCTCAAGCTCCCCAAGATTCCATCTCCCCAATTGAAAATTTTAGATCACCCCCAAAAATCAATTTTTCCTTCAATAGAAAGGATTTATTGAACACCTCATTCCATAAATATACCCTTTCTACATGAGGACCTTAACTGTTAACGAAGTAAATTGTATTTTTCACCTCCAAAATTAAGCCCTCCACCCTGAGCCCAATGGAAAAACTCCAAACAATTTCCATGATTAAATTCCTAGTATTCCACCCTACTACCACACCACTCGATCGGACACATACATCATATGCAATGAAGTTCCAAAATGGAAAAATAGATTCCAGGTAAGTATAAATGGCTAACCCTTCTCTAAGGGTTTCTTGAAGAAAAATCACATCAGGCTGCTCAATTTGAAACAGTCGTCGAAGAGCAAGTTTTCTAGTTTCACTTTCCCAACATCTATAACTGAATGAGAGAAATATCATTAGGGATAACATTGTAGGGAAAACAATTCTCTAAGTTTCCCATCAATGGATGACTTACGACCCCCACCATCTCCTCACAAGGCTTATATTTGGCTTTTGATAAATTTGATTTACGAACCTGCCCCTGGATTTTTCAACGGAGACATGGAATAGGCCAAGCCCTTCTTGCAAACCCACCAACATGGATACAATGAGTCTAGATTTGATATTATGTAAAATATCACCCCCCTATCAAACTGTAATGTTCCCAAATTTAGCATAGAGCTAATTGGGACATTAATTTTTCCTACAGCAGCTAGGAGATGAATAAATGGGTAAGGAGGCCCATGAGTAGGAATAAAATCCCTCATAGTGTGAAAGGGATCATCATAATAGATATATTTTACACCCTCAAATGTGAAAAGAGGCAAATGCATGAGGACAAGGTCAAGTTTGACCAAGTCAACAGCGCTGCCATAGAGGGAGTAGTTCACTTGAGAAGACAGCGCAGTGTGAATGGAGGGAAGATAATTTGGAGGAGGAAACCCTAATGTGTGGGGCCCAAGGTGATAAGGCTCACTTATTTTATAAGGAAGAGGATGGTAGCCATTTTTGGGTTAACTTATGTATTACATTTTCATGTATGCTTAGACTTTTGCTCTCCTAGTTGTTTAGCTAAGATTGCCAGTGAAGTTCAGCACTAAGGTATTCATGTTTAGGAATCCCTTCTCTTCCCTTTGAGGAGCTCTTGGGAGAGATCTGATCTTTCATTCCTCATATTTGGCATTGGTTCCAAGCTTCAGTCTTTAGTTTCAACGCAGTTTCTGCAAGAGGTTGAGCTTAGTTGCAGGGTGTTACAGGGGAGGGTTGAGAAACCCATTTTCAGAGTTGGTTCTGTACAAGAGGGAGGTTTCCTTCCATTGGGAAATAATTTTGGAGAATTATTGGGCTGATATCAGACCTTTGTAAGTAGGCCAATACATTATCATCACCTACAGTGTTATTCCATCCTGGAATTGCATTGTTTCTGCAAGGTAGTTTCAACAGTGTCTCTTGTGGCTCTTTCAGGGAGTTTTCCCGTGATTGGACAGTTGTTTCTTCCATGGGGGAAGGCCTTTGATCAGATTTGCATAATATTTCTATTCTTACAGTCTTTTATACTCTTGTGCTTTAGTTTGTAGTGATTATTCAGTCATACTGCTGAAAATCACCATTTGTATTCAGAGTGAATTCCTAGAAACCCTTCCCAGGTTCTCTAGCTTTTGTATATAGGAGACTAGATCTCATTTTTCTGAGCATATTGTTTAATACAATATCAGATCTATTTGTCTCTGCAATTTATGTGTACAAACCCTCTTTTATACTGCACAGTCACTTATTTGCAGAAATTCTTGTGTTGCAGTGTTTGTGGTTTTAGCCTTTTTAAGCAATCCTAGGTGTGGGAGGTCTATTTAACCCACCTAGTTTGATTTGTTTTAGCTCTATTCTTGGATTTAGGTTGTATATTGACTAATATATAGGATCCAAGAGTTAATTTCATTATTTTATAGCATATACTGCTGGAAATGCTTTTTTAGTGCATGCTTGCTGAGCAGTCCCGATTTTGGGATATTACAGCGGTATCAGAGCAAGATCTTTGGCTTAGCCTATGGTCTTCAAGCCAAATGATATAAAAGAAAGAGAAATTCTAGAATTATGGGAAGGATGAGATTTCTCTCATCACTTTTTAGATCCAATAAGAACCTCTCCGAGGAGGTTGAACAAGAAGAAGAGAAAAGGAGCAATGAAACTTCTAGAGAGTTTCAAGAGGAGGAAGAGCCATGCACTTCCTGTGATCAGAAGAGGAGAATAGTGTTACAGAGAGCTCCAAAGCATTGGAACATATCCTTTCCTTTTGAGAGGAAGGACAAATTTCTAGAAGATGGAGGACACTTGGATCACATGATTCTAAGTGAATACCTTGTTGGGTACAAATCCCAACCTAGAGCCTTCAAGGAGACTCTAGCTTTCCCTCAGTTTATTCATTTGGAGGAATAAATAAGACCTTGTGGCCAAGGAAGGATCAAGGGCAATAGTTTTCTATTGTCTACTTTTGATGGGTCATCTGCAGCAAGGGTTTGGGCAAGGAAACTTGGTGCATTCTTCCTACTACATCCGGTGGTAGAGAGGGAGGTTGTAGAGATTGCAGCGCTGTACCTAGAGGGTGAAGCAAATATTTTGTGGTTCAGCCATTTGAGCCATGTAAGAGTGGTTACTTTTTCTGAATTTACTCAAAGGTTGATTGAAGAATTTGGTGAAGGAAAATTTGAGGAGAAGAAGCCCTCACCACCAATGGAGGAGACTTGCACTAGCACTGTCACAACTATGGGGGAGAAATCCTCAACATCTTCAGTTGGGGGAGCCAACCTATTGGAGGGAGAAGCCCTTACATCCATACCATATACTTCAAAATTTCATCAAGGTATGCCTAAATTTTCATCTCCTATTGTTTCAGCAAACCATATGGAGGATTGTATACCATTGCCTACTGCTCATTTGGAACAACATGATTGCACTGTGTTGTGCAACCTTGATTTGATCAAGGAAGGGATGAAACATCACCCTAATGGACCATAGATGGGCTGCACACCACATGTGAGGTTGGGGTGTGAATTCTTGGAGGATGGGATGAACTTTGTCCCAAACAAATTGATGCAAAACCATATGTTCGTCCTTGAGTTGATACATGAGATCGCCAAAACACCATGGAGGATAATTACAGCATTGTCAAGAGGCAGCAGTGAGGAGGCTTTTCCTTCAGCCCACTTTGATCCTTATGGATTCCATATGATCATTGGTGTGAGATCTTTTCTAGGAGATATCCAAGAAGTTGCATGTCAGCATCCCATGGAATGAAAGAAGAAGGGTCTGATTTGGAAGAAGGGTAGTCTTCTTTGGAAGGGTACCAAGACTGATCATGATGGGAGGCACTCACATTGGGAGGAATGGGAGTGGATGGAGAGCAAGAAGCTGGTAAGCTACTTGCAAATATATGACACCGGGCAGCAGGAGGCTTGGCTGCGTTGGCTACTCTTGAAGGAGTTTGTCCATCATGGGACATATCCTTTTCCCAAGGGTATGTGGATGGAAGGGACTTGGCAGGATACTTGCATCATGGGGCAGCAAGGAGTGTGGATGCATTATGATGATATGATCATTATGTTTTCACCATATGGGCTGTATGATGGAGGTATGGAGAGGCAGCAAAAAATTTTGTTGCTTTGGAGGATTGAGAGAGAGCAAGGGCAGATTTTCTCTCACACTTTGCATAATGTTGCAGGAGTAGGAGATGGCACTATCATGGTGCAAGGGGGCTACTCCTTAACCTTAGATGATCTAGAAGCACTTCCACTTTGGAAGGAACTTCTTGTATATGGCAGCATTATGGGATGAGTCTTTTACATTGAGCATGCCAAGGGATGGAGTTATGAGTTGGCAAGAGCCTATTTGCATGGGCCAACAATGTTGTCACTTTGGAGCATGGACTTATTGATGGAGTGTCCCCAGGATCACTTCACATTTTATGCACTTGGTGGACAAGGAGGAGGTGAGAATGATGGAGTAGTGGATGGATTCATCTGCTACTGTGGTATGTTCTTCTTGACTTGGATTTCCAAGCATAGGAAGGAGGATCTTCATGCAGCGTTTGGTTCATTCCTCTTCATAGGAGTATGCCATTCCACTATGGAGGACTTATTTATGGATCCTATCATTATCTTACTTTCATTACATGGCAATAATTCTGTTTTTGCATTTATTGATTTTCCAACACAATATTTGCATGCTCTTACCATTTCTTTGCAGTGCATTGCTCCACAAAGGGGCAAGCTTTTCTTTGGGATCCATGGACCATTTTTGGCCAGCTATTATGATGGAGACAGCCATCTATTGTATGACTTTTGGAAAGCGTTTGGTTACTTTGTGTATGCTCAGTTGATACATTCAGCTATTTACTATTTACTAGTATATGTGATGACTTACACAACTAGCCATTTGTCAAGAAACAACTTTCCATGCTATTTTCTGAAGTTGCAGTGGGAAAAACTGCATTATGACCACTTGGGAGACTGTTGGTACCTTCCAACACCACATGAAACCTTCAGTATTTCTTTCATTTTGATGCTAATCATGAGCCCATTTTCTGATCTTGTTCTAGCCTTTATGGGGAGCATGATTGGGGGAGAAACACATTGGGTGGATGTGTTCTTTGGGGAGGAGGACCCCCACATTTTTTGCATTGCATGTTCTAAGGGGGGCATGGGAGGAGATATGGCCACTACAGCAAAATATTTGTTTCTTTATGAGAAGGGCCATGAGATGGATGGGATGCCATATGGTGGTGATTTCTTATCTATCATGTATGAGATGGTTTGGGCCAGCTTAGTTCACAACATTGGGAAAGGGATCTTTGGAGATCTAGTTTCCTTCTTGCCATTTAAGTGCAACATTATTGCATCCCAAGATCAGCAAATTCTCTGCACTTGTCTTAAGTGGAGAGGAAGACAGTGTGGGGTAGGCCTCTTTGTCTACCATGTTCAAAATTTTGGCCCACCTACTTTGCATGAGCCAAAGGTGGAGGAAGAATTTCTGGAGTTTCCATGTTGGAGGGTAACTCATTTTGTTTGGAGGATTTCTTGGGGATTGGAGAATCATATGGGGATGGCAGATCCCAATTCATTTCAGCCCACATACCTCAAGAAGGCCCTTCAGTTCTATCCTTGCAGTTGCTTGAGGACAAGCAACATTTAGAAAGGGAGGACTGTAATGTTCCCAAATATAGCATGGAGCTAATTGGGACATTAATTTTGCCTACAGCAACTAGGAGATGAATAAATGGGTAAGGAGGGCCATGAGTAGGAATAAAATCCCTCATAGTGTGAGAGGGATCATTAGAATAGATATATTTTTCACCCTTAAGTGTGAAAAGGGGAAAATTCATGAGGACAAGGTCAAGTTTGACCAACTCAACAGTGCTGCCATAGAGGGAGTGGTTCACTTGAGAAGACAGCGCAGTGTGAATGGAGGGAAGATCATTTGGAGGAGGAAAAACTAATGTGTGGGGCCCAAGGTGAGAAGGCTCACTTAGTTTATAAGTAAGAGGATGGCAGCCATTTTGGGGTTAGATTATGTATTACATTTTCATGTCTGCTTAGACTTTTTCTCTCCTAGCTGTTTAGCTAAGATTGCCAGCGTTGTTCAACACTAAGGTATTCCTGTTCAGGAATCCCCTCTCTTCCCTTTGAGGAGATCTTGGGAGAGATATGATATTTCATTTCTCATATCCAACATTGGTGCCAAGATTCATTCTTCAGTTTCAGCGCAGTTTCTGCAGGAGGTTGAGCTGAGTTGCAGGGTGTTGCAGGGGAGGGTTGAGAAACCCATTTTCTCAGTTGGTTTTGCACAGGAGGAAAGTTTACTTCCATTGGGGAATTATTTTGGAGCATCCTTGGGCTGATATCAGACCTTTGGCAGTATACCAATACATTATAATCACCTACAACGTTATTCCATCCTATAATTGCGTTGTTTTTGCAAGGCAGTTTCAGCAGTGTCTCTTGTGGCTCTTTCAGGGAGTTTTCCCATGATTGGAGAGTTGTTTCTTCCATGGGGGGAGGACTTTGATCATGTATTCATCATATTTCTATTCTTACGGCCTTTTATACTCCTGTGCTTCATTTTTCAGTGATTATTCAGTCATACTGCTTAAAATCACCATTTGTATTTAGAGTGAATTCCTAGAAACCCTTCTCAGGTTCTCTAGCTTTTGTAGAAAGGAGACTAGATCTCATTTTTCTGAAAATATTGTTTAATATAATATCAGATCTATTTGTATCTACCATTAATGTGTACAAACCCTCTTTTAGACTGTACAGTCACTTATTTGCAGAAATTCACGTGTTGCAGTGTTTGGGGTTTTAGCCTTTTTAAGCAATCCTAGGTGTGGGAGGTCTGTTTAACCCAACTTGTTTGATTTTTTTCAGATCTATTCTTGGATTTAGGTTGTATATTGACTGATCTAAATGATCCAAGAGTTCATTTCATTATTTTATAGCATATACTGTTGGAAATGCGTTTTTAGTGCATGCTTACTGAGCAGTCTCGATTTTGGGATATTACACAAACTAGAAAAAATCAAGGAAATAGAGGCCCTAGGAGAAGTGTATACCAAAATAGGAAGAGGAATCAGAAAAAATTTTGTTGCAGTGGGGAAGGTTGTGATAGTTTTCAGAGACCCTTTTAACCCAATCTCATAAGAGCCATCCAAATCATGTAGACCCAGTACAATTAAAGAAGTAACAAGCAAAAAAACAGGAGGAAGAGAATGAGAAGTACATGTGGATAGAGGAGTATAAGTTGAAATATATACTGAATAAGATGTAATTTCCTCAGAACTGGCAGAATCTAAAACTATGGGATCAGGGTACATATCACTTGGGGCCACCAATTCCAAAGACACCATTGGTTCACCCTTCAGACCTTCCTCTGATAATTTTTCCACCTCCATATCACCTCCAACCTCTGCCTGTTTCTTTTATGAAGTCGGTGCCAAGCCCCCAACATGTCGCAATGAAAGGTTACAGTCTTGGACTAAATTTCCATATTTGTGACACTGATGACAACGAAAAGGAAATCCTTCATGGTCCACCAACTGTAGTCTGTCCCCTTCCTACCCAAATTTGATAGCCTCATGCAATTTCTTGCGCAAATCTAGTCTAAATACAATGTGGGGCATAGAAAATCCCTTGATTCCTCAAATGATTAATTTGCTTCAAGGAATATTCCAATGTTATTTCCCATATTTTCAAATCTTTGAGGGTTCCACATATGATTTGTTAAACCCGTGAGATGAACCCATACCAGAACCACAACACTCCTTTATCATCTAGCATCAAAGGTAGAAGCCCATAATTTAAACATAATAGGAGTGGAGTCAATAGACCAAATAGTACTAGAAACCCACACAACTACCTCATGGGTTTTGAATATTAGTTGGAACCGCCCATTTTCCAACATAAAAACTTCTGGGGACTCTGATATCTTTGTGCAGGTTATTTGGTTGTGCCAAGTAGTAAGAGAATCCTTAATAAATTTCCGCCCTCTAGCCTGTCCGACCAAGGATTTTTCTACAAGCTCAATCGTTTTATACATTTCAACATTTGAACCCAAACATAATTTGTATGGTGTTTCTATAGATTCACGCTTCAGAACCCTAGCCTTCTTCCTCCACTCATTTGGATCTTTACAATGGCCGAAATTTTGTAAGGGATGACCTTTTGCATCCACATCACCCCCCGCTTGACTCATCCCAATCCCAGTATATGCGTTCATGGCCCCAACACCTGGCCCAGAGGGAAGTAACAATACATGCCTCTTTTGGTTAAACCGGATTAACATGTGCATTCGCAAATGCCTCTAAATCCCCCAACAAACCCCCACACATTGAACAATCTAACAAGGAAGTAAACCCCCCATTGTATGAAGGAAGAGTAGGACCTAAAACTCGTAATCTGGCTGAAATAGGACCAGGAAAGACCAGAGGCCCAAAACCCATGGAAAGTAGCATTGGGGAAGAGAGACCACCTATGAAATCGCCTAAAGAAAAAGTCCCAACAAAGTAATTATCCTAAGAAATAATCAATAATGTAAGGGGGATACTTGTCGAAAAAAGTGGAACTTCGACAATCAAATGATACTATGGCCATGCCATACCAAAAAAGGTCGAAAATCCTCTCTCGAGACCACCCGTTGCACGGTTATTTCTCTCCCCATGATCCGTGAAATCCCTCTGACTCGTGAAATAGGAACCCCAATGCAGTGTAACTATATCGTAATCCACCTGCTCAGTATCCTCCATGAAAACCATCGCAATTACCAGCTTAGAACTGGGAATAAAACACAAAACCCCCCACCTAAATGCAACATAATCAACAAGGATTCCTCTAGAGATACCCTTTCCTCTAAACGCCTCCAGACACAAAACCCAACAAGCTATAATCGACAACAACATGACCAGACAAAGCAATAGAATATTTCCCCCTCTATTGTAGGGGAACCCACACCAAGAAAATGAAAAATTCCTAAATTCCCTGATCAAAAATTATGTTAATAAATCACATCAATGACCCTGAGGTCCATGCCTAACATTCCACATGCAACCGTCATGAGGCAGACCTGATCAGGAGAAAAAACCAAGGTGAAAGAAAACTAGGGTTTTTTTCAATCGCTCTGAGGTCAAGGACATGCCTCATTCGATTCATCCATCAAATATTTGAACTTTGAATCTAATCCTTTACATATTCCTTCATAACACAGCCGTCGTCAAACTTATATTATTATCATTATTATTATAAATTTTACCATTTTAAATTTAACATATTTATTTAAATATTTTTAGTTATAGAATGGATAACCAGATGAAGTGACTTGGGCTAAGAAACCAAGTGGAATATATTATCGATTAATAATTTATGGTTTATAAATTAATCAATAATTTATGACTTATTAAAGTTATACACGCCCTCAACCACATGGAAATAATGCAAGGCCTACTTATAAACATCTCATCAAACCACCTTAACTAACTCATCCAATATTATTTACATCTCATGATATTAAATAAAGAAGCTAATAATATTCACATTGTAGTCTTTAGATTAAGTAAATAGTTCAATGACCTTATGGAGGAGAGGTTATCCCATGAATTTATATTTAAAAATAATAAAATAATATTTATATCAAAGAATTAAAAAATAATCAAGAAAAAACAATATTTCTACATCAACCACAAATAAAATACTTCAATTTCCACCCTAACTTTACATCAAATCTATATATATAAATGAATTAATTAAGAGAAAAAAAATTCTACATCCTAGTAACAATACAATTAAAAATAATAAAATAATACTTACATTAAAATATTAAAAACAGTAATAACAAAAAAATAAAATATTTCAACATTGACCACAACTAAAATACTTCAATTTCCATCGTAACTGCCATAACTTTACACCAACTTCATATAGAGAGATAAATTAATTGAAAATAAATATGGGGGATATCTTGTCTCATAACGTTACATTTAATTACCCCAGATTTGGTTGGCCCCTTGATCCCCGATGCTAATGATGCCTCTCAATCTAGTGCATCCTAACACATTAATGGACAAGGTTGGGTGGTGATTTCCCTCTATCAGCCTCACAAATCGCATTCAATGAAAATGGGAGGTTGGCGAACAGAAAAGGACTTGGCATTCACACATTGCTTGGGATATGGAATCAAATGTTATACCTTAGAGGGACATGCATTCCCACACTTGAAGTGCTTTGTAGGTGGCTAATCTCTATTGCACTTGCAGAGTAGTGAAGGTCTGAGGATCTTGGAAAAAAGGGCTGATATTTTTCTTACTTGACAACCATGGTTCATGAATGAGGATGTCTTAGGAGAGGAAGAGGTCGAGGGTTGTAGAAATTATAAAAACAATATGTATACCAATTGATTCAATCTGATCATGTGATATGCTAAAGCAAGATACTGAATCCTTCTACAAGTTAATTGTGGAAAATAAACACGATCGCAAAATCACACCAAGTAAAATAAAGAAGCAAATCAATCCACAACACAAATGTTTTTCCTGGGGAAAGCTTGTTGCTCAAAACCCCTCTATCTTCTATTGTATATTCAACCAAGGAATCATGAAACAATACAATGCACTCTTCTCACAAGAGTTTGTTGCACTCTACCAATTGTCTCACATTGATCCAGAAAAAATCAACCAACACTTAGCCAATTTACTGCCTCTTCTCATACTTCCTTTCTTGCACAATTCTAAGAGAATTAAATCCCTATTATTTAGGAATTTTAACCTTCCAAAACTGTGCAATGATCATGGGAAATCCTATTGGTGTATTACTACATCTAGGCAGCTTGCTAATAATACAACTGATAGATAACATCCCTTTAACCTCTGTCTCAACTGGGTTGTTGGAGTGGGGTCCCCTAACAGCAATTTTGTAATAGTTTGTAATAGTTTGTAATAGTGTACTCTGGAACAGGGGCTTTGGGGCGGGTCAAATCCCCTAATGAATTGTAATGGGTCAAAGAGTAGCACAAGATAATATAGTATAAATAAATGAATAGATTGAGTCTAGAGGTAAGTTTTGATTAAGTCTGGATGTGAATTTTGGATCTGTGATACTTGTTATGTGGACTTGTCTAGGTAAGGGTTCTTGATGGCTGTGTGCACGGAGACCCTAAGTCCTGTTGTGGGTGAACCCCACTGGCTTTGTGCGCGGGTGTATGAAAGAGTCTGTAAGTGGAATCTGAAGCATTAATGAATGAGAAGAAACTTTATTGATAGTGGAATATCTCTGTGCTCTGTTATGGGTTGCGCTATATGTTGATTTTTGACTTATGTCTGTATACTGAATAATTTTATTTAATTGATGCGCACATAGATGCAATACTTGAAAGAGTAATGAATGCATAGATTTGGTTATGTTTGGTCATATTTCTTCTGTTAAATGGTTATCTTATGATTTATGGGCTTCGCACAAGTTATTCAATTGCATATATTGTTAAGGGTTTCTATACTAGGGCTCCTTCAGCGCATGCCTGTTAGATCCGAAGGTGCCCACTTTAATTAATTCTCTCTCTCTCTCAGGGTGTGGAAACCTGGTTGCAGCACCCTCCCATACTACTTCGGGTGAGACCTTAACCTGCACAAGCAGGCCATTACTGAAAGGGCCAGTAGTACAGGGGTTTATTGGTAAACCTTAAATCTGAACCTAGGTCAAGACCCCTCAAACCAAAAAATGGTTCCATTGTTGGGACCAAGAGCATTTTGAGAGAGAGATTGGGTAATTCCACGAGGTCATTGGCAGCCATTAAAGCATGAACTTGAAGATTGGTTTGAAAAGCAGATCCAGGATTTTTCCCTAAAAGAAAACAGGAGTAAGAAGCTATCTGCCAAAGATTGGAAGAATAGGTATATTTTTATAGAAGTGCACAAAATATTCTTTGTAACCTTCGCACATGAACTGTAGGAGTGGTTTCCAATGTTATCGGAATTTCAAACTTGTTGGAAGGACGATCAGGTTATGTAGTGGACCCCTGAATTAATTCAACAATTGGAAAAGGCAAATAACTCTATTGCCCGGACTTTAGAACATTGGGTTGATAGTTTTTTGGGTGGATTTGTAATTGAGTTTGTAGTCGATCAGTTTGTGTCCTATTCTGAAGTTGAGCGGAGGTTTTTCAAAGGATTTAGGGGTAAGTTCTTGCAAACATTGTCGTTGCTGATTAAGATGCTATTGTGTGAAAAGGGTTTCTTGTGCAGTCACACCGATTGAATGATCCCTAATTAGAGCGGAAGCACGACATGAAGCAGTAAATACTAATGGGTTAATCGAGAAGGGTATCGATCAGTGTACAATCCTCTGAGGGACCCACCTAATCTAAACAAAGGTAGTGTTGCGCACACAAAAACTAGTCCTTCAGCTACGCCACCATCAAACTCGCGCAAGGGTAAGAATTCTCAAACCCCACCTTCGCCGCCACCCGTAGACAACATGGCTGCACAAATGAAGCTACCCACTTTTAAGGGTGCGGGGGATGAGGATATGGATCGATTTTGGTTCATGGTGAATGCGGTATGGGCTGCACAGAATGTTAATAATGATGATGTAAAAAGATTGCAGCTATCAATATATTTTGAAGGACGGGCTCTGTATTGGTTCATGGGATAGTTTACTCAACATGTGACGTACAATACAGGAGATCAAGGATGCCCTAAATTAGTAGTTTCGAAAACCTAAGTCCTATTCTCAATGTGTAGTAGAGTTGAAATATATTAAACAAGGACCTACGAAGTCTGTCTGGGAAGCTGACCAGCAGCTGAAGAAAGTCATCAATGACGGAGGATTTTTTTATGATGACAAACAACATAAGGAATGGTTCATTGCCATGCTATTACCACATCTACGTGGACCTATGGGTGAGAAGAAGATTGATTCATGGGAAGAAGCTCTGGAGATTTCCATGAAGCTAGAAGTTGTGCCAAGGGGCGATGCTCAATTTGGGGTGTTGCAGATCCAGAGCCAGCTAGAGGCGATGCACTTAGAAATTCAGAATTTATGGATGGATCGAGGTAAAGAAGCTAGCGTGGATGTCTGGTGCATATGCTGCAGGGTATCAAGCCACACTAAGGATCAGTGCCCTCTACTATCAGATTATATGCAAGCTGGGGGACCAATCCCATTACGTCCAAGAGACATTGTTGGACCAAGTACCCCTACACTGTGGTGTGTTTATTTTCAGGTAGCACGAAGGCATGATACAGATCATTGCCCACAATTAGGTGCCTATGTCCCAGAACTGAAGCAACAGTGGTGCAGATATTGCTCGTCAGTGGGTCACAATGATCACAACTGTCAAACGTATGACCTGATAATAGATAGGGGGAACCTATACAGGGTGCAAGCTAACCCTTCATCGCCAGCATCTCCCTCCGGGCAAGGAGGATCCCCTGCAAGAGGGAGGGAAGGAGGGAAAGGTGGAGGTATAGGTTGAGGAAGAGGGAAACTAATTTTCTACAACTGTGGGGACGCTGGACATTAAGTAAGGGATTGCTCGAACCCTGTGCACCAATCCTACAGGTATTTCAGACATTTTGATCATGTAATTGACAATTTTCCTGTGTTGATAGTTAAAATGCAGGGAAAACAGCAAACACCAACGCAAAATGTACAACGGGTTAAGGTGGAACCGCACGATGATGGGCCCAGTATCAATGTAATTACGCACAGTGGCATTGCCACTGGAAGAGTGGAGGAAATATTTGTGGCCGAACCGCTAATCATGAAGGCCTCTAACAAAAAGGAAAGCCTAGACCTGCAAAAAGAGAAAGAGACCTTCATCGAAGCAAGGAAGGATTTCACTAGGGACGAAGCATCCACATCGAGGACTTATGTGGATCCAAAGGAAGATGAAGTTGTTAAGTCATTCCTTCAAGCATGTATGAATTTAATACAGAATACAAAGGTGGTGGAGAATCTCCAAGTATGATCCAGATTTATGCAGGAATGCAACAGAATACACATGTAACCATAAATACAAATATGTAGCAGAAATAACACTTCATTTCATTAATATCAAAGAGCTGAAATTTTCTTACAAACAAAATAGAAATAAACTAGCTAGGGCACTGGTAGCTTATCTCTAAGAATAGATGTGGCGGCTATAGGCCTCTGAACTAAGTTACAATGAGGCTCAAGTGCCTATTTATTATTTAGAAACAATGGAAAACCCTAAAAATCCAAAACCCTAACCCTAGGAGATGAAGCGCCAAAAATATGTGCCCCGTTTGGGTAAGTTGGTGTTTCAATTTCCTGGGGACAAAACTTTGGCATACGACCCTCGTTTGACATACACCATACCTCGTTAGCTAGCCGAGGACTACAACTTTTTATGCAAGAAATATGGTCAATTTTTCTCTTGTTTTTCCCAAAAAACGTCATTTAGGGCCTCAAAACGGCTTCAGAAGTTCAAGACCCAAAAAACTGCCAAAAATAGTAGGTTGTGCCGAAACTAAAAAACTGAAAGAGATAATGGTGGGCCCCAAGTGGAATAGGTGGGTGGCCACCAACATCCACCTGGATCATTCATCCCCCCTTAGGAAGCAATGGTCCCCATTGGATTGAGTTCCTCCATGAGATGAGGAAACTTCTGCTGAATTTGGTCCCTGGTGAACCACTTGCCTAAGTTGGTGCAGGAGTTGGCCAGCTTTGAAAACCCGATACAGTTGGATCTTCTGTTGGCTAGTGTTCTTGATTTGAATGTCCATGATACAATCTGTGGTGGCATGTTCCATGCATTCTGGGTTTAACTCTGTTGTTGTGAGTTGTTCTGTAATGTCAGAGGTGTCTAGTAGAGGTGGAAAGTAGGGACGAAGGCAGTCCACATTGAATACTGGGTGCAGACCAAGGAATGGTGGAATATTAAGCTCGAAGGCATTGTTCCCTACAGCCTTGATGATGGTGTACGGCCCATATCAGAGTGGGAGAAGCTTGCGGTGGGGTCCAATGAGGCGCTCCTTCTGCAAATGTAGCCACACTTTGTCGCCCACCTGGAAGTTGTGTGGTACCCGATGTTGTTCAAGTCATTTCTTGTACTTAGCATTGGCTCTATCCAATATTTCATGAACTTGTTGGTGGATGTGCTGAATGCACTCGATGAAGTTTTTCGCTTTGTCAGCTTCAGACTGGACATAATTCGAATCGGCCTGAGTAGATGCAAATGGCATGGCTACGTCAATGGGACATAGTGGCTAGAATCCCAAGCCCACCTGAAAGGGGTTGTGGCCGGTTGAGCTATAGAGAGCTCGATTACAACTGTTTTGTACATAGGGGAGGCTCTCATCCCATGTGCGTGGATGCTTTGAATTGTACATGCGCAGAATGTGTACAATCATCCTATTGACGACCTCTGTCTAGCCATCAGTTTGGGGATGGAAATCTGTGGACTTGGTGAGATTGGTGTCCAACATTGACCACAGGTTGGACCAAAATGTGCTGAGGAACCTGCTATCGCAATATGATATGATAGACTGTGGGATCCCAAAGTGCACCCACACTCTTTCAAATAAGATTTTAGCAGTGGCTTCTGCTGTGATATTCTTCTTGCAGGCTGCCATAATGGCCATCTTCGAGAATCTGTTGACGACCACAAAAACACAGTCATTTCCATGCTTAGTAGAAGCAAGGCCTGGCATGTAATCCATGGAGATGGATTCCCAAGGTCGACGATGGGTAGGTAGCGGAGTATAGAGGCCTTGCTTCTTGATCTTCGGTTTGGCAATGGCGCAAGAAGTGCAGGATCTGATGTAATTCCCGACATCTTGTTGAAGGTTCAGCCAATAGAAATACTTCTGCAGTACTGCCACTGTTTTCTCGACCCCAAAATGCCCAGCGACTCAACTATAGTTTTCTTCCCATATCATCTTCGCATGCTCGCTTGAAGGAAGACAAAGGTGTCCCTGTTGACATAACATTGCATCTTGGAGGTGAAAATTTGGAACTTGCATACCCCCCAAGAGTGTCTTGTATGTGTGGCTGAATTATGGATCGCTCTTGTAGAGAAGCGGCCAATCAGAACTCTCGTGCCCACAAGAGTTGAGAACGATGGTTAGTGCCACGATCGGTGGTCAGTTGAGGTAGTCCGCAACATTATTGGTACTACCCTTCTTATACTTGATGTTCAAATGAAACTGTTGCAGATATATGGACCACTTTTGATGGCGATCGTTTTGCAACTTCCCTTGTGTCTGTATGAACTGTAAGGGTCGGTGGTCTGTGTGGATGATTGTTTCCTTCCCCAAAATGTAATTCTTCCATTATCGACAAGCCTGCACAATGGAATACATTTATTTGTCATAAGTGGGATACTTGTGAACTGTGTCGAACAATTTCTCACTATGATATGCCACTGGATGCCCCTGTTGAGTAATAACTGCACCAATAGCATAGTCAAAAGCATCTGTCTTGATTTCAAATGGTTGTTGCAAGTCTGGTAATGTGAGCATTGGGGTAGAACAAATGTGATGTTTCAATTCTATGAACGCCTTTTGTTGAGATTCTGACCGAAAGAATTTTGCTCTCGCTCCTCCCTTGGTGACAGATCGGACCGTGATATAGACAAAATCCCAAACACGAACCTACGAGAGTGAGAAATTAAGCGAAGACCAGAAAGGCACAAAGCTTTGTTAAGTGGTTGAGAAATTTGACCAATAAGAAATGACTTCAGGATCTTGGTGGGATCACATATCGTCCATACTACCTCGTGATAATATCAGGATATTGAACTTTGGGTCATGCCAAAAGTGCACTTCTCCAAATTGGCACACAACTTGTGTTGCCGTAGTGTTTGGAGGACTTGTCGAATGTGGTGGAGGTGCTCTTCCCAAGTCTGGCTGAAGATCAGAATGTCATCCAAGTACACCACTACAAATGAGTTGGTGAATGGCCTCAATATGTCGTCCATCAACCTCATGAATGTTGCAGGAGCATTCGTCAACCCGAAAGGCATGACCAACCATTCGAAAAGGCCCTCCTTGGCTTTGAAGGAAGTCTTCCACACATCGAAGGGTTTGATGGGTACCTGGTGATACCCAGACTTCAAGTCGATCTTGCTGAAATATTTTTCCCTTTTGAGTTGGTCCAGAAGTTCATCAATCTGTGGGATCGGGTACCTATTCCAGACAGTGATCTTGGTCAGTGCCTGATAGTTAATACAAAGTCTCCAAGTCCCATCCTTCTTCTATACTAACACAATCGGGCTCCCACAGGGTGATGAAATTGACCGGATGTGACCTTCTGTAGCATCTCTTGAATCTACCTCTTGATTTAAACATTCTCGAGAACAGAGCACCGATAGATCGGTTTGTTGGGTAACGGCGCACCTGGGGTCAGATCAATGGGGTGCTTGACCTGACAGTGCAGAGGCACCCCTGTGGGTGAGGTGAAAATGTCCCCGTACTCCTCCACAACCTTGGCCATTTGTTTTTGTCATGCATAGGAGCCATGTCTGGAGGTCTTGGCCACATTCTTCTTCTTGCCCTGGGGGCGGATCATTAGAAAAACAAATTTCTTGGTTTGGGAAATGAGCTAGCTAGGGCACTGATAGCTTATCTCTGAGAAGAGATGTGGCGGCTACAAGCCTCTAAACTGAGTTAAAATGAGGCTCGAGGGCCTATTTATTATTTAGAAACAATGGAAAACCCTAAACATGCAAAACCCTAACCCTAGGAGATGAAGCACCAAAACTATGGGCCCTGTTTGGGTAAATTGGTGTTTCAACTTCCTGGGCAAGTAACTTTGGCATAAGATCTCTGTTTGACGTGCACCATACCTCGTTAGAAATATATATCCAAGGACTACAACTTTTGATGCAACAAATAAGGTCAATTTCGCTCTCGGTTTTCCCAAAAAACGTCGTTTAGGGCCTCAAAATGGATCCAGAAGTTCAGGACCCAAAAAACTGCTAAAAATAGTAAGTTGTGCCAAAACTGAAAAATTGAAAGAGAAAATCGTGGGGCCCCAAGTGGAATAGGTGGGTGGTGACCAATATCCACCTGGATCAAAGTATCAATAGATATTTGCACAAAAAGGTAATCCCCTCAAACGGAGGTTAAGGTTGTGCATAAGATTTATAAGAACAAGAAAAGGACTGGTTGGGAGATGCGTATGACTGTGCAGATTGGAGAATATGAAATGGACCAAGTCATCCTGGATCTAAGATCTGATGCCAATGTCCTACCCAAACAAACCTGGCAAAGGATGGGAGAACCCAAGCTGGAGTGGTCCACCATTCAATTATGTATGGCTAATCAGCAAAAGATCATTCCATTATGTAGGTTTCCAAAGGTGGTGGTAGACATTGCGGGAGTTAAAGTCTATGCATATTTTTAGGTAATCCAGATTGTGGATGATGCTGACCCTTACCCTGCGCTCTTAGGATTGGATTGGGATATTTACATGGGTGGTATCATCAATCTGAAAAGGAGGAGCATGTTATTTGAGAACGATGGTACGCGGGTAATAGTCCCCCTGGATCTAGCGGAAGATGAACGATATACAAAGTCGGTGCGCGAAGAGGAGGATGTTGACCATATTTACAAACTGACTACCCAGGATGATGATTGGATCAACCCTATAGCTGATGGCATGGTGTGTTGGGAGAAAGACAGCTCATGTCTCTCAGATTCAGATGGCGAGATAGAAAATTGGAAAAATCGGTTGCATGATGTGTCTGCATTGTGCTTCCTTAGGATCACGAAGATATTATGGTGCATTTCATCAAAGGTAAGAGAACTGCCTTACTTTGATGGTTCTGGTAGTGTTGAGGAATTTCTTAAATCATTAGAAACATATATCCCTGACGAGTAGAGATTTTTGGCACTTAACTTGGTTATGGGCGTGACCCCTGCACGGTGGTGGGAAACCCACAAGGGGGCTTTTCAGGACTGGGAGGAATGAAAAAAAATGATGATCCTACGATTTGAACCTCCCGTCAACCCACCCATGGAGCTCTTTTCTGGCTGTGGGGACCCGCGCAAGCACTTGGCTATGCGGATGGAGGTATGGAATGAAAGGACCTGGAATGAGTGGGTCCATATGTTTATTCACGCCTTAGGACCTATCCCCACAACCTGGTATTTAGATACGGAGATCCACCAGCGCACTCACCACTGGGATAAAATGACAGAGGATTTCATGATGACGTTCGGTTTAGTCGGAGGGACGGAAAAACTGGATGAAGCCCAACAAGATATAGATGCTCTTGTCTTTGATGAGTATTTGCCTCGAAAATAATGTGTTGTGCCAACTTGGGATGCCTAGATGCAGGATATTGTCAACTGTCGAAATTTTTTAGTAGAGGACTGTGATGAGGATACCAGGAATATCACCATCCCAGAGTCAGAAGGAGAGCGTGCAGTTGCAGGACCCCTATTGCAGACAGTTAATGTTACCAAACCTTTAAAATTGAAGGAAGTCAACATTGGGACGAAGGAGCAGCCCAAGTTTGCCAAAATTTTGGATTACTGGAACGATGATATTATTGGAAAGATTACGGAGCTGCTGGATAAGTATCAGGACCTATACCCTACAAAGTTCTTTGAGCTCAAGGGAATCGTAGGAGATCTGGGTGTCATGAAAACCACCTTGAAGCCAGACGTGCGTCCTGTCAAGCAGCAGCCCTATCAGCTGAATTCTAATTATAAGTAGAAATTCAAGGAGGAAATAGATAAGATGGTGGTCATAGGTATCATTGAGCTAATAGAAAATTCCAATTAGGTAATCCCAATGGTGGTCCAAGAAAAGAAAACCAAGGGAGAGATAAGGATATGTGTAGATCTGCACAAACTAAATGATGCCTGTGTGCATGATCCCTTCCCTACGCCATTCTCTCATGAAATCTTGGATAATGTGGGAGGTCAAGATGCATACTCATTCACTGATGGGTTTTCAGGGTACCATCAGATCAGAATAGCACCTGAAGCTCACAGCAATACAACCTTCGCAACAGAATGGGGCTCCTTCCAGTACACTGTCATGCCATTCGGGCTAAAGAACGCCCCTACCATTTCCTCGCGCGTAGTTGTAGCAGTATTCAAAGAATTCATCCATAAGTTTTTGGAGGTTTATTTTGATGATTGGACAGTATACGGATTGGTAAATAAGCATGTATCGAACCTGCGCATGATGTTGGATACCTGTAGAAAACACCAGATTTCGTTGAACCTAAAGAAGTGCATATTCTGCGTACCATTTGGAATTTTTTTGGGACACATCATATTTCAGCAGGGATTGATGGTTGACCCAGCTAAGATTGTGGTTATCGTCAATTTAGCAATCCCCACCACTAAGAAACTGTTGCACTCCATCTTAGGGCACACAGGTTACTACAGGAATTTTATTCAAGGGTACGCCTTGATCATTGCGCCAATGGAAAAGCTGCTAAAAAAAGATGTGTCCTTTTTCTGGGATGAGGAGTGTTAGAAGAGTTTTGAGCTGTTGAAATAAAAGATGGTAACTGCACCTATTCTAATATTTCAAGATTTGCCGAAGGTATTTCATGTAAATGTGGATGCATCAGGAATAGCCTTGGGATATTTCTTAGCACAGCCAGGAGAAGGAGACATTAATCACTCAGTTGCTTTTTCCAGCAGGAAACTCTCTAGCGCAGAGCACAACTATTCTACTACCAAATGATAAGGACTGGAAATGGTGTATGCCCTGTAGAAATATAGGCACTATCTCTTGGGAGAACACTTTTAAATGTTCACTGACCATTCAGCTTTAAAATACTTGGTCAATAATCTTGTTTTGGGGAGGGGGATTTGTAGATGGTTGCTGCTATTTCAGGAGTATGATTTTGAAATTATTTTGAATCCAGGGAGACTGAACGTAGGACCTGGTCACTTGTCCCAGATTGAGAATGGGGAAGAGCCAACTAGTCTTGAAGGAGGATTACCCCATGCACAACTTTTTTCTATCAAGGTGGTTGACGAGCACTTTGCAGGCATTTTTCACTTCTTAACCATTGGGATGGCACCTACAGCCTATTCAGTACAATAGAAAAAGGAGTTGGTGACCCGCACAGCTGATTTCACTCTAATTTCCAGTCAATTATACAAGTTGGGAGCATATGAGGCATTGCGAAGGTATGTACTAGAACATGAGAGACAAGCTATCCTAGTTGAGGCCCATGAAGGGGTGGCAAGAGGCCACTACGCCGGGAAAGACACTACGTAGAAGGTGTTGAGGGTGAGTTTTTGGTGGCCCACATTGCATAGTGATGCACATGCATACTACTGAGCCTGTGATGCATGCCAACAAACAGGGAAGCCTTCGCACAGAGATGAAATGCTCCTACAACCTCAGATGGCTTACAGGCATTTAAAAAATGGGCCAAAGACTTCGTAGGCCCAATCAATCCCTCGGGAAATAATATTGGTGCACGTTACATTATCACTGCCATTGATTACATAACCAAATGGGCGAAGGCAAAGGCTGTGAAGGATTGTACAATAGATACCGCTACGCACTTCATCTTCGAGCATATTCTGACCAGATTTGGCTGCCCCAATATCCTAATGAGCGATAGAGGTACACATTTTGTTAATGAAACTATTGAATCTTTGACAAAATAATTTTAGATCCACCATGCGAAAAGCACCCCATATCACCCACAAGCGAATGGCGCAGTAGAGGCTTTCAACAAAATTTTGGAGAATGCACTAACTAAGGTCTGTAATGCCGACCAAAATGACTGGGATGTGCACATCCCTTCAGTACTATGGGCCTATAGGACCACGTGCAAGAAACTGACTGGGAAGACTCCGTTCAGGATGGTCTATGGACAGGAGGCCATCATGCCCATGGAATATATTGTCCCTGGCTTGCGCATCGAATATTTTACAAATATGGTGGAACCTGACATTATGAAAGAACGTTTAGCGCAGCTGGTTGTCTTGGAAGAAGATCGGTTTATTGCTAATTTTCATCAGTAAGTGCAGAAGGCATGAGAAAAATCTTGGCATGACCAGCACATCCGAAAGAAGGTGTTTAAGGAAGAAAAATTGGTGTTTCTCTATGACATTTAGTTTGTGTGCCATCTAGGGAAGTTTCATAAGCACAGGTTGGGTCTGTATATAGTAAAAGAGATCACAGATGGTGGTGCAGTGCATTTGGCTACGCTGCATGAAGACTACTTGTCGGGGTACATTAATGGAAGTCGTCTGAAACCTTACAGGGACAAACCAGCACCTAACAAATGACTATATGGCCAGAGTATATGCATTAAATATGGTGCATGCACTATGAGGAGAAGGCATGGGTAGGTGCGACGGGAGCGAAGTAGTAGCGTGCAGGTAAGAAGACATGGGAAGGTCTGATGGAGGTGCAGGGGTAGTGCACAGCTAGAAAAACTAGACATTGGAATAGTAAAACTAGGTGAAAAAGTGATTTTACCATTGGATGGAGCAGGTATCTGGCATTTAATGCAGTGATCTTGGAGGATTTTTTACCATTTTTTCTATGGTAAGTCACATTTAATGTTAATCTGATCGTTTTTACCCATGGCGGCCTATATAAGGAGGGGCGCAGGCCATAATCGGGTACTTTTCTCTCTGACGATCTTATGCTCTATGCCTTATTGTGAATTATGTGTTTCTTGTCACCCCGCAACCTATATGTCTCACAAGAGGTCCCTTTCATCAAGGAAATGTTTGGCAGCATTTTGGCCATTAAATTTGATGACCGTGACTTAGATAATAAAGACACCTTTCCAGATCTAGCCCCATAATTGCACCTCGAACGAGTATTGTATGATGACGTACCAAAGGTGGAACCAATGTCGTGGGCGCGCGGGTTGCAACCCTCAGGAATTTTGAATTTTCTACGCATCCCCTACTTCGGGCGATATGCTATCACTAGTTTGGTCATTCGGCAGCTACTTGCGCTAATCCATGATGGATTCTTGTGGATCCAAGGCCGCATCCCTATTGACGTTGCATTGATACATAGGATCACCAGCCTACCTATGACGGGGCCCCATCCCATGAAGGGATTCGGGAATAAGTACAAACAAAAGGTGGCTAATGACGTTTGAGAAAAATAGAAGGTAGACCGCGACAAGCGGGAATTTTTAGTGGAAAGCATCATTGACCCAGGAGTGCGCATGGGCACTCTTCTACTTGGGTGTAAGCTAATTTGCAAGTGTATGCCATCAGTCATCCCTGCCCATGTTATTCATTTGGCAGGGCAATGCGATAGGGGGGTCTGCTACAACTGGTCGTAGTACTTATGTGAAGAGTTTTTAGACAACGTGCGCAAGGTGCAGGACCAGGGTAAGCCCTTCTGCTACTCTTGATTATTGTTATTGATCACCCTGGCCGAATGGGAGATGCCTGATGATGCGGTGCTCCCTGAGTTCGAGCCAGATGTATGTGAAGGAGCACGTTATGTGAACATATGGGACTCCAAGGATTCATAGCGCATCAAGGAGAACAAAGTATTTTGGGTTTTATTTGATGGTGCGTTGGCGACAGTGATACATTCTAGGCCCCACTTGTCACCTGTTCTGTATGAAAATTATAAGTGCATCGCTGACTTTCATGTCACCATGCACAATGTGCAGATAAAGGAGCGAAAAGATCATGTGTGGTACAACCTCCCGTATAGGGTCACTGAGGCAGAATTTGATCACATTGTCACAACATGGCCGCCTGCATGGAATATTGGCCTCAAATCCTCTGCCCTGATCACAGCGGGCACATCTAGAAAGGATGCAGTGCCAAAGAATATCATCCCGTCGAATACAGCGAAGTAAATTGAGCTGCGCTCCACAGAAAATACGACCACCAAGGAGACCCCCAAGGATGCCACCAAGGGGGCATAGCAAGAGCTGCAGCATAATTTTGAGACCGACAGAGTTGGTGGGGAGGGTCCAGATCCCCCACGTGGAACAAAGCACAGTAGCGAGCCTCCCAAAGGGCAGTGAAAGAATTGCAAGGGCGACAAGTCCGGGGGAGACACAGAAGTTACCTTGACTGACGAGGATCTAGAAAATATAGCAGATGTTGTCGCCACAACATCTGAAGATAGATGGAATTTCCTTTAAGATTAGCCGAAGGCTACAGGGGAGGCTTTGTAATATGGGTTGTAGGTGCTCCAGCTGAAAGCAGACACCCTACAAGCGAGCGTAAACCACGTGAGGCCGATTCAAGCGAGCCTGCCAACCACAGCCATCGTCACAGCAATTGAGAGCAGGATTTTCCCCTTCCCAGTAGAACCACCAGCCCTGTGCGTGCAAGTCCGAGCATGTTCCAAGGTTGGCCTCGAAATTTCTAAAATAACGAGTGGGAAGCTACAAGCTCTCCACTTTTTCATCTCCGTTGAACTTTAGAACAGAAAAATTCGGGCACAGCAACATCTGAGTGAGGCTGAGAAAAAAATTGCTACCAAGGCTACCGAATCTACCCAAGCATAGGCAGCACAACTTGCATCTGTCTCACAGCAAGCAGAGTTAGAACACCTCATTGACCGGTTATGTGGAGACATGCCGGAAGTAATTCGTGCCTCTGCTACACCATGGGCCAAGATTGAGGGCTTGGTGGCTACGTTAAAGGAATCCAAATCAAAGGTACAAACCATCAAAGCAGACATGGAACAACATATTGTTGCGTTGTAAGCCAAGCTGCAGCCAGAAACCCCTCTAAAAATGCGAGCCCAGCAAGCCGCGCTGGTAAAGGAAGCAACAGGAAGTATTTCGGCACATATCACCAAGGGCTCTGAGTTGATGGACACCTCCATGGAACTGTGGGAAAATTTGCAACATGATCCCCTTCTCCAGCAATTAACCAGGAGCTACACCAAAAAGAGCATGACTTTGAGCAAATGGAAGCCACCATGCCAACCCTTGTTGCAGCCTAGCGCCTAGCATGCCTTCGCACCAGCCATGCTCTATGGGATGAGATCGAGGAGCTCCACCACAAGAGGAAAGTCCTCAGTGATCATCTAAAGCCCTAGGCGGATGAAGCACTGAATCTCTCACAGGCCCTCAACACGACAGTCAAGTAGTTGAACCATACATTGGATAGTTTCATTGCGGCTACTGAAGGACTGACTTCCCAAAATTTGGTCAAGATCACGTAAAATGCAGCCGCGCAGAGTGAAGGCATCCTGACACCATTTTCCGTTGCCGTCAAAAAACTCCAAGCCAAGATGAAGGCCCCACTGCCGCTGTTGGGAGGTATAATGCTAGATTTACACCCACATTTAAATTGTCAACCCAGGGGGGACGTAAGACTTAGATACGTAGCACAATATATGCCAGAATACGACCTCAGGGATTTGTCCAATCAAAACCCTAGATCTAATTTGAAAAATCAATCATGCGGGAAAAGAAATAATAAGTTTCAAGAGAACACACTGCAAATTAATAATCTATACAGGAAAAGGGTGAAAAACTTCTTAATCAACTACAACTACACTTGCGAATATGAAAGCATGAAATAAACAACTATTTAAAATCTATACTTAAAATGCTTCTTCAAGATTTGTACTTAAAATGCCACTTTAAAATCGGTACTTAAAATGCTGCTTCCAAATGATGCAAGTACTATTGATGGAAGGAAATCATAAGTGTATGAAAATATTCAATTCAAACTGAGCAAGGATATCTTCAAGAGGACTCTTGGACACTTTAATTATGTTAAAAATATATTTTAAACCTTTAGCCATCGTATTTTTACATGTTAGTGATGACTATATCTACAAATGGTTTTCTAGAAATCGATTTCCTTATGTCAATATGTCAATCCAAAAAACCCTCCTAAAACTTTTTTCACCTTCTACCTTTCATTCTCGCCCATGTCGAATCAAAAACCTCATCACAATCCTATCTAGCTTCAAATTTACCGACCTACCCATCGCTTTAAAAAAGAAAATCCACATCCGTTTCAAAAAAGTCTCCCCTATGTTAGGAAGTGGCGTTTTAGGACATCTCACCTTTGGCAATCATCAAAAGCCAAAAAGCCTTCATCTCACAGCAGACCTACCATGGACCGATCTCTTACTTTGCAAATGAAATTGAAAAATGTACTTAAGTCGCGCCACTCACACCCCCTAGATCTCAAAGACTTCATAAAATCCAATCCCAAGCTGACTAGGTTTTTCACGTTGTTCTATGGTTCTACAAAGACAGGAAATATATTTCATCTCATGGAGTAAATGTTTGAGTTTACGCTAGAGGAACAACCGCTTCTAAATGTATCAGGAGTTCGAGATGAAACTGCAAAACAAAAGTCACTCATCGTAATCTTGCGCCTCTTCCAAGATGAAAATCACAATAAGAAAGGGTCGCTGCATCGTCTCAAAGAAAACGGTAAATTGTCAAGGCCCGGTAACCTCCTTCATTACAAGCGTAGGGAAGTTAGGGCGCTCCTTCATCCATAAGCGCAGGGCGCAGCCGTGTCGACTGGGGAAGGTGGCAAAGATCCAGGTTTGTCTTGAGCCGAAACAAATGAAACAAGACCTGTGTTTTATGAAAATGGCCAATGATCATGGGTCAGAATGTAGTGGAAATATGATAACCCAAAGGAAAAGGGAGTTTGGCCCCGATAAAGGAGCTCATTTCAAACTTTCAAAATATATGAATTGTTGAAGCTTTAAGGCCCGTCACCGCAAACATCCCAATCATAAGAAGCCCGTTTTGTCCAAAATCAAATGGAATAGATGCTCGTTAACCAATGCCATTACACAGCGTATGAAAGTTCTTGTTTTCTCAAAAGACACCGACCTCCATAAATTACAGAGATTATCCTTCAAATGGTTTGTCATGAGAGTGCATCTGCAACACATGATGATATCCCAGCTTACCTTAGAGTAGAGCATAAACAAAGGTCACCGTGGCTAGGGTTTTCCGAAATACTTGGATGTTTGCCAAAAAGAGATGCTAAATTTGATGTTTTTCAAGAGGTTCACTTACTATCACATTCAGAGAAAGGTCGTGGTCAAACAGTTGTTGAAAAAGCCTTCAGATATCTTACTCGATGAAAAGCCTCCTCCATATATGAGCAGATGGCCAAAGTCATTATAGGTTGTTGAAAAACCGATGGGTCTAAAAAGTGCGCAGAAAGGACACAAAGAAATTGAGTAAAAGGAGTCATTGCATGTGTAAGTGTTACTTCGTTTATGGTGTAAAGGTATTGTTTTCCCTCTTCAAAGAGCTATCTGCCGACTCAGACTCAATAGTGAGAAAAGAGGTAAAATATTGAATATATGTGCCATCGATACCAAAAAGAAGACTTTTCCTTGAAGAAAAGGTTCAAGCAGCAAAACAAAATCACATGCTAAAGATCCAAAGAAATGCTTTTCAAGAAATAGGTGTTCAAGCTTTCAAATTTTTGGCACATTATGAATAGCCCTTCTTGCTAAAAATCGCCAAGAGAGAAAAACAAGAACATATGTTCAAGCCATGAAATGGTTCTACTGGCTGTGGCAACCTTGATCTCAAAACAACTCTGCTATCATGGTCAAAAGGAAGGCAAGAATTTGTCAAAAGGCCATCCCCCACATTCAAAAAGAAGCTCAAATATCTCATCACAGAAAATACAAAGGATAGTAAAATTAAGCTTGGCCGTTGAATCATCATACCTCTCGCCACGTTGAAATTAGGGTTAAGGAGCACCCGGCAGTTTGTTTCAAAATGATTTTATGATCAAACAGAGATGAAATTTACAAAATTGAGAGAGGTTTTTTGTCCCTCATAGGTTCAAGAAGAAAACCTTCTTCAGTTTCTACACAGGTATCATGGTTTATGAGAAATGTGAAAATACAGATGTCACGGGAGAATTTCTGCACTAGATTCATCATTTTGACCAGTGATGGGACAGTCAGTTTTTTGAAGGTCTAATTGGACTCCAAATGAACAAATCTCAAGTTTTATGGAAAATAGACTTCCATAGATTTCCGATGAGCCATCTCGGGCCAAATTTCGACAAAAGGAAGGCATCCAAAAGTAGCCTAAAATCAACGCTATGTTTTTCTGCACCAGCATACACCATTTTTGACCAGTGATGGGACAGTCAGTTTTTGAAGGCTCAAATGGACACCAAATGAAAAAAATTCAAGTTTTTCTGGAAAGAAGACTTCCACATCTTCTCCAACGAGCCATCTCGCTGCCCCACCTCCGACAATCGGGAAGGCATTCAAAAATGGTCTACAAACAGCTCTCGATGCATTTCTGCACCAGGATTTACCATTTTTGACCAGTGTTGGGAAAATAAATTTTTGAAGGATCAAATGGACACCAATGACAAAATTCAAGTTTTTCTGGAAAGTATACTTCCACAGCTTTCCAACGAGCCATCTCGTGCCCACTCCGACACCGGAAGGCCTTCAAAATGAACTGAAAACTGCGTGACGTGCCTGGGATTTGGCGCGGACGTGCCCGGGCAAGATTTTTGTAAAGGCTTCCTTCTTCGGCGCGACGTGCCTGTAGGTGGGCGCGACGTGCCTGTACAAGGCCGCCCGAACACACGACAGGCCGACCCGACAGGCTTTTCTCTGCGCGACGGGTTTTCTCCAAAGGTTGCCGCGCTAGTGTTGGAGGGTTCCGGTGCATTTCAAGTTTCCTCCAAAGGATTTCTCCTCGAAAATTCACAAGGTACTTTGCCTCCTACCTCGAAAATCTTGAAAACTCAAAGTTTAAAACCTGTGTGCCATGGTTGAAACTATGCATGGTTAAAAGGTCTTTGACCATTTTGGAAAAGGAGAAACTGTCCTCACAGTCCCCTACAACAGCACACCACTTAAGCAAATTGCCTTTCATTCACTGATTTCTCCCACTGTGAATTTGTTAAAAGAGAATTTCCCAAGGTGACAGCACACTAAAAAGGCAGAGTTGTTGGTGGTTGAATGTTAAACATTAGAGGTAGTGGTATAGAGGTGTTGATAGACTATTTAAACTCACAAATTTGAAAATAGTTCCTGGCTGAAGCAGAGAATGTGTTCTCTAAACCACTGTTGCACTGATTTTACACCTAAACTAAGTCTGTTTTTCATTACACTACATTGTCTCATTATGAAGAGTTGTTGACAGAGGTCTTCAAAGGTGAACCGAACACTGAGGGAAGAGGTTTTTGATGGTTGAACTCTAACATCAGAGACAAGAGCATAGATGTATTGATAGATCTTTTGAACCCACAAGCAAGGGTGTGTTTCCTAAAAATGCATAGTGCACTGATATGTCATCTAGCCTAGTTCTGCTTTTCATTCACTAAATGGTGTCATTTTGAAGAACTGTTGTTGTGATATGTTTCGAGGGGAAGGTCATTCCTGAAGAACAGGGTTATCAAAAAACTTATCACAACAAGCCTTTTCTAGAGATCTGCCCCTATTTCACTGTATTTCACTACTATAAGTTTGTTGACAGGGAGCTTCCAAAGATGACAGCACATTAAAAGGTAGAATTTGTTGATAAGAAGTTAAACATTGGAGGCAGGAGTATAGAGGTGTTGGTGGATTTTTTAAACTCACAAAGCAGAGAGTGTGTTCTCTAAGCCACTGTTGCACTGATTTTTCACCCAAGCTAAGTCTGTTTCTTCCTTGCACTGTATTGTATCATCTGAAGATTTGTTGACAGAGGGATTCTGAGGGTGAAACATGGCCTTTTTCTAGAAGGCAGGGTTGTTGGTGATTGGGCACTTGTTGATGATCAGAGTTTACATTGAAGCCAGAAGCAACAAAGTGGTGTTGGATTTCTCAAAATTTCACAAGAAAAGGTGTCCTTCACAAAGCACTGTGCACTAATTTTATAATCTAACTCGAGTCTGCCTTTCCTAGAAGCCATATTGTATCATGTTGAAAACTTGTTCGCAGCGATTTTCAAAGGTAAACAGCATAGTGAAGGACAGAGGTTGTTGATGTTGGATTTTGACATCAAAGGCAGAAGTACAAAGTTGGTAATTAACTTCTCAAAATTTATAAGTGAAAGGTGTTTTCCTTAACACTGTGGGCTAATTTTTCACCTAACCAAAAGGTCTCCTTTCTTTTCCACTGTGTGGTCTCTTTTATAGAAAACCTGTTGACAGAAGCATTTTCAGGGTGAATGATTTAAAGAGCAGGGTTTTAATTTTTGAAGTTTGGTTTTGAAGACACAAATACAAGTGTAAGCTGGCCTCTAACAAAGTCACAAGAGGGGTGATTATTCAAGACTGTGCATAGAGAATCTACAAAGCAGTTTCTTACACATGGTACCATTGTTAAAAAGGTTACATAGCTGAAGTATATCCAGAGTTGAAGGACTGTTTTTAGGAAGTGTAGAGGGAGCTTATTCAAGGAAGCATTGTTGCATTTCATCCAATCCACAGTGTCCATATCTGTCCAAACGTAATAGTGGCCATTTTCAATCCAGTAGGGCATTGTTCATAAAAGGCAGTTGGTTTCTTCCAAAGCATAGTTAGGTCAAAATGCCTCCAAAGCAAGACAACAGGAGCAACATGACAGTGGTGAAGATCAGCAGAAGCAGGAACCAGAGGAGGATAGTGCTGAACAGCAGCAGCTCAGCAGTTTGAGCAACAGCATAAGGATGAGGATCAAGAACAGCAGTTTTAAGGAGCGCCCGACACGGAAAGAGAAGAAAGACATATCAGCCCTTGATATTTTGGCATCAGATTCGGAGCATGTTGCTATGGACCCTTGAGGGTCATGCATGCCAATTTTGGGCCTATTTCGGCAACTTTTTGTTTTTCGGCATTTTTTGGGTTTTTAGTCAAAAACTCATAATTGCGCCGTTTCAGTTCGAGGATTTTTCAAGGGAGGAGGATGATACCGATGGATGCCATAATTCCATGAGCAGGTGTCCAGCGATTTTCAGGGCATTTGAAGATCATTCGCCCCCTCAAATTGGTGAAAAACACCCTCATTTTGCACATTATGCCCGCCATATCAGCAGTCTGCTATTTTCTGGGTTTTTTCACACAGGTACAGTTTTGGATGACTTTCGGACCTCGGATTGAGTTGGTTCCAGTTGCGCCGGAAAATAGACACAGAAAGCTTTCCAGCAAGCCCTCATGAGCCTCATTTCGACATCGGGAAGGCTGCCATCCGCATTCAGCAAGTCAGGGGACCTTTTTCAGGCCTAAATATGAAGTATTTTTGTAATTTGTGAACTCCAAAAATCTGCTTTTCCCAAATGTGCGTTAGGCTATTTTTATCATGGGAAAATCATGTAAAGTCAATATAATTTCCGTTTTTAGCAGTTTTTAAGATATTTTATGAGATATTTTGTGCCTTGGGCTTTGCAAAGCCTCAAGGACAAGTTTAGATATATTGACTTGGCCAATGGGATAGCTAGTTGCTCCATGAGGTTTTCCTCCCTCAAGCCTATTTATTCCATGGTTCTCTTTGTAAATCAGAGGCTGAACTTGAGAGAAGAATTAATGCATTGGTCATATGAGCTTTGAAGAATACACTTGAGTTATGATGTTTGGATTGCCTCTTGGATGCTTTTGAGAAATGTTGAAGGCTTGTTGATGGATTCCTTGACATGGTAGAATGGTATAGTGCTTCTTAATGTTGTTTTGTCTTCTAGTTTTCACTCATATTTCATTTTTCTTGCTGCTATAGATCAGTAAAGATTGATTTTGAGACATGCCCATGGAGGCACCTCAAAATCCATGAATCTTCATAGCTTGATGTTTTCTTCTCCCTTAGTTATGCTAAAGAATTCTTAGCTGCTCTTTAGTAACCTAAGGTATTGTTGCTAAGTTTTATTCATCAGTTCCATGTATGTTGAGTGGGATGTATGGTTTGCCCTACCTACCTATCAGCTGCCCATAGTTCTGTCCATAAAACTTTCTCTTTGACTGATTTGTTGATCATTTTGTTGAACCAAGGAGGCCTAGTCCCGATCTAGCCCTTTGCCTAAAACTATGAAAACTTATTTGTCCAAGTACCCCATGACTTAGAGACTATGTTTAGGCGTTCCGGCATAGTTTATGAGTTGTTAGTTTGTCTCATGTGTTTTCCCCAAAGTCTGATAGCCATTTCCCGAAGTTAGAGGGTCATATACCTCTATGTATGGCTTGAATGTTTGATTTCTATGTATTGATTAGCTTATAGTTATTCCTAGCATGATTAATGGCTCGCTATTACATGTTTATGTCTGCTATTAACTAGTTTGCACTTGAAATCCCTTGTCTTTCACCATCTTATTGTTCATTTAATCCATTTTGCCCAGAGATCCCTTCTACTGTGAATCAAATCGGCCCTACAACAGCTTTACATCATTACTTCATAGCTTCCTTGATCTGTTTGACCCCATAGCCCAATTTATCTACATCTTGTTATCCGGTTTATGTATTTGATCAGTTTCATTCCTCACAAACTTAAAAACCAAAAAACTAAAAACATACTTCATAACTATCCTAATATCAAAACACCGCAAGTAAACACACCGACATCTTTTACATATATAGAGAGAGCCCTCTCTGAGTCCAGGAAGGCTAGGTCCTTGGGCTCCAAAGCTTGGTTTGATGTTACATCGTCATTTGGCTAGCCAATCGGCCAAATCACGGGACCCTAACATAATGGCGATCACGGTGGGACTCTTAGTGATAAACAACTTAGTTTCCCTAATTTGTCTAGTAGCCTTAAGAATACTATTTGATTGACTTATCCCACCGCTCACTGACATAGTAACGATCACGGTGGGACCTTCCGAGTTAGTGACAGTCTAAGTGCACCTTAGATTTCTCGAAGTCTCAATCAAACTTAGAAAACTTAAGTGTTGCTTGAAGAGTAGAAGCTAACTCTTTCACCATCTTAGCAAAATGATGATTTAGTTATAAGAAGCTCTATCGAACCTCATAAGCACAAAAAACTCAGAAAAACCCCAAAACATTCCCTTAGATTGGTTTTTGTCTAGTATTGGTGGTGGACCATACAAATATACCTCAAAACAACTAAAAATCCACCTGGCGACTCCACTAACCTCCAGTAGGCCTTACTACCTTGCCAAATTTTAGAATTCCATCCTATTTAACCACCTCATCGCCACACTAACATAATGGCGATCACGGTGGGACTCTGAGTGATTACAAAGCTTAGTTTCCCTCATCTTTAGAAACCTTTAAGAATACTATCTGATTGACTTATCCCACTGCTCACTAACATAGTGACACTCACAGTAGGACCTTCCGAGTTAGTGACAATCTAAGTACAACTTAGTAACTCCTGAAGTCTCAATCAAGCTTAGTAAAATTAGAGACTGTTTGAAAGGTAGAAAATAGCTCCTTCATCATCTTAGCAAAATGATGAGTCAGTTATAGAAAACCTTTCCAAACCTTAGAGGCGCATAAAACTCAAAAAACCCCAAAACAACTCCCTTAGATTGGTTTTTGACATTGGTGGTGGACCATACAAGTATATCTCAAACAACTGACAATCCACCTGGCGACTCCACTAAACTCTAGTAAGCCTTACTATTTTACCAAGCTCCAGGCTACTATCCGATAAACCTATCCCATCGCTCACTAACATAGCGGGAGATGGTAAGACACTGAGTACATAATAGTCCAGCAAACTCTTATAAGACTCTTTGCTCCTTTAGGTACCATAAACAAGCAAGCAGTCCATAGACCCATTTAGAGTAAACTCTTTTTGTTCTCATCACCCTAGCAAAGTGTTGAAACAAGTCTAGGATACTTTAAACCATAGGCTGCACATAAAACTCAGAAAATCCAAAAACATTCCCAGATTAGTTACTGGTGGTGGACCATAGCTATCTTCACAAAAATAACCCAGTTCCACCTGGCGACTCCACTAATCCATCCCTTTACTTTTGACCATCCTTCGCCTTAGTATAACTTTAGAAAAATCACTCATCCAGAAACATTCACCAATATCATTCTCTCTGAACCCTGGATCTAAAATCTGGCTTCACGAAGAATCAATACCAGATCCCATCCAGACCCAAATCCCCCTGTCATAGTAGATGACACAGGAAAATATTACGTGAAAGCTCACAGGCGACCATCCCAGCTCTTGGTAGATCCATCAGTGAATCAAGATCGCACCTAAACATCCCAGCAAAAATCTGGTCTCCACCTTTCAAACTGGAAGTCATCCCTAGGATCTTCCAGGCTCAAATCTCTGGCTAAGGTCATGACGATCTTGAACCCCTAAACCCACCACAGAGTCCTATTAGAGAAGCTTCACCCACCACTCCTCCTGATTTCCAGCTTCTTTATCAATTTGGCTCCTGTCATCCCAGATCTGCTCAAAACCAGATCACTAGTCCAAGTTCATCCGCTACACCTGGTCAAACCACCACTGTTCAAACCACTTCATTTCAGCCTACTAGTCCTCATCTTGTGCATCATCCATTAGCTCCAGTCATGGCAGCCTGGTACGCACCTTTGGTGTTACCACCGCCCTTGGCTCCTCTCCCAAATAAATATCAAGACAAAATCCCACACTTTACCGGAGAAGACACCACCACGGCTCAACAGCATGTAAGTAGGATTAGTGATGCTTTTGAATACATGGAAGTACACGACGAAACCGTCAGAATGAGAATATTCGCCCAAAGCCTGGGTGGAGAACCCAAAACATGGTTTAAAAGCTTGCCTCCAAACAGCATCCACAACATCTTAGAACTCTGCCAAGTCTTCGCGAACAAGTGGGAAGTCCGAAGGAACCCTATTCAAATCCTGTTAGAATATAACAACCTAAAACAGGAAAATGGGGAAAGTGTCCAGGCATACTGCACTAGGTTCAACAATGTGTATAATGCCCTCCCACCTCACTTCAAACCCCCACTTGGTTTAGTCTTGGCAAAATTCCCCGAGGGTTTTGATCCAGACATGACATATCATCTGAGAGACAAGGATCCCCCTACCCTAGAAGAAATGCAACAAGTAGCCATAAAACAAGAAGCCAATTTAGCAGAAAAAAGAGCTAGGACTAGATTAGAAAGAAAAGTCCCATATAGAGATGAGGTATCCAGTTCATCTCCTTCCCTAGATCCTAGAATAGATGGCTTGGTCAAATCCATGACAAAGATGTGGGGAAAAATGAGTGAAAAAGTGCCTCCTAGGGAAAACCAACTAAACCCTCAAAACCAGAACCAAGGCTTTAGAAAAGGTCAGTCTCAAAATAAACCAAGAGGAAATGATCAGCAAATCAGACCATCCTTCAGTGAGAATTATGTTGATAAAGAGGACAAGGATACTGAACCCATTGATGAAAATCATTGGAACCTCATAGGTTCTGATAACGAGAGTAAGGTTTACCTCACAGCAGAAGAGCAAGAGTTATGCTATCCAAGTCAGGAAGAAACCAATGATGAAGATCTCGAAGATCCTGTCATAGATTTTCAGAATGCCATTATAGAAGCTCATAGGCAGTATAACCTTAGAAGTAGAAAAAACCAAGACTACTCCAAGAAGGGTAGCCTTGGCACTGCTAAAACCTCTGACACCATCCCTAAAAAAGCCATGGATAGCAACAAAATTATGGCCCAGAAAATTGACCAAAACAAGGATAAAGCTATTCAAACAAGTCTTAGCTCAGATACTCTTAGCACCTCTACAAAAACCCCCGAAGTAACGGTGTCAAACAAAGTCCCGAATCAGAGTCAGCAAATTAAGAGCATAGAAAAGATCATGTCCGAAAAAACTGAAACAAATCTGCCCAAACTACAAACTCCTTTTAGTTTCGAAGGGGAAGTTTCCGAAATAAAAATTACCATACCCCTTACTGAGCTAATAACTGTAGATAGGTATAGATCTCAAATTTTCAAAGTTTTTGGCATAGGGAGCGAAGCAGATACTTTAAATCTAACTGAAAACAAACCCGAGCTCTTATTCGGCCCGAAAATAGAAGGACAATACCAAGAAGGGTCTGTTTCTCCTTCCTATGTGAGCCTGAACATACGGGACAATATATTACATAATGCCATGTTAGATTCGAGTACCTCCCATAACCTCATGTCTAAAGCAGTCATGGAAAACCTGGGACTAGAAGTAACTCAACCTCTGGTAACTCAAGCAGTCATGGAAAACCTGGGACTAGAAGTAACTCAACCTCTGGTAACTCAAGCAGTCATGGAAAACAATACTCCCATTTATTCCACTCATTCCAATTTAGATTCTTTTATCTTATATAATGAAAGTGATATAGACAAGCAGATAATGGAAAAGGAAGAAGCTCTCAAACCATCAGAAACACATTTTCCGTTACTAGATGCAGAAAATAATAACTAAAACTTCTCTGATCTTTCTCCTGTTAATCCTGCATATCATAAGTCAGAAAATAGATTTGTAAATCAAATTGAAGAAAAGAAATCTGGCAATCCAATGTACATGGCTGGTGACATTGCTTATGTTAATGATTCTCAAATGTTTGATCAATATGTTGACTTATATGATTTCCAAACAGAAGCTAACTTTGCAGAAGATTCAGTTTTTGATTTTTGGGAGGAAGCTCAGTTTCATAAATTTGAGAAAAGTAAGCAGCCATTACCGGTCATCTATGACACTCATGAGGAGAACCTTGAAAGTTTAGAAGTAAGTGAAGACTCTCGGACTCTTTGCTCTACTTCACTTCAGCCCGTCAGAGATAACATGCACATGATTGGAAATCAACAATTTTTCAGCTTTGATGATGAGTTTGAGGAAGATGGTGAAATTCTTGAGCATATTGTAAATGAGAATCCTTTGCCTGAAATAGTTGAGGAAATCATTTTGGACATAGAATCTTCCTTAACTCCAGATTTGCAGTTACCCAGGTCCATTGAGTTACAAATTGCAGATGAAGAAGTAGAGGTTGATAAACACATGGGAGTTGTCACACTATCCTTTCAAGATAATTTACTGTCAAAGTGTATCCCTGCCCATCAACCTGATGACCTTCACACAGTTTCCAGCCCGCCCTATCAAAACACATCAGCTTGGATTGAAAAATACACTGCAATACATGATGAGTCTGACAGTTCAAGTGATCATGAGGAAGAGTTGTTTTACCAGGGGGGTCCCAAATATAGCCAAGTGGAAGAAAGAGTAGTCCTGAATGAAGCCTATATCTCAAAACCTCTAGATCAGGTATTATTCCAAGATCCATTTGTTGTTTTCCTTGAGAAGTCTGAAAGAGTAGTCTTGAATAAATCCTATGTATCAAATCCTCTAGAGGTATTATTCCAAGATCTATTTGTTGTTTTCCTTGAGAAATATGTAGGGGTAGTGGGTTCTATCATAAACAAGTTGCTACCAAGAATGAGAAAAAACTTAAGCTCTACTATCCAGAAACAAACCAAATGGGAGTGGCCTTTTCATTATTTTCGCATCATGAAAGAACTAAACCAGAATCACCCATGTGAGCATCTACTTGACTGGTTGCATTGGAAAACAGAGTTCACCAAACAAATGTCTATTGTGCACAGATTAGATCAGGATAGAAAGACAACAATAGAAAATAAGCTTAGCCTGTGAGCACCTTTTCATTTGTAGTTTGTTTGAAGAAACAGTAAAAGCAGAAAAGAGGGCAAGTGAAGATAGAACAAAGGCCCCATGTTCCAAAAAATAGTCTTTCGGAAAGCGAGCAAGTCTAAATGCCGCTACTAGTACTTAAATGTCTTGTTCAGCTATCTAGCCTAATCATAGCTGATCATGTTTAAATTTATTTGCTGATAAGTTAGTGAGTGTCAAGATAGTCAACATTGTGTAAGATTGACTTATCACAGAGCTTAGATTAGGGAGAGATTCTGGTTCCACATGCTTAAAACAAAACCAAAGAGAGAAGCGAGGGATGAAAAACACATTGTACATCTTAGCCCCGCTTCTCTAGTTTCCTTTTATTGCAGAATAACATTTGTGTGCGGCTTGTCTTTTATGCCGCAAATGCATGACAAATCAGACTGCCTAATCCTGATTTGATCATTTTTAAATTTCATGTTGTAGATTAGAGAATGAAATCCTGTCAAACTGCTTAATCTTGACAGTTGATCTAGCATAGGTAGAGCAATGAAGGAGTTCATCAGCTTAATCTGAACTCCCGGCAGAGATAAGAGTAGAAATAGATAGGTTCATTTTGCAAAAAGAAAAATATACATTGTCAAAGGGCTGCTAGTTCAAATGCGCCAAAGAGAAGAAAAAATGTTAGGAAAGATAGTGGGGTAGGTAGAAGTATCATTGATGTTAATCATGCTATCAATTTTTCAGAAATAACATCAAGAGAAGGGTAAATTTTGCGCCAATGGATAAGGCACTGGTCTTCATAAACCAAAAATCTGAATTCTGGACACCTCCTGACGAGGAGCTGCCCTCCCCAAATGGAGCCACTGTTAGCCATCAGTATTTTTTACATGTTAGTGATGACTATATCTCCAGCTGAGTTTTCTAGAAACTGATTTCCTTATGTCAATATGTCATCCAGAAAACCCTCCTAAAACTTTTTTCACCTTTCTACCTTTTCAGTTCGCCCATGTCGAAATCAAAAACCTCATATCACAATCCTATCTAGCTTCAGCCTTATTAACCTACCCATCAGCTTTAAAAAGCAAATCCACATATGTTTCAAAAAGTCTCCCCTATGTTAGGAAGTGGCGTTTTAGGACATCTCACCTTTGGCAATCATCAAAAAGCCAAAAAGCCTTCATCTGCAACAGACCTACCATGACTGATCCCTTACTTTGCAAATGAAATTGACAAACAGCCTTAAGTCGCGCCACTCACACCCCCTAGATCTCAGCACTGCATAAAATCCTATCCCAAGCTGACTATTAGGTTTTTCACAGTGTTCTATGGTTCTACAAAGACAGGAAATATATTTCATCTCATGGAGTAAATTTTTGAGTTTACAGTTAGAGGAACAGCTGCTTCTAAATGTATTGTGAGCCTGAGATGAAACTGCAAAACAAAAGTCACTCATCAGGACCTTACAGCTCTTTCCAGCATGAAAATCACAGTAAGAAAGGGTCGCCACTGTCTCAGCAAAACGGTAAATTGTCAAGGCCCAGAACCTCCTTCATTACAAGCAGAGGGTTAGGGCGCCTCCTTCATCCATAAGCAGAGGGCGCAGGCCAGTGTTGACTCAGAAGGTGGCAAAGATCCAGGTTTGTCTTGAGCTGAAACAAATGAAACAAGGACTCCAAGTTTTATGAAAATGGCTAATGATCATAACAGGAATGTAGTGGAAATATGATAAACTCAAAGGAAAAGGGAGTTTGGCCTGATAAAGGATCTCATTTCAAACTTTCAAAACATATGAATTGTTGAAGCTTTAGAAGGCCTGTCATCAGTAAACATCCCAATCATAAGAAGCCCGTTTTGTCCAAAATCAAATGGAATAGATGCTGTTAACCAATGCCATTACACAGGCAGAAGGAAAGTTCTTGTTTTCTCAAAAGACACTGACCTCCATAAATTACAGAGATTATCCTTCAAATGGTTTGTCATGAGATGACCAAAACACAAGATGATATCCCAGTTACCTTTAGAGTAGAGCAGATAAACAGTGTCACTGTGGCTAGGGTTTCTTCTGAAATACGGTGATGTTTGCCAAAAAGAGATGCTAAATTTGATGTTTTTCAAGAGGTTCACTTACCATCACATTCAGAGAAAGGCTGTGTCAAACAGAGTTGTTGAAAAAGCCTTCAGATACCTTACCTGATGAAAAGCCTCCTCCATATATGAGCAAATGGCCAAAGTCATTATAGGTTGTTGAAAACTGATGGGTCTAAAAAGTGCAGAGAAAGGACACAAAGAAATTGAGTAAAGGAGTCATTGCACAGGTAAGTGTTACTGTTTATGGTGCAAAGGTATTGTTTTCCCTCTTCAAAGAGCTATCTGTCAGACTGTACCTGCAGTAGAAAAGAGAAAATATTGAATATATGTGTGCCATTGATACCAAAAAGAAGACTTTTCCTTGAAGAAAGGGTGCAAGCAACAAAACAAAATCACATGCCAAAGATCCAAAGAAATGCTTTTCAAGAAATGGGTGTTCAAATCTTTCAAATTTCTGACACATTATGAATAGCCCTTCCTTGCTAAAAATAGCCAAGAGAGAAAAACAGTGAACATATGTTCAGTCATGAAATGGTTCTATTGACAAAAGGGGTCTTGATCTCAAAACAAACTCTGCCATCATGGTCAAAAGGAAGCCAAGAATTTGTCAAAAGGCCATCCCCCACATTCAAAAAGAAGCTCAAATATCTCATCACAAAAAATACAAAGGGATAGTAAAATTTCTTGGCTGTTGAATCATCATACCTCTGCCACAGTGAAATTAGGGTTAAGGAGCACCCGGGCAGTTTGTTTCAAAATGATTTTCTGATCAAACAGAGATGAAATTTACAAAATTGAGAGAGGTTTTTGTCCCTCATAGGTTCAAGAAGAAAAACCTTCTTCAGTTTCTACACAGGTATCATGGTTTATGAGAAATGTGAAAAATACAGATGTCACGGGAGAATTTCTGCACTAGGATTCATCATTTTGACCAGTGATGGGACAGTCAGTTTTTGAAGGCTCAATTGGACTCCAAATGAACCAATTAAAGTTTCTATGGAAAATATACTTCCATAGCTTTCCGATGAGCCATCTCGGGCCAAATTCCGACAAAAGGAAGGCATCCAAAAGTAGCCTGCAATCAACGCTATGTTTTTCTGCACCAGCATACACCATTTTTGACCAGTGATGGGACAGTCAGTTTTTGAAGGCTCAAATGGACACCAAATGAAAAAATTCAAGTTTTTCTGGAAAGAAGACTTCCACATATTTCCAACGAGCCATCTCGCGTCCAATTCTGACACCGGGAAGGCATTCAAAAATGGTCTACAAACAGCTCGATGCATTTCTGCACCAGGATTTACCAGTTTTGACCAGTGTTGGGAAAATCAATTTTTGAAGGATCAAATGGACAACAAATGACAAAATTCAAGTTTTTCTGAAAAGTATACTTCTACAGCTTTCCAACGAGCCATCTCGCGCCCAATTCTGACACCGGGAAGGCCTTCCAAATGAACTGCAAACTTGCGCGACGTGCCTGGGATTTGGCGCGACGTGCCTGGGCAGATTTTTGTAAAGGCTTCCTTCTTCGGCGCGACGTGCCTGTAGGTGGGCGCGACGTGCCTGTACAAGGCCGCCCGACCACACGACAGGCCGACCCGACAGGCTTTTCTCTGCGTGACGGGTTTTCTCCAAAGGTTGCCGCGCCAGTGTTGGAGGGTTCCGGTGCATTTCAAGTTTCCTCCAAAGGATTTCTCCTCGAAAATTCACAAGGTACTTTGCCTCCTACCTCGAAAATCTTGAAAACTCAAAGTTTAAAACCTGTGTGCCATGGTTGAAACTATGCATGGTTAAAAGGTCTTTGACCATTTTGGAAAAGGAGAAACTGTCCTCACAGTCCCCTACAACAGCACACCACTTAAGCAAATTGCCTTTCATTCACTGATTTCTCCCACTGTGAATTTGTTAAAAGAGAATTTCCCAAGGTGACACACTAAAAGGCGAGTTATTTGGTTGAATGTTAAACATTAGAGGTAGTGGTATAGAGGTGTTGATAGACTATTTATCAAACTCACAATTGAAAGTAGATCTGGTGAGAAGCGAGAGAATGTGTTCTCTAAACCTTTGTTACTTGCTTGATTTTACACACTAAACTAATCTTGTTTTTCATTACTACATTGTCTCATTATGAAGAGTTATTTGACGGAGGTCTTCAAAGGTAGACATTAACGAGGAAGAGGTTTTGATGGTTGAACTCTAACACTCGGAGACAAGAGCATAGATGTATTGATAGATCTTTTATACCCACAAGCAAGGTGTGTTTTCCTAAAAATACATAGTGCTGCTTGATATGTCATCTAGCCTAGTTACGCACCGTTCACTAAATGGTGTCATTTTGAAGAACTGTTGTTGTGATATGTTTCGAGGGGAAGGTCATTCCTGAAGAACAGGGTTATCAAAACACTTATCACAACAAGCCTTTTCTAGAGATCTTCCCCTATTTCACTGTATTTCACTACTATAAGTTTGTTGACAGGGAGCTTCCAAAGATGACAGCACATTAAAAGGTAGAATTTGTTGATAAGAAGTTAAACATTGGAGGCAGGAGTATAGAGGTGTTGGTGGATTTTTTAAACTCACAAAGCAGAGAGTGTGTTCTCTAAACCACTGTTGCACTGATTTTTCACCCAAGCTAAGTCTGTTTCTTCCTTGCACTGTATTGTATCATCTGAAGATTTGTTGACAGAGGGATTCTGAGGGTGAAACAGGGCCTTTTTCTAGAAGGCAAGGTTGTTGGTGATTGGGCACTTGTTGATGATCAGAGTTTACATTGAAGCCAGAAGCAACAAAGTGGTGTTGGATTTCTCAAAATTTCACAATAAAAGGTGTCCTTCACAAAGCACTGTGCACTAATTTTATAATCTAACTTGAGTCTGCCTTTCCTAGAAGCCACATTGTATCATGTTGAAAACTTGTTGGCAGCGATTTTCAAAGGTAAACAGCATAGTGAAGGACAGAGGTTGTTGATGTTGGATTTTGACATCAAAGGCAGAAGTACAAAGTTGGTAATTAACTTCTCAAAATTTATAAGTGAAAGGTGTTTTCCTTAACACTGTGGGCTAATTTTTCACCTAACCGAAAGGTCTCCTTTCTTTTCCACTGTGTGGTCTCTTTTATAGAAAACCTGTTGACAGAAGCATTTTCAAGGTGAATGATTTAAAGAGCAGGGTTTTAATTTTTGAAGTTTGGTTTTGAAGACACAAATACAAGTGTAAGCTGGCCTCTAACAAAGTCACAAGAGGGGTGATTATTCAAGACTGTGCACAGAGAATCTACAAAGCAGTTTCTTACACATGGTACCATTGTTAAAAAGGTTACATAGTTGAAGTATATCCAGAGTTGAAGGACTGTTTTTAGGAAGTGTAGAGGGAGCTTATTCAAGGAAGCATTGTTGCATTTCATCCAATCCACAGTGTCCATATCTGTCCAAACAGTATAGTGGCCATTTTCAATCCAGTAGGGCATTGTTCATAAAAGGCAGTTGGTTTCTTCCAAAGCATAGTTAGGTCAAAATGCCTCCAAAGCAAGACAACAGGAGCAACATGATAGTGGTGAAGATCAGCAGAAGCAGGAACCAGAGGAGGATAGTGCTGAACAGCAGCAGCTCAGCAGTTTGAGCAACAGCATAAGGATGATGATCAAGAACAACAGTTTTAAGGAGCGCCCGACACGGAAAGAGAAGAAAGACATATCAACCCTTGATATTTTGGCATCAGATTCGGAGCATGTTGCTATGGACCCTTGAGGGTCATGCATGCCAATTTTGGGCCTATTTTGGCAACTTTTTGTTTTTCGGCATTTTTTGGGTTTTTAGTCAAAAACTCATGATGCAATTTAAGTTGAGGAGATTTTTCAAAGGAGGAGGATGATACGCGATGGATGCCATAATTCCAGAGCGAGGTCTCCGACGATTTTCGGGGCATTTGAAGATCATTAGCCCCCCTCAGAGTGTGGCTGCCTCATTTTGTCTTTGCCATATCAGCAGCCTGCTATTTTCTGGGTTTTTGCGCACAGCTACAGTTTTGAGGGACTTTCAGAGATCAGATTGAGGTGATTCCACTTGCGCCGGAAAGCAGACACAGAGAGCTTTCCAACGAGCCATCATGAGCCTCATTTCGACATCGGGAAGGCTTCCATTTGCATCCAGCAAGTCAGGGGACCTTTTTCAGGCCTAAATATGAAGTATTTTTGTAATTTTTGAACTCCAAAAATCTGCTTTTCCCAAATGTGCGTTAAGCTATTTTTATCATTGGGAAATCATGTAAAGTCAATATAATTTCTGTTTTTAGCAGTTTTTTAGATATTTTATGGGATATTTTGTGCCTTGGGCTTTGCAAAGCCTCGAGGACAAGTTTAGATATTTTGACTTGGCCAATGGGATAGCTAGTTGCTCCATGAGGTTTTCCTTCCTCAAGCCTATTTATTCCATGGTTCTCATTGTAAATCAGAGGTTGAACTTGAGAGAAGAATTAATGCATTGGTCATATGAGCTTTGAAGAATACACTTGAGTTATGATGTTTGGATTGCCTCTTGGATGCTTTTGAGGAATGTTGAAGGCTTGTTGATGGATTCCTTGACATGGTAGAATGGTATAGTGCTTCTTAATATTGTTTTGTCTTCTAGTTTCCACTCATATTTCATTTTCTTGCTGCTATAGATCAGTAAAGATTGATTTTGAGACATGCCCATGGAGGCACCTCAAAATCCCTGAATCTTCATAGCTTGATGTTTTCTTCTCCCTTAGTTATGCTAAAGAATTCTTAGCTGCTCTTTAGTAATCTAAGGTATTGTTGCTAAGTTTTATTCATCAGTTCCATGTATGTTGAGTAGGATGTATGGTTTGCCCTACCTACCTATCAGCTGCCCATAGTTCCGTCCATAAAACTTTCTCTTTGACTGATTTGTTGATCATTTTGTTGAACCAAGGAGGCCTAGTCCCGATCTAGCCCTTTGCCTAAAACTATGAAAACTTATTTGTCCAAGTGCCCAATGATTTAGAGACTATGTTTAGGCGTTCCGTCATAGTTTATGAGTTGTTAGTTTGTCTCATGTGTTTTTCCCAAAGTCTGATAGCCTTTTCCCGAAGTTAGAGGGTCATATACCTCTATGTATGGCTTGGATGTTTGATTTCTATGTATTGATTAGCTTATAGTTATTCCTAGCATGATTAATGGCTTGCTATTACATGTTTATGTCTGCTATTAACTAGTTTGCACTTGAAATCCCTTGTCTTTCACCAACTTATTGTTCATTTAATCCATTTTTCCCAGAGATCCCTTCTATTGTGAATCAAATCGGCCCTACAACAGCTTTACATCATCACTTATCAGAACATCGCAAGTAAACACACCGACATCTTTTGCACTTATAGAGAGAGCCCTCTCTGAGTCCAGGAAGGCTAGGTCCTTGGGCTCCAAAGCTTGGTTTGATGTTACATCGTCATTTGGCTAGCCAATCGGCCAAATCACGGGACCCTAACATTATTATATATTAATATATTATATAATAAGTATAATAGAATAAGTATAACATTATAGATTATAATGTATTGGATTAATAGTAGATTAATATACGTTTATCCTTAATATTATAATTATATTTATATTTATTTGTGCTCCACTATTTTATAATACTGTATTAATATAATTAGTTAAGTCTCGATATTAGCTATATTATATATCTTATATTAATATTAATATTGCAATAATATATTACTATAATAATAATAATATAATATATTATATATTATAATAATAATAATAATATAGTGTTAAATAATATATAATTTATTACACTAGTATTATTAAATAATCATATATTATATAATACAATTAAATATATATTATTAATACTATTATATCTACTATTATTAATATAATAATATATAGTTATTGCTATATTATATATTATTGTATTATGGTATATATTATTATAATATATTTTATTGTTATCTTATTTATATTTTTAGATTATATATTAATTTTGTCCTTCCATGTTGTAAACAGCGTGTGAATTTTCACTCATATAAGATAAGATTATTAATATTATAGGTATTATATTATAATATTTAATTTTAATATTATAATTAATATTAAAGTTAGGCTTATATTTATATAATATAATATAGTTAACACGGTTTTTTAGATGTCCACATTTAGCACTAATGTGTAACTAAATTCCTCGCCAATTCAGTTACACAAAAATATATTAATTTGGAGGGATAAGTAGAGATATTTATATGACCTAATATATAATTTATAAATATGACCTAATATTTAATATGTGAAACAATACTTAGATAACTTTGAATAAATATACTGTTGTAAGTTATAAGAAAAAAAATGTTGAGTTACAGTCAAGGAGGGTCGGGGAAAAATAAGTAATTATAATTAATTAATGTTTAGTATTTATTTAGAATAATTAATTAAAAAATTAATTTATTAACTATGATGATGATGATGATGATGATGATGATGATGGTTAATGTCCACTGAGAACAAATTTGGTCTATCGGACCTATAATTTTCTTAGTTCTTAATTGTCTGAATCCTCGTCTTTCTTGGGGAGATTGGTGTTGTAGCTTTCTTTTTCTTCTCTACGGTCTTTCAACTTCATTTATATTGCCCCTCCTTCATCTCTTTTGATTCTTGGGGCAATGATGTCTTATCTTCGGGATCTAGGAGATTTGCTTTGCTGCCAAATGAAGATTTTTTTTGAGCGGTATTCGAATCCTCATAATTGTTGATGCTTGAGGGGCTGTTGAGTTCATTTTGTTTTTCTTGGGCGAGCCTTTCCCCCTGCTTGTCTTGAGGGTTGTTTCTTTCTTGCCTAATTTCTTGCAATTCAAATTTTTTTGGAGAGTATTCTTCCTTGATGACAGTGTAATGTTCCTTTTGTGCTCCTTCCCACCATGTAGATCTATGGTAATTCTTTCTAGCAGAATTTTTCTGTGAGACTTTTGGGAAATTTTAGCACATCTGAAGAGGAGACTTTCATAGTCGAGTTTCTAGTTGCATACATAGTATTTGCTTGTTAGGATTATTTCAGCTGGGAATCTGGCGCTGAAGTCCATTTCTACACAAATGTGTGCATAGGTGGTTTTGACATATTCCTCTGTTTCTGGGCACCTGCAATAAAATTTCTTAATTTCATTTCCAATGAATTTTAGCGAGGAGAGATTCCAGAGATGCAAAGGTAGGTTTGTCAATCTAACCCAAAATGGTGCTGAGGTTATGAATTTTGTTCAGGGATCGAATGATGGGTTCCATGGCTTCATGAATATGCCCGAGTTTTCCCAAAACCAAGGGTCGGAATCTAAAATACATTATCTTCTTTCAGATTTTTCAAAATCTACTATAAAGAAACCCTTAACAGAGGGGCAGATATTAATTTCATCATAAATGAGAGGCTTCCATTCCTCCGAGATCCAACTATGGAGAGTTTTCAGCCGTGGCCAAAAGCCATTAAACCGGTAGATTAAGGCACTTTCAGAGAACTTCAAGGTTTCATCTAGTGAGGCCTTGACCACCTGCACAGTGGGAGCTGGGGCTTCACTGACAATACGGGCAGAAGGTTGACTCTCAGAGGCAGACGAAATTGGGCCGACAATTATCTTCCCAAAGCTGGGAGCCATACTCACACAAAAATATTCATATCGAAGAACCATAAAGCCGCAGACACTAATGAAGAATCGCAGAGCTGTAGAAACTAATGAATAACCGCAAAGCCATAGACACATCATAGACACTACGAATATTCAATCATAGGATATAAATAATATGCAAAATTTAGAAGAACCTGGCCTCAGCAATATTTATATTTAGTGATATATTCTTATATCCATAATATAAGAATATTTATAGTTATAGTAATCTCATTTAATGTGGCTGATGTAAACAGACAAAATAGGAAGGAGAAATCTAACTTATTAATTAATCTAACAATACGATATAAATATTTGGATGGATATTAATATACTAATTAATCCATAATAATATATTATTACTAATAATACTCGATTAATACTATATTATTATTTATTAATTTATTTTGAAGATATATTATATTACATATTAATATAATAATATCCATGAAGAGCATATTATTATAATTATTAAGTAATATTATATATCTAAGAATGACTATATTATTATCTATTAAATATTTATAGCTATAATTATGACTCACTATATATATTACCATGGATATATTATATATATATATATATATTATAGTGATATAAGAATGTTCATATATTTTATTTACATGGATAGGGGAGGGTAACTAATTTGTATCAGTGGAGGAATGAGACTTAGAGAGTGACAAAAAAAAATCATCCATCCATGTACTACTTTGGCCTAAGCACACTTAACTACAGAGTTCTCATAAAATACTAGACCTCTGAATTAATAGAATCACTCTACATGCCTCACCTTTTACCCTCAAATCAAAATTCTTGAGCTAACACATTCTTTCTGACTTAGTTAACTAAAAAAGTTGTTATGAGATAAGATTACAATTTATTCTCCAATTTATTTAAGGGATAAATAAATTAGACGTATACATTTAACACTAATGTGTAACTGAACTCCTCACCAATTCAATAGTCTCATTTACTACTAATTATTAAATTACTAATTCCTCACCAATTAAGTAGTCTCATTTACACATTAGTGCTAATTCCGTTACACATTAGTGCTAAATATAGACTAATTCCTCACCAATTAAGAAGTATCATTTACACATTAGTGTTAAATGTAGGCATCTAATTTTTTTAGCCCTTAAATAAATTGGAAAACAAATTGTAATCTTATCTCATAAATTTTTTTTTAGTTAACTAAGTCAAAAAGATTATGTTAGCTCAAGAATTTCTAGTTGAGGGTAAAAGGTGAGGCATGTAGAGTGATTCTATTATTTTAGGGGTCCGGTCTTTTCATGAGAACTCTGTAGTTAAGTGTGCTTGGGCCAGATTAATACATGGATGGGTGACTAGGTGGATTTTTTTTTTTTTTTGTCAATCTCTAAGTCTCATTCCTCCAATGATACAAATAAGTTACCCTCCCCCATCCATGCAAATAAAATATATGAGCATTCTTATATCACTGATATAACACTAATATAAGAATATAGTATATATATTATATATAATACATATATATTAATCATATATATATATATATATATATATATATATATATATATATATATATATATATGTATATATATATATATATATATATATATATAACTTAAATAAGAATATAATTTATAATATTAATATTAATATAGCATAACAACATATTTAATTAACTAATTTAGAAAGACTATGTTAGCTCCAGCATTTGGAGTTGAGGTTAAAATGTGAGGCATTTAAAGTGATTCTATTATTTTGGGGGTCCAGTCTTTTCATGAGAATTTTGTAGTTAAGTGTGCTTGGGATAGTAAATGGATGGGTGACTTGGACGATTTTTTATTTTTTATTTTTTTGTCACTCTCTAAGTCTCATTCCTCCAATATACACATTAGTTACCTTCCCCATCCATGTAAATAAAATATATGAGCATTTTTATATCACTAATATAAAAATATTTATAGTTATAATTAGAATATATAATATAAGAATATATATATATATATATATATATATATATATATATATATATATATATCTATATCTATATATATATATATATATATATATATTATATTATCTTATACATGAGACTAATATAATTGCGTGCACTCATTGCATTAGGTGATGCTCACAGGGGTGAAGAAGTGGGATTAAAACTAGTGAAATGAATCACATAACGTCAATCATCACATTCGGGGCTTGCACCTAGTAACCAAGACTTTCCGGGAGGTCACCCATCCTAGAAATCCTTTGGCTCAAGCGCGCTTAACTGGGGAGTTTTCCCCACAATCAAGCCCACTTAGATTGCTACCCCATTTGCAAAAACTTAGCAAGTGTTGTGCCTCATGAACCATTCAAGTAGAGATTCCTTTACTCTTTGTATTTTAAGTATGAGGGGATTCTGCAGTGCATTATATTAGATATCATTTTTTGGATTCAACTGCGTTAAGTAAGTCAGAGGAGCTCTAGGATGGGTGACCTCCCTGGAAGTCTTGGTTACCGGGTGCAAGCCCTGAAAGTGATGATTGACGCTATGTGATTCATTTCACTAGTTTCAATCCCACTTCTTCACCCCTGTGAGCATCACTCGATGCAATGAGTGCTAAGTGGACTATTTGAAAATCATGAGAAATTAGTCAGTTACGACTACCTCTCATGGAGATGGTCATAGATGAATGACTTACTTAACACAGTTGAATCCCAAAAATGATATCTAATATAATGCACTGCGGAATCCCTTCATACTTAATAATATAGTCATTTTTAGATATATATTATTACTTAGATAGCCTCACCTAATCATAGCAGCAGCACCTTCTGACATTACGCACCCACCATGCAGATATTACATACCACCATGCTTCTCTTCAGTCCCTATCACCATGCAGATTGAAACTCCTCCCATTTCTACTCCTATCATAGTAGGGTATTGTTCGATGGAAACAAGGGATTTGGATACGACAACCACAGGATCAAGTCCACCCCTGAACTATTAAGTAAATTGGGAAACAAACCTCTGTGATTTTATGGTACTAGGTCTTCAATCCCACATTTACCATATATGGATAAGTACCATTAAGATCTATTTATCGATATATGAGTGGAGAAGAATAAGTAGTACAAAAGAAAAGGTCAGATATTATTTTCCTCCGTACTACTTATTTCTTTTAAAAAACAGTTAAAATAATATTTAAATTATTATATAATAGTATTTACTATATTATAATATATATTAATATACTAATTAATATGTACTATTAATCCAGTAAATTTACACATAAAATATGAAAGAGAAAGTGTGCCTATTAATGAATGAATAGGCTAACATATTATTAAAATAACTATTTTAAATAATAATAATAATGCAAACCCAATAAGATGAGGTAGCTAGCCCTTATTTATAAGTCAGCTAATAGTTATAGTTATTAGTGAGTTACTAATCAAATAATAATAATAACTTATTATACGTTAATATTAATATAATATATTAATTAATAAGTTTATATTAACTTATTAATTAATATAATATCGACTATTAATTATATAATATAATATAATATTATATTATATTGTTAATATTATATCACTATTATAAATTTTTAATTAATTATTAATTTATTAATTATATTTTATAACTTAATAATATTATAATTATATATAAATATCTCTACTAAGGTGTATATTTATTAGAGTATACTTATTATAATATATAATTTATTATATTGAGATATATTATCATAGTTAATTATAATATATATTATTATAGTTAATTAATAGTTAATAATATATAATTATTATAGTTAGTTAAACAAGGTTGCTTCTCTCCCCTACCCTATTTGGAATTTACATCGACAAGCTAGAAGGTTGTTTAGAGGAAGAAGATTGTGTTGGTACAATCTTAGCTGTGATAGTCATCATCCTTCTTCTCTATGCTAATGATATTGTTCTTCTCGCAAGGTGCCCATCTAATCTTGATAAGAAACGTAGACTTCTTACATGATCAAATTTGAAATTCTTGATTAGCTTCTAACTCATTGGTTCACCACATCCTTTGTTAATCAAATTTTCAAAGACATAGCTATGGGGGCATGTGTAACCGAGGAACAAGCCATTGCTTACACCCAGTACCTTGATCTTGTGTACTCTAAGTCTGGCGCACTATATGATATCTTGCCTGATGCTCCCCGATTTGGAACTTCTAAACCACCAGTGACTCCATTCGTCGATGGTATTATTGGTTATGTGTCTTAGACTTCTCAAAAGTCTTCATCTTCAAACTCTGGGAAGCTAAAGTATGCTTCTTCCAATATTTTTTCTTCTCAGTCTACTTTGAATTCTGGTAAACCCACAAAAGTTAATGTCGTTCAGGTCAATCCTACGGATACTACTTCTAAAGGTAAGAAGAAGGGTAAAGGTAAAGCCAAAGCCAATACCCCAAAACAGGATTCTCAGAAACCTCGCACTGGTGATGGTTCTCAACGCAAACCGAAGTACCCTTGTTTGATTTGTGATGAAGAGCACTTCACCAAGGACTATCCTCGACAGTACGAAGTGAGCCAATTGCTCAAAGGCACCCAGGGAACTCCGACCGTTCTTAAGGAACCTTTCCCATCTTATCAGACTTAGATGGTAGAGCAAACTCAATCCTCTACCCCATTTGGCTCTCAGGTGTTCATGATGAATGGTTCGAGCACCGTTTCTATTGCTACTCGGTCAAAATATTATACTGGATCCCGTCAGGCCACGGGGAAGGAGATCACTGATGGTCCTCATCCTCCGCCTGTTACTGGTCCTCTTGAGATTGAAAGGCCCAATGCTGAGTCCGTTGTGTGACCACCTTCCAAAGGTGTCCTCCGTAAGTCTTCTTATAATTCCAACTCCCGTGCCGCTCACCATTACAATATTGTTGAGGATTTGGCTAAGGTGTCATCCGCGATGTCCACGTTAGAAGTACTTCAGAGATGTCCGTCACAGCCAAGAGCTTTGTTATCTACGATTAGCAGGATTGATCCTACCGATGCTAGCCTTATTGTTTTCAATCTAGAGAATTTCATTCCACGACTTCCGCATCATATTGCACTCATTATTCAAGTTGTTATTAATGCTATCGATATTCATCGAATAGTTTTGGACGAAGGTGCATCAACCTATATCATGTCATATTCATGTTGGAAAGCCATTGGTTCTCTAGCTCTGAATTCATCACTAAATTCCCTAGAAGCATTTGATGGGAGAGAATAAAAACCTTTAGGTGTTCTCACTAGTTTACCGATTACTTTGAAAGGGAAGACCGTCAATGTCGAGGTCGAAGTCGCTGACGCTAAGCTCAATTATAATCTTCTCCTCAGTCGTAGTTGGACTCATGCCATGTTGTGTGTTCCGTCCACTCTCTTTCGTGTTTTGAAATTTACACATGAAGGAAATATTGTTACTGTTGATCAATTGAATTTCTTCACCTCTTCTTCCGAGAACAACGTTCTGTATGTGGATAAAATTCTCACTCCCTCCGAGAGCGTAGGGCTAGGTCTTTTTAAAGATCCTGCCCTCATGGTTATTTTTCCTCTTCCTCCACCGAATATTGTTTAGATTCATATGATTTCTCGATCTGATGACCTATGGATTATTCCTTCGGCTGAACAGATTGATTCCTTCAGAGATTGGATGCCTTTGAGTCTGATTGAGATTGATTATTATGAACTCATTGCTGCTTCGGAACCTCTGTCCTCTGATTTCACTCCTTTGAGCATGTCTCTTGACATTTACTCTCAATCCCCTTGGTTTGGTGATTCAAATTCACTTGATCCGTTGAAAGAGGTGTTTCCTTCCGATGAGGTCATCGTGGAAACCATGTCTCTTGAGGATCTGCCATGGGATGATGGTCATCATCATTCCTTGTTTATGCCCGGCCTCAGGCCCATGTCTACTTGTCTTGAGCATTTTGTAGCTTAGGTTCCTTCTCCTCTTCTTCAATTGTTTGTTTTGACACATGACGTATTTACGGAAGGTAACTTGAGTAACATTACACAGATGCCTATTTATATTTCTGTTAAACCGAGAATTGTCGAGAACATCCTTATTGGGGTTACTTGTTCTTCTGATGAAGTCCTAGTTTATAATATCCTTTTTCGCAAGTTCCGTGATGTATTTGCATGGTCCTACGAAGAAATTCCCAGCATTGATCCTAGTATAGTGGTGCATGAAATTCCTACTTATCCTGGTTCAAAACTTTTTTTCCAGCGTCTTCGTCCGGTGCACCCTAGAAAAACTTCCACCATTAAGGATGAAGTTGAAAAACTTCTACGAGATGGTTTTATTTATCTGATTCCTTTGAAAAAATGGGTCTCTGATATTGTTCCTGTAGATAAGAAGCAGGGAACTATTCGTGTTTGTGTTGATTATCGAGATATTAATCGAGCTTGTCCTAAGGATAATTATCCCACTCCCTTTAATGATCAGATCATTGATCACTGTGCTGGGAGTCAGATATTTTCCTTAATGGATGGTTTTTCTGGTTACAATCAGATTAAAATTCTTCTGAATGATCAACATAATACTTCCTTTATCTATCCTTGGGGTACTTTCGCATATGAGAAGCTCCCTTTTGGCTTAAAGTATGCTGGGGCTACATTTCAGTGAGCGATGTTGTATGCTTTTCATGATATTCGACACATCGGTCAGCCTTATCTAGATTACCTTCCCACTCATTCAACTAAGCGTCTGAACCATCTTGACCATCTTCGTTAGATTTTTCTTCGTTGTCGATGTTACAATATTCGGCTTAATCTGCGTTGATTTTGGTAGACTCTTAGGGTTTATCGTATCCAAAGATAGAATTTTCCACGATCCTCTGAAGGTTGATGCTATTATTAATCTCCCCTCTCCATCCTCCTTACATCAGTTTCAGAGTTTGCAAGGTAAGGCTAATTTTCTACGTCGTTTTATACCTAAATATGCAGAAGTGGCTCAGGGATACATGCGCTTATTAAAGTAGGGCGTCCCATTCTATTGGGATGAGATTTATCAAAATTATTTTGAGGCCCTGAAGACGTTGCTTGTCAACGCTCCTCTGTTGCGTCCTCCTAACTATCATCATGATTTTTTCCTTTATTTAGCCACCACTTTCAGTACGATTGCCATGGTTCTGGTACAAGACGATGATGACAGTAACGAGCATGTTATTTATTACTTGTCTTGTAACCTTCTCGACCCTGAGTTGCACTATGCGCATGTCGAGAAGTTAGTGTTAGCTACAGTCCAAGCCGTTAAACATTTTCGTCATTATATTATTTTGCGTACGGTGACTGTGATTTCCGATTGCAACCCCATGACCTATATATTGTCTCGACAATTGCTGGGGGGAAATAATCAAAGTGGATTGTTATCCTCCAAGAGTTCGATTTGGAATTTACTGTGGCCAAGTCAAAGATGTCATTAGTCTTTGTTGATTTTATTTGTTCCCTGCCTTTAGACTCTCCTCCATCTCATCCTAAGAAATATATACCAGACGACACAATTTTCTTGATTAGCACCGTCGATCCGTGGTACGGTGATATCATCTTTTATCTCCAGACTTCTACTTTCATATCTGAATTGACGAAGGATTCCCGCCGATGCATTCGTCATCAGTCACAACCTTATCGTATAGTCGGGGATACCCTCTATCGTGTCAAAGTGGATTCCATTCTCTGTCAATGTTTGACCCTCGATAAAACTGAGAAAGTCCTCAATGATTGTCACAGTGGTGCCTGTGGCGGTCACATGTCTGGTTATGCCATTGCATAAAATATTGTTCATGCTGGTTATTTCTGGCCTTCTATCTTTAAAGATTGCATTGTCGTGGTTCGTAAATGTCATGATTTCCAGGTTTATCAACACAAGATGCATGTGCCACCTGTACCTCTTCATCGTGTCATTACTGTTGGTCCCTTTGCAAAGTGGGGCATCGATTTTATGACGTGTAACCCTCACTCGGTTGGGGGGCATGCTTATATTATCGTAGCCGTGGACTAATTCACCAAATGGGCCGAAGAAATGGGATCCATAAATCCAATTCACCATGCCGTAGCCGTGGACTAATTCACCATGCTTCAACTTAAGATTGGGATCCATAAATCCAATTGGCATCTCATGTTATTTTCATCTCTTTGGGCATACTGAACCTCAGTTAAGAGTGCAATCAGATTCACCCCTTTTCAGTTGGTTTATGGGCTAGAAGCCACTCTTCTAATTGAATGTGAAATACCTTCGCTCAAGTTGGCTGTTGAATTACTGCCGAACACTTCACCCAAAGAAGAGAGTCTCCTTTATCTCGAAAGGTTAGATGAAACCCGCCGCTTTGCTGCTATGGTTATCAAAGCATAGAAAAAGCGGGTCAAAGCTCATTTTGACCAATTAGTTTCCCCTTGTTCTTTCATTGAAGGAGATCTCTTCCTTTTGTACGACCAAGCTCCTGATAAGCTAGGGGCAGGTAAAATTCATCCCATGTGGCATGGGCCTTACATTGTTAAACGTGTATTGCAGAATGGGGCCTATGAGCTCATTGATTACGAAGGTCATCCGTTAGAACAACCCAGAAATGGGTTGTATCTCAAAAAGTATTATGCATGAGTCATTCATGCATGATTTGTGTACATAGGTGTTTTTTTCATTTTTTTACATGATTTGATTTGGTGTGCTTTGCGAGAATTTTACTGCTTATTTGGTTCTTTCTTATTTGTGCAGATGTCTATTACCCCTTATGTCAGTTTTGCAGATGGTGCTTCTCGTAGTACCGAGAATTTGTCTTCAGCAGCCTGGGTAATTTATGATCCTGCTGGTGTATTGATAGAATTGCAAGGTATTTGTCTAGGACGAACTACAAATAATGTCACTGAATATAGTGTTGTTCTTGAACTATTAACTGAGGCGATCAATCTCGGCATATGCACATTGCTTGTAAATCTAGATTCATAGCTTGTTGTCCTACAACTCAATGGTCATTATTCAGTTAGAAACTCATAAGTTTTGAGATTATATTTATGTATTCATTTGTTGGAAAGAAATTTTGATTTTATCACATATCAGCATATTCTTACATGAATGAATGCATTAACTTATACAGTGGCTAACATTGTATTAGATATACATTTGAGTAATTTGTAAAATCATCATCATGTGAAAAAGATCCATATAGGAAAATAGATGTATATATATATCGCGTGTTTGCATCAATGTACATCATACATTCAAAAAATACATGTGTGTTTCTGTTACATCCTGAGACCCCATGTCTCTAAAAAATGTAGTTATAAAGCCTAGGTGTCTAATCGGCATGATGCTCATGATAGCATGTCACTGCCCATACAAGCCGCCTCAGCAAGCAGTGAATACAACTTGACACCCCAACGGTATGTCTTTGGTAGGCATGAGGAACATCTCGTGCATAATCCAAGACTACATGTGTGATCCCCTCTAGGTTGTGCATGAGCTCCTCTTCCTCACTTCCCTCACCATGAGGGCCAAAATCACAAGGAATTCGCCTCGCTATTGGAGACATGCTCGTAGGTCTCTCTGGGCTGACATTTGCAAATGCATGGATTTGAAATCAGAACATACATAAAAAAAAAAATTCATAATACTCATGAAAATTAAAAATGAGTCTTACCCAAATCTTCGTCCCAATCCTCTCCCTCCAGGAGGTCCGGATCACCAATAAAATCTGTACCAGAGTAGGGCCAGTCCTCCACGATGATCAACTATTAGCGAAGCTAATCAAAGAAATCTGGTCTTCAGGACATCTGTTGACCGCCCCCTGCCCTTGGCATTAGAGCCGTCCATCGGGCCATCCATGGTTCTCTCGTTGGTGCTGTCGAGACTATGACCTCCTGACACTGAAAGATTGGTAGTCGTTCTAGGAAGAACGATACGAGGATAGACCCATAACCAAATTGCTTCAATTTGATCTTCTTGCACTTTGTTAGCTGGCGTTTCATGTTTATTGTCGCGACCTCTGCCCAGTTGTATATGGTCGGTGCCAAGCAGTCTACAACAAGAAGCAACTGTGTTTTTATTGCTTTGTGTGGTGCTTGTGATCCCACAACTGGTGTGATGGTATGTAGCACTACTTTTAGTGCTAGGTCTGGGATAATTTGGATATCAAATTTCCCACTTCCTGTTCCCTTCCATGCCCCTCGACATACTCTGTCCATCACCATGGACATACTCTCCATGCAAGGCCGGGTACCGGTTAGGATCGGTGCTGCTGCCTTCTGCGACAATCTCGTGATAAAGTAGACGTCAGAGACATCAATCACATTCCTGATCTCGAAGGATGAACTTTTCCTAGTCCTCATCCCATATGCTGATCAAATATTGTAACAGCTCTAGTTGAGCATGGAGACACAGAGTCAAGAAGAATTTCTTCAATCCACATTCCCTGAGAGCTTCCATGCATCTCTCATTTTCCATGGCAAGCTCGTCTTCTTCGCTATGTTCCCATTCTTTCCATTCTATCACCATTTTGCCGCTTTATACCTGTAAAAACATTCATATGAGTGATATTAGCCTTTTGGGAACTTGGATTTATGAATAAATGGGGTTTGTGTCTTACATTATGCACAAAAAATGGTTAGCACCGTTGGCACGACTGTTTCCCAAACAGTCGCACCAATTGGCATGCCCTAGTATAAAAAATTGGGCGGTTGGCGTGACTTCGTGCCCGAAACCCGCGTCAACTGTCGTGCCCTAATTTTTATACTTCCTCCCCCAGATTTCAAAATTAGAGGTTGCAGGTAGTAAGAAATGACTCAAAATTAAGTGAAAGATCTCAGCTCTTACCTGGAACTGACGGATTTGAGATTGGTCTATTGGATTGTCCGCTATCGTCGCCGCAAAATCACACAATAAAATGGGTAACTATTTGCTCCACAAGAGGTTAAAAGTGAAAGTAATTGTTTTTTACGATTTTTGGCATTTTATAACATTTTGCAACCCTAATTAGGTTTTAAGACATGTTTTTCGATTATTTTGTTATATTATTTTTCGAAAAATGGGTTTTACACCTGTCTCTTGTGCATCAACAGGTTTTTCAGGACATAGTGATGAAGTAACGAGTTAAATTTTATACTTTTTCGGAATCGGTAAAAACACAAAAAATTCACTACTGGAGTCATCTTTCAGCTCTTTCATGACTCTCTAAACTGAAAATATTGCCGAGAAGATTGTAATTTCAAACTTGTTAAATGGTTGCGAAAAAATATCTACCCAGTATATGTTTACCTCTTTTTCGGGCTGGGATAGATTATTTACGAAAAAGGAATGCCTTAGCCTATCGCGACTAAGAGATTCTTTTAGATATTGTTTTCTACCTTTTCGAATCTGAGAGACTATTTACAAAAAGGGCCATGATGGAGTTTTCTTTTCTACCTTCTTTTCAAACTCTCTAAACATGAAAATATGTTGAGTTCTCCCTTTTTCAGAATCATTAAACCCTGATGACATCGGATTTCGTCACCATGACGTTACTCGAGTTCCTCCTTCCTAGGGCTCGTAAAATGTACTAGGTTGGATTTTTCTGAAGGACGAACTTACAACACAAGCATATGCCATCCCCTTCAAGCTTGTTTTAGAAATAATTGGGGTACTCACCAGAAATGGTGGGGGGAAATGGAACCAAATTTTAGTTATGTTAGCAGTATGTCGCTCTTGAACATGGCACTTGTCTGCATTCATGTATGGTTGGGGACATCTCATTTCGTCATTTTTGCCTCCAGGGGTTTGGGTAATATTTTTTGACCTCTCACAGGCTCTTTTCCATGTCATCATGACCTCAGATCCTTTGATGTCAAATACTGCCAAATCTAGTGTCGTGCTGCTGATATGTTCAAGAGAAGTTTTCCTCTGTAGTTTTCAACCTCCTTCTGATTCTCTATTGGTCCCGATTCACTATTATCATGTTCCTCTGTCTCATGTCGATGATGTGGGAAACATTATGGCCCACCTTCGATCAGGTCACTTCCTGTCAAATTTAGCTCATTATCCAAGAATTTGATCGAGAGACTCTATTCTGGTACCTTGGAGCCTGCATGCCTTAATGGCAGGTTTTTCGCATTCGACGCAAGGTCCACATCATTGGCCTTCGCTCGAGTGATTATGTGGATGTTCAATGCCAGATCACTGTTCACATCCCGTGGATTGTACTGGTTGTACCTTGAGAGCCATTTTCATTATTGGTGGTTTCTCTCGTGCTTATTAACAACTTTCATCATTGGCTGGTAATCAGGTGATTTTCTTGCATGTTCGACTTTATCTCATATATTCGCATGGTTGAATTTGTACTTTTTCGGGTCGAGATGGAGCACAAGACCCTAGATTTTATCTTATAAAGTCCAGGCCGTGGATTTTGGTGGATTATTATGACTTATTACATGACTCTTTTGATTGGATGGTTGCAGCCATACCTGATTCTAGTTGTTGATCCTTACTACTGGATGGCTGCGTCCATACCTCAGATCTCAATTTTTATATATACTCTATTATGGATGGCTGCACCCATACCACATGTTCAGGTATCAAAGATATCAGTTGTATTTGTAATTTTAGGTTTTCCAACAGCAGTGTTTGGTTCGAATGCGTTCTCATAAAGCATTTCGCCCCTGCCTCTCCCTTGGACCTCATGCTTTAGGGGGCATATGTTACACAACATTTTTTCACTATTCTTGCAATCCCCATCTCGCCCATTGGAGTGTCATTTATATTACCAATAAGCGTTTTCATGCCTTGCAAACACCATCATTGATTCCCTTTACACGAGAGTAGCATTCCTCTTGTTGACAATTCCCTGAGCAGAGACTCAAAAACCCTTGTTTTTTCCTTGGCGTGGGTAATCAGTTATGCCCTCGCGCAGAAGAGGAAAATTAACACTGGGGTCGTGCCAGCTGGCGCTCTGTCCTAGTTTTCCACCCGCGCTGAGCTGTTTATGGATTTAAAAAAAAAAATAGAGGCAGAGATTCCACTTCAACCACCTCGAGGATGAGTCATTGGGAGTGGTTGAACTGATAAACCACAGACTTCCTCCTTTAGGTTTATGGTTTCCATCTCTTATGGGAACTCCCTAAAGGATAGGCCTCCCTCCCACATTTGTAGGGATCCTAACCTCCTCTTTTTCCTCTATAAAAGAAGCTATCTCTCTTAGTACAAGCTAGCTAAACTTGGAGAATTAGACATACTATAGCTGTATGACTAGAGAAGATAGAAGGAATTACGTTGAGGAGAGCTTGAGTACTTGCCTTCATCCCATCTGAATTCCCTAATGAGAATCTGAGAGACGCTTCGCCTGAACCCCGTAGGAGATTGTGACGTCAAACATCGGTTGTAACTCTTCCTTCTATTCATTTATATACATGACTACTGTTTGGTTCCACTGTTGTGTTATGATGTTTGTTTAACACAATATGTTTATCCCTCTTTGACTGGTTAATAGTTATGAATGAAATGTTGTCATCTTGTATGCTATTCTTGTTTTCTTGTTCTTTGTGTAGGTATCCAAGCGTAATGGCGAACAGATTGTGACTTGCTGAAGTAGGAGCGAGGCCACCACTACTACAACAACAACGACAACGTTGGATTCTAGGTAGGTCGATCTACCATTTCTCTTGTTCATTCATTAATTAGGAAGCAACACTTTAGCGTGTCCCTTTGTTTCTAGACCCACTCTAGGGCTAGAGGGATCGTCTCTGTCCGCAGAGAGGATTTACCTGCATGATTATGACTTATTACATGACTCTTTTTATTGGATGGCTGCGACCATACCTGAGTCTATTTTTTGATCCTTACTGCTGGATGGCTGCGTCCACACCTCAGATCTTAGTTTTTATATATACTCTATTATGGATGGATGCACCCATACCACATGTTCATGTATCAAAGATATCAGTTGTATTTTTAATTACAGGTTTTCCGACAATGGTGTTTGGTTCGAATGCGTTCTCATAAAGCATTTAGCCCCTCCCTCTCCCTCGGACCTCATGCTTTAGGGGGCATATGTTACAAAAAAAATTTCCACTGTCCCTACAATCCCCATCTTGCCCATTGGAGGGTCATTTCTGTGACAAATAAGTAGTGTCATGCCTTGAAAACACCACCATTGTGTCCCTTTACATGAGAGTAACATTCCTCTTGTTGACAATTTCCTGAGCAAAGAATAAAAAACCCTTGTTTTTTCCTTGGCGTAGGTAATCAGTTATGCACTCGCACCGAAGTGGAAAATTAACACTGGGCTCACGCCAGCTGGCGCTCTGTATTAGTTTTCCACCTGCTCCGAGCTGTTTATGGAATGTTTTTTAAAAATAGAGGCGGAGATTCCACTCCAACCACCTCGAGGATGAGTCATTGGGAGTGGTTGAACTGAAAAAACACAGACTGCCTCCTTTAGGTTTATGGTTTCCACCTCTTATAGGAACTCCCTAAAGGATAGGCCTCCCTCCCACCTTTGTAGTGATCCTAACCTCCTCCTTTTCCTCTATAAGAGAAGCTATCTCTCTTAGTAAAAGCTAGCTGAACTTGGAGAATTAGACATACTATAGCTGAATGATTAGAGAAGATAGAAGGAATTATGTTGATGAGAGCTTGAGTCCTTACCTTCATCCCGTTTGAATTCCCTGAAGAGAATTTGAGATGCGCTTTGCCTGAACCCCGCTGGAGGAGACTGTGACGTCAAAGCATCAGTTGTAACTCTTCCTTCTATTCATTTATATACATGACTGCTTTTTGGTTCCACTGTTGTGTTAATGATGTTTGTTTAACGCAATATGTTTAGCCCTCTTTGACTGGTTAATAGTTATGAATGAAATGTTGTCATATTGTATGTTGTTCTTGTTTTCTTGTTCTTTGTGTAGGTATCCAAGCATAATGGCGAACGAATTGTGACTTTCCAAAGGAGGAGCGAGGCCACCACTACTACAACATCAACGAGAGCGTTGGATTCCAGGTAGGTTGATCTACCATTTCTTTTGTTCATTCAATAATTAGGAAGCAACACTTTAGTATGTCTATTTTTTTTTAGACCCACTCTAGGGCTAGAGGGATCGTCTCTGTCCGCAGAGAGGATTTACCTGCATAAAAGTATGGTCAAAGGCTCCCATTGTTTGATGGAAGTACAGAGGTTATAGACCTACAACATGGTTAAGGTCATTGATTTCATCGATCTTGAAGAGATCGAAAATGAAGATGCAAATATGAGGGTAATTTCCCAAAGTTTTTCAGGGGATGTGCAGACATGGTTTCGTAATCTAAATCCAAATTCAGTTGTAAATGCACAACAATTGACTGATTTTTTTTTAGCCAAATGGGAAGAAAAGAAGAATCCACTTTAGATTCTTGCTTAATATGATGCATTGAGAAGGCATCTTAATGAGTCCGTCCAAGATTTCACTACCCATTTCAATAAGACCTATAATTCAATTCCAAATGACATCAAGACTCCTCCTAGCTTGGCTTTGCTACACTATCCGGATGCCTTTGATCCTAACATGGATTATCAGCTGAGGGAAAGGAGTACTACAACTATCGAAGAAATGCAGAGAAATAAAGTGAGTGTGGAGGAAAATTTAATGATTAAGAAGTAAAAAATGAAGACAGAAATAGGGGTAAAAATTAAGGAGGAGCCATCTACTTCTTCAGATGGTAAGATGGAAACATTAATCAGAACTATGGAGAAGATGATGGACCGCATGGCAGTGTCAGATAGGCAGGAAAAAAATCATATATGGAATCCAAATTTATGAGGACAACAACAAAAACAACAACAACCTCAACCTAGAATCAAGCAAAGAGAGCAGAGAGGTCAGGATGAGCAACCACAACAAAAAATTAGAATGCCGCTTCAACAAAACTATGCTCAAGCAGATGAGGAAGAAGTTGAGATTGTTGAAGAGAATCACCTTTTTGATAATGATGGGCAACCTATATTCTTAACTGAAGATGAAGAGTACACTCAAGAACATGAAGTTGGTCAATCTAATGATCAGAAATTTGTCCCTTCAAATGGGGATATGATAGTAGTAGAGACGGAAGATTATCGATGAGGTTTTCAAAATTCTCTTAGCTATATGAAAATATGATACACCTTGAGGAACATAAATGTGGATATCAATTCATATCCGAAGAAGCCAACTTCACCAAAGGATGCTTAGCCCCAAAAATAGACCTCTACAAATAAAAAAAAAGACAAGGAGCTTGCTGCTACAAACTATAAGAAGAACAACGAGGCATCAAAAATCAATCCAAATAAAGAGAAGGAAACACAAATTGCAGGTGATAGAAAGGAGATTCCCGCCAAATATCAGTCTGAGAAGAAGGATGTCACTTCAAAAGAGGTAGATAAATATCCCAGTTAGTTTAGTTTGGAGAATGAAATTTCCAAGCTGAAAGTTTCCATTCCTTTAACTGAACTTGTAAAAAATGATCAATATAAGTTTAACATAGCTAAGATGCTCAAATTAGACCAAACATCAAATATGGTTAATGTCAGTGATGATCACCCTGAGTTGTTGTTTGGCCTAGCCGTAGACGTAAGCTTACATGATAGTGAAGTCCCACCATTCTACCTCTGTCAGAGAATTCACGATTTCATCCTTCATAATGCCATGTTAGATTCCAAAGCATCTCACAATATCATGCTGAAAGTTGTAATAGAAAAACTGAGATTAGACATTACTCGCCCATATCATGACCTCTATTCCTTTGATTCCAGTAGAATGAGGTGCCTCGGTCTTATTAAATACTTGGTAGTGTCTCTTGATCAGATTCCCCAAAAGAATGTATTGATGGATGTGGCAGTGGCTGATATTCCTCCAAGGTACGGGAGGTTGCTCTCGCAATCATGGTGAGCAAAGCTGAAAGGTACTTTGCAGCTTGATTTCTCTTATGCCACAATTTTGGTGTTTGTTCAACTCAAAAATTTGTACCAGGAAAAGAATATGAAGTAATGTTATAGCATCATTTTTCACCCTCATGTGATTCATGATTGTCTCTTTGGCCTTGGGCACCCATTCCCACAGACTTGAACAAAGTTCATAAAAAACAGTGTTAAAATCCCATACGTGGGTATGCCCAGACTTTTCCACGTGTATACGCGAGTCCATACACACTTTTCCGCGTATGCCATTAAAATCATTAAAAAATATATAAAATTCCCTATTTTCGGGCTGGGTTGATGGTTACTCCAGTAGTTCAACCACCCTGGCACGTGGCCAACTGTTTCCCACTGATTGAAACTACTTTGAGGGAGTATAAAAGCCCCTCATGTGTATGGCCTAAGGGAGAGAGAAATATAGATATTATACTCTGTTGGAATCCCAATTCAAGTCTGATTTCCCATGCCTCCTGCACTTTCCCAGATTTTTACAGGAAACCCTTGTTTCCTGAAGATGTTCATTAGTTTATATGTCATCTCGTGTGCACAAGTCTTGAAAGTATCCTAGCGAGGCAAGGGCGGGACAGATCCGGATGACGGTCTGCTCGAAGATCGTGGAAGGATTCAGGTGATCTCTACACTTTTTATTACTGTACATGCTATTCATAATGAAGAAGAACCATCTTGTTCCTGAATTCACGTGTTAATATTTGCTTGCATATGTGAAAATATTATTATTTAAGCATTTATTATTGTTTATATGATGTTTCACATGGATTTCACTGAAATTTGGGGTAAATATATGCTGTACAACTAGATTTCCGTGCACGTTTCTTCTTGGTTTTCAGGTTGAGGAGGAAGAAGGGTTGTTGGGGGTTTGGACCCCGCGGGATCTACATCAAATGTAGGATTACGGGTGAGTTATACTATCGATGTTATCTAGTTTTTAGCATACAAGTGTGGTTGTGTGAGTCCTTCTTGAATAACATGCCCTGATCTATGGAGGTTTTGACCCAACAAACCTCTAGGGAGTTATTTCCCGAAACAGAACTGGCGACTCCACTGGGGATCGCATTCTTGTGATTCCCCTGTTGGATGGTTTCAGCTGTTTGAAAGGTTTCCAACAGTTTTAATTATTATTTCTAGTCCAGTTAACTTTTTCTTAGTCAGATTGAAGACCTGGTTCTTTATCCAGGCTTGATCTTTTTTATTTTTCATTATTTTCTTTCTCATACGCGAGTTTTGCTTATACATAGTCGCGTATACATGCATTTTGTTTCAAAGGAAGTCACGTATACGGGGGTTTCCGTTGACATAGTCGTGTATGCACGCCTATTACAAAATTGTTAAAGCGCGTATGTCTGGGGGAAAATTTTGAAGTTTTGATTTTTAGCTTTTCTGGTCTTATCTGCCTGTAGTGACCTATTTCCACAGTGTTTTTTTTTAATCTCTGGACTCTATTTAAAGTGTTTATATGTCTATCTCTCTCTCCTTTGTGTGAAGACTCTTTTGGTTGGTGAAATTTTTGGTTGTTATGTTTGCAATTTTGGTTTGAGTACCAAGGTCTTTTCTTGAAGATTCTTGGCTGTTCTGCTTAATCAGAACAAAGAGCTCCTGCTCATTTACTCTTTCCTTGTGTGTTGCTGCGCATTTTGATTTTTTACCTATTTGGTGCGTTTGGTTTCCTTGATGTTCAGTAGACTGGTTTTGTTGCAATTTTCGAAGAGTCTCTTTTTGATTCTTTGAAGTTTTTTATTGCAAGTTTATACTATTGTACTGAGTTGATTTATTGAGTTTCTTGTCTTCCTTTTTTCTCGTATAAAGCCCCGCTGCGAGAGTGGCATGATTGGCTTTGAGAATTTTGTTAAAGTTATACTTGAAATTCAGTGTTTGTTTGACTTAGTTACCGGATAGTTCAATTGGTCTTCTTGAAATCTCTTTTTTATAAACTAAAACTGGCATATAGGTTAGGAAATCCACTTTCCGTTGCATTTTGCATACTAGCCTCCATTCTGATCACTTGCCATAGGGTCGATCCCATCAGGTCATGAGTATTTCACCCATTTCACTCACCGATTATTTAATCATGACTTGGTGGTAGAGCCTTCCTTTACATAGGCTTCCTAGTTAGTTCCTTGCTATCACTTGATTTCCCATGCTGCGTTTTATGTAGGCTCGGGAGTCCTCTTTAGTCCCGCCATGACTTATGTGTTGAAGCTTCATTCTTCTTCTTCTCCACTATTATTTTTCTGGCTATTACCCTAGAGGCTCCTTGGTGTTGTTGAGTTGTATTACTGCATTGCATATTGGCTACTTGTTTATTCTGGCCTTTAGTCGGCTTCATTTTGGACTCGATGTTTAAGCAAACTTTTGACCTTGACTATCTGTACAAGTTAACCATTGCATGCACTTAGCTATCGCGACTTGACACCCTTTTACCCATGGATGGAACATTCCTCTGAGTATCGCTTACCAGTTTTCGCCACCTTGCATTGAGCATAGGATTGTTCCTATCCCAGGAACTAGTGCATCTGTTTCTTGATACTCATTCTATCCATTGTATTATAGCATTATTTTATTCCTTTTCAGGCTTATTATATGAAAAAGACAAAAAAATCAAATATAGCAAAAAGAGCGGGAACGGGATGTAACTTCGTAATTTGATGGCAGTACAGTGTCAGTTTGTCGCCCTTGAACAAAGCACATACACTTATATATTTCCTTCATTTGGTATGGTTTTAGTTTTGACCTAGGTTCAACCTTTGCCTTGTTTCACTGGTCAGTTCTCCCCCGGTTGGTTATCTCTTCCAATCATATGGAGAGTTTGTTTTTTCCTTCTGCATAACAAACTTATACAGTGTCATTTTTTACTACCATGGTCATCACGAGTCGTGATTTTGTTCAAGGGAAGTCTAACCAGAGTCAGCCATTCTGCGGTGTCTCTTGACTCATTATTCAGTCAGCCTACCCGGTCTGGTCAGTATCTTGTTCTATCACATCAGATGTTTTGGTCTTCTACTCGTGCTGGTTTGAGAAGGTCTCCATTGACTTCTTGCTGGCGGGTTTGTCTCTCATCGACTACGACACATTGCTCTAAGAGTAAACCTAGAGCCGCACCCTGGCCCTATTTCCATCATTGATAGGTGACCTTGTGCTCAACATTTGATCATAATTATGGGTCTTTGACTGAGTGGTTTCCCCTGTGTTCGACATCAGTATACATTATCACACTTGGGATTCGCGCAGTATCTTGATTTCCATTTGACCCTATCAGTGGATATCTCGCCTCTGTGTCAACTTTCATTATTGGTTGGTTCAGAGGGTTTCTTCCGTGCGCTAGCTTCATCTTGTGCATGTTGGAAACGTACTTCGGTTTGGTTCCGTCACTTTGCTTCTTCCGATTCCTTCCAAAATTTGGCCTGCGGGTTACACTCGCGCTGGACTGATGTGGGATGCCTTAATGCCTTCCTTCCAGCAGATCTTTTCCCATCGAATTTGACTCATTGCTCTGGGAATAAGGTCTAGAGTCTTTTTGTCAGTACCTTAGGGTTTGCAGTCATTAGTGGCAGACTCTTCGCTATCGACAGTGGGGATTCATCATTGCCTCCTGATTGGTAGATTCTTCCAAGTGTTTGAATTCAACTCATTCATTCGCACTTGTTAGATTGTACTGGGGCACCTTGACACTCATTTTCATTATTGGTGGGTTGTCTCGCGTTGGTTAACAGTTTACATTATTGACCGGTAATCCAATGATTTCTCACATGGTCGACTTCAGCTCATTTATTCCCATTGTGTGGAATTGTGCCGTCGAGATCGGTGAAGACCTCGGGTTGCATCAACATTTTTCGCTTCACTTTTGACAGTCCATTCAGTTTCTTCCAGTGATGCCGTCCACCCTTATATGTTGCAGTGTCAGTACAGCAGCATCTTATATGTTGGCTCCCGAGTTGCATGATTGTACCATGTATTCCACCCCTTATGGTTTGGTACTTGGAGATTCAGTTACTTTTATGATCAGACATCCAGTTTCAGCATCATTGATCAGCTTTCTATATGTGATACTTGGACATTGATTCCGACTTGTACTTCCGGGCCATGCTCAGATGATTCATTGTGTACTTTCAGTATAGCTATACTTGTATACATTTTGGATCCATTGTATACTTTCTATATGATGTATTTTTGACTGAGCATGGGTATACCTACCTCAGCATGAGTTGACTCTCTGTTTTCTTTCATTGGTTTTTGGCAGGCTGAAATCTGGTGAAGTCGTCTCTCGTCCTTGCGAAGTTCTTTCTATGTGCATAATACATTTCTGCCATCATATACCCCTTCTGACCTCATATATTAGGGGGCATCTGTTATAGCATCATTTTTCACCCTCATGTGATTCATGATTGTCTCTTTGGCCTTGGGCACCCATTCCCACAGACTTGAACAAAGTTAATAAAAAACAGTGTTAAAATCCCATACGCGGGTATGCCCAGACTTTTCTACGTGTATACGCGAGTCCATACACACTTTTCCACGTATGCCATTAAAATCATTAAAAAATATATAAAATTCCCTATTTTCGGGCTGGGTTGATGGTTACTCCAGTAGTTCAACCACCCCAGCACGTGGCCAACTGTTTCCAACTGATTGAAACTACTTTGAAGGAGTATAAAAGCCCCTCATGTGTATGGCCTAAGGGAGAGAGAAATATAGAAATTATACTCTGTTGGAATCCCAATTCAAGTCTGATTTCTCGTGCCTCCTGCACTTTCCCAGATTTTTACAGGAAACCCTTGTTTCCTGGAGATGTTCATCAGTTTATATGTCATCTTGTGTGCACAAGTCTTGAAAGTATCATAGCGAGGCAAGGGCGGGATAGATCCGGACGACGGTCTGCTCGAAGATCGTGGAAGGATTCAGGTGATCTCTCTACTTTTTATTACTGTACATGCTGTTCGTAATGAAGAAGAACCATCTTGTTCCTGAATTCACGTGTTAATATCTGCTTGCATATGTGAAAAGATTATTATTTAAGCATTTATTATTGTTTATATGATGTTTCACATGGATTTCACTGACATTTAGGGTAAATATATGTTGTACAACTAGATTTCCGTGCACGTTTCTTCTTGGTTTTTAGGTTGAGGAGGAAGAAGGGTTGCTGGGCGTTTGGACCCCGTGGGATCTACATCAAACGTAGGATTACGGGTGAGTTCTACTATCGATGTTATCTAGTTTTTAGCATACATGTGTGGTTGTGTGAGTCCTTCTTGAATAGCATGCCCTGATCTGTGGAGGTTTTGACCCAACAAACCTCTAGGGAGTTTTTTCCCGAAATAAGTACATGATTACCAACAAAGAGAAACATAATAATCACCCTATACACATTGTACATACTGATTTTTAGTCTTTCATTTTGTTTAATGATGATAGTAAGATTGATGTAGATAGTCAACTAGCAGAAGATGAGGAAATTTCATAAATTTCATGTAGTGTTGGAGAATTTTTCAGTGCGGAAAATTCTGAAGAGAAAGAGACTGATTTGCAGCCATGTTCAACATCTGAGCAGCCAATAGAATTGGTGAAATAAACATATCCTTTTGAAATAGCGGTTCCATGAACAAAAAACAAATATCAGCCATTTGAGTTTGAGATTCTAGATGAGGAAAAGAGTCTTTGGACTGTGGATTTTGATGGAGCAGTGGGAAAAGAAGGAGTTGGAATAGGAATTTGGATTCATAGCTCAACGAATTAGTTGGGTAAGATTTGATGTTGTTCATATAAGCTTTCTTTCAATTTTTCAAATAATGAAGCTAAGTACGAAGCCTTGATTGTCGGGCTAAAGATGCTTAAGAAGTTAGGAGATCAGAAGATTTCAGTTGATAGCGACTCTGAGTTGATTATCAAACAAGTAAAATGGGAATACCTGGCCAAAAATTCAAGGATGCGAGCATATCGCAATGCTATCTTAGACATTCTCAAAAATTTTTCTGAATATACTTTATCTGTGATTCCTAGAAATTAGAATTGTATTGTTGACTCTCTTGCTATTGCAGCAAGCATGTTTAGAATTCCGATACATCCTAGAAGAAAGTATGAGATCAATGCTAAGCATCGCCCCGCTATTCTGGATAACCTTCGGCACTGGCAAGTGTTTCAAGATGATAAGAAGATTAATTTTTTTTTGCAAATGGATGAGGAATTTTCTGCTTGTCATATTGATGATGTTTTTGATGATCAGGGAATTAATGCAAAAAAATTGGAAGTCTTACAGCTGAAAGACAATTCCATTCCAAGAATTTTTTTTCCTTTGGAAGATCTCTTCGATCAAGATGATGTTTCAAAGAAACCAACAATGGTCCCTACTGAAGCCCAAGATGGTGAAGTTGTCTAAATATTTAGCTTCAAAGATGAAAGGTAAATACATAACAATTTTGGCTGAGGTTTCATATGTGTTTGCATGGGATTATTTAGATTTGAAGGTTTATGATAAGCGTATAGTTCAACACACAATTCCTGTTAAGCCCAATCAGAAGCCTTTCTGCAAAAAGCTCAGGAGGATCAATCCAAGATTGTTGCCATCAATTGAGAAAGAGGTAAACAGGTTGTATAAGGTTGGTATTATTATTCCACTTTGATTTTCTAATTGGATGTCAAATTTGGTTCAAGTTAGGAAGAAGACAAGTGAAATTCATCTATGCATATATTTTAGAAATTTGAACAAAGTGTACTTAAAGGACAATTATCCTCTCCCTAATATGGACCACATATTACAGAGGGTAGTTGGTGCCTCTAGGATGTCACTGCTTAATGGATACTCAGGTTACAATCAGATTTTGATGCATCTAGATGACCGTGAGAAGACAACTTTTACTACACCGTGGGGTACATTTGTGTACGCCAAGATTCCATTTGGGCTAAATAATACAGGAGCCAGTTTTCAGTGAGCCATGGATATCGCCTTATATAATTAAAAATATGTATTTATGCTCATTTACCTAAACAATTTGATAGTTTTCTCTCAAACGGATGAAGATCACTTACATCACTTGAGAATTGTTTTTCAAAGGTGCAGGAAATTAGGTATTTCATTGAATCCAAAGAAGGGGTTGTTTGTTATGGATGAAGGTAAATTGTTTGGGCATATCATATCAAAAGATGGTATCTGCATCGACCCCACAAGAATTGAAGCGATTGAGTAGTTGGATTTTTCAAGGAACAAGAAGGAAATCCAGTCCTTCAATGGTAAGATTAATTTTCTACGAAGGTTTATTCCTAACCTTGCTGAGAATTTATGGGAGATAAATAATATGCTAAAGAAGGACAGTAAGTAAAATGGTCACAAGATGCTAAGAAAGCATTCAATACAGTCAAATTTTCTCTGTCTCGTGCACCAATTTTGATCATCCTAATTATACTATGGATTTCATTATATTTTCATTTGCTTCTGAGTACATGTTGGTTGCTCTCCTAATGTAGAAGAAGGAACTAAAAATAGAACAAGAAATTGAATTTTTGAGTAGAACTATAAGAGATGCGGCACTGAGATATAACATCATTGAAAAATAGGCCCTGGCTCTTGTGAAATCTTTGGAGGATTTTTGAGTGAAAATACTTCACTCGCATGTTGTGGCTTATGTCCCAAATGCATCAGTCAAAGATGTTTTGGTGTAGCATGGCCCTGAAGGTAGGCGAGGAAAATGGATTTCTGCAATGTGGGAATATGATCTCAAGATTAAACCTACAAAACTGATCAAGGGACAAGGTTTGGCACAACTCATGGAAGAATCCAATTTGCTTTCTCTTGATATCAATCTTATCGCTGTAGTATCTGGCGAAGAAGTGGCTGATTCCACACCTCAGGTATTACATATTTTCATTTCATCCCCTTGGTATTAAGACAATGTTTATGTAATGCAACATTTGAATCCTCCACCGGAAGTGTCAAAGAGTAAGAGTAGGCCTTTAAAGTTAAAAGCTCTGAAGTACTATATTCTTAATGATTCATTGCATTGGAAAGATCCGTGAGGAGTCTTGTTGAATTGCTTGGTTGAAAGAGAGGCTAAGGAGGTAATGAATGAATTTCATAAGGGAGACTGTGGTGGTCATGTCTTTTGGAAGACCATAAAAATAAGATCTTGAGGGATGGATTCTATTGGCCTAGTTTATTTTCAGATGTTTATAAGATAGTCATGAATTTCCATGACTATCAGATTTTTCAGGGGAAAAGGAAGTTGCTGCCACTTCCCTTGCAACCCATTTCAGTTCAAGCACCATTTCAGTAGTGGGGCCTTGATTTTATTGAGGAGATTCCCCCATCATTTTTAGGTTAGCATAAGTGGATCTTGACAACAACCGACTATTTCACTATTGCGGTAATCATTCAATTTATTGAGTCTAATATTTTTTCACGATTTGTTTTTCTGTATAAGATAATCACAGATAATGCAGCTGCTTTTAAATAAAAAATAATGATAGATTTCCGTGACAAGTATCATATCAAGCTCGAGAATTCCACATATTATTATCCAAAAGGTAATGGGTTAGTTGAATCTTTCAATAAGTCATTGGTGAATATTATTAACAATTTGCTGGAAGTCAATAAGAAGAATTGGCACAAGAAGATGATATATTCCCCATGGGAAGGCAGAGTAAGCATAAAAAAGTCCAGATTTATATCTCCCTTTCAGTTAGTATATGGAGTGGACACCATCTTTCCTAATTCTCTTGCTGTCTCGGTAATGAATATTTTGCAGGAAGTAGACAACGAGCCTAATAACATACAAAGGAGAATCAACCAAATGATCTATTTGCAACAATCTTGAGAGGAAGTTTTCCAAAACACAACTAAGCTCGAAGAGAAGATAAAAAAGATATATGACAGGAAAACTAAGGCAGATGACTTCAGTGAGGGAGATATAGTTCTCTGATGGGATGCCCTAAATGAAGAGAAGGGAAAACATGGCGAGTTTGAAAACTTGTGGAAAGGACCGTACAAAATTTTAGCTTTCAGAGGAAGGAATGCTTTTTTGTTGCAAGAACTTAATGGACAATATTGTTCGGGAGGACCAATTAATGGTAGGCTCCTCAAGCACTACTATTCCTGATTTTTCATAAATTTCTCATCTTCATTGTACATTCCAGTTTATTTTGATGCAAAGTGTGAGGGAGTTGTCATGGAATCTTGAAGCTCAAGGTGAAGGCCATAAGGTTTCTTTGATCAGCTGCTTAAAAATTTTGTAATTCATTTAATTTTGTCAAGTCATTTCAGTTTCGAGTCTTGCTTTTTATTTTTGACTCCATGCCGAATGGACAAGGCTACTTGGTCTATGGTGTTATTGACACCTCCTAAGGAGCTGCCACCCCTAAATCAAGCCAATCTTAGTTTATATCAATCCTATTAGTCACCAGTGATCAAATTATGCTCTTTCATATGATTGATAGGGTCATAGGGAAATTTTTTATAGCTTCAGTAGGTCTTCAAATAAAAAATTTGATCATTGGTTAGGATAGCTAGGTCATTACTACTCCTTTTAGTACCATGGTCAAATAAAAATCAGTATGATCAGGTCATTACCTTTTGCAAAATTGTCTTGGTCATCTTGGTCATCTTTTAACTTATTCTTCCATGTAGTGTCATCATTAAGTCATAGGGTTAAAATCATGAAAATAGGTCATTTCACCATCAAAATCATCATTTGAAGGAGTAGTAATAGGGGAAAGTGATCAACAAATATTTTTAAAGTGTATTTTGATCTTTAGAAAGATGTAAATATATGTAAAACTTTTCTAAGCTACAGTACACAAGTCATCAAATAAATTGATGAAAGGATATGGTGGGACCACATCACCACTAAGAAAGAAAATCAATTTCCAGCCTTTAAGAAGACCAACAAAGCTCATTTTTGCTCATTTTCTTTCTCACAAGACATCATTTCATCAAACAGGATCTTGTTACCCCTTGGATATTATTTTTTTTCCTTGGAAAGGAGGATTCTTGTGCTGCATTGTGCTTTTCATTGCAAGTGCCGCGCTTTTCCTTGCCTTGCTGCGCGTTTCCTTAGGAAGGAAAATTTTCATTTTTTAGTGGTTGCTTCATCAAATTCATTTTTAAGCTCCTCATAGAAAGTGAGTGGGTTCCTAATCTACCTCTGACTTCATTGCATGCTTGGAAAGCTAAAAATTCCCTCTCCTATGGTTTGCTACATTTTCTTGGTTTCATAGTCTCTTTGGCCAATTTGCTGAGAAAAACCCTCAAATTCAAGCACACTCACCTTCCCATATCTTTCATATACCTTCCTAAACATTTTCCCTCACCTCTATCCCTCAATTTCATCATTTTCCTTCAAACCCTATCCTATACTACCACTTTCCTAGGCTAGGGCTGTGTTTTTCCCTTTTGCACCCTTTCCCCTCATTCATTTCCTGAAATTCCACTTTCTGACATTCCCTAACATCTATCCCCACCTCTGTAATTTTTCCAAGAATTTAGACTCCCTAGAACCCATTCATTCCCCTCCATTTATAAAATTTTCCAAAATCCCATGTTTTTCCCTACTATAAACCCTAATTTCCTCTTCTAGAGAGCTAGGGTTTACTATGGATTCAGAGACTATAGAGCAGAGGAGACATAAGGGAGGGAAAATCATTAGGTATGATCCCACTGTGGCATAGGATGTCATGAATACACCATTTCTCAAGAAATCCTTCCAAGTTGCAGGTTGCCTTGCCTTTTTCCAAAGGGTTGAAGAACTTGGTTTCAACTACAAGCTCACAAGCACTTTTACCACTGGTCTAAGGAGAGATAAGGTGACCATTGCAGGGATTATGTTCACTCTTTCGGTAGAGGCTATTTCCATAGCTACAGGGATTGCAAACAATGGTGAACTATGGTTCAATAAAAGAGACCTAGATATTGGAAACTACAAGATGATTTTGAAACCTCCATACAAAGTTGCTCCCAAGCACATCTTTCCATTCAGACACTTGCTTGAAAATTATGCCCTTCTCATGAAATTAATCATGAAATATGTCACATGCGAGGGTAGGTTCTCTAGGTTATATCAGTATCATGTGAGACTATTGATGCATTTCACCGGTGTAAAGGCTCTCAACTTACCTCATTACCTTTACATAATAATGGTAAAAATGTCAGAGAAGGTACATAGCAAAGGAGAGGATCATCATGCTAGCTTGTTCCATCAGGGTTTGGTGAAGATCCTTGTTTGTCATCAACTTGCACATGTAAACTTTTCTTTGGATGGTTTCATGCATTCAACTTCACTCTTGTCTACTCCAACTCAATCAAGCAGTCACTCTACACCTTTGACTTCACCAAGGCAACAAGAGGTGGGTTCCACAAGTAAATATATCACAAGGACACCTAGAGATGAGGTAAAAAACCTACACTAGAGGGAAGAGGCTGATGTTTTCTCCTGCCAGTGTGGAAATGGCCCAGCTTGCTACAAAAATTAAAGATACACCAGCAAATGAGGCACCATTGCATGAAGAAACACAGGTACAATTTTACACTCATATGGAAGATTTAAAGGTACATGAAAAGGTCAAAACATCTAAGAATATCATCTAGGAGAAAGAGGCTGATATTAGAGAGCTAAAGGATAAGTTGTCCAAAGAAAACTGCATGATTACTTTCTCGCAGCAAGAAAACAAGCAGCTCCAAGTTAAGCAAATTTTTCTTAGAAAGCCCAAAGCAGATTTGGAGAAGAATGATGCCAAAGGTAAGTTAATTGTTGATGTTGATGATTTAGAGGATCAAGAAGAGAAGGCTAAAGCAAGTATACCAATAACAAGAGGTCTCAAGAGGGCACTAGATCAGGAAAGAGAACCATCTCCACCATTAGGTCAAGAAGACTTTGATGACCTAATTTTAGCAGAAATTGAGAAGAATAAGGAATTTCGGCTTGAAAAGGTAAATTTCCACTTGGAGAATCTTCTTAAGAGGGCTAATAGGAACAAAAAAATGCAGAGGCACATGGCCATGCACTATTGCACAAGGAATACTATTTCCCAAATCAAAATCGAGCAATTGAAGAAGAAATTGAAGCAAACCATAATGAGGCAAAAGGAGAAGGAAAAAAATGATTTGTTGGCTGAGCCCTCTCTCATTTCTTGAAATACCATCTCCTATCTTCATGGAGAAATTTTGGTGAAATTTTGAACAAATTTTGAAATTTTTGGTGTTTTTGGCCTAACACGAAAAAAACAGTTCAGCCAAAAGCGTATCGCCTTTTCCTCAGAGGTCCAAATGAGGAAAACTATACATAATTGTATATATCTTCACCTAAAAAATATATATATCAGGTTTTTTTCCATTTCAACAAACAAATTTGGAGAAATTGCAAAAAAGAGCCAAAAAAATCACTTTTTGCCACCTTTTTGACCCAGGCACTGCGCTTTGGAGAGACCTTGGGAAAATGTATTTTTATCAGCCTTGAAGAGGCCATTTTTCTTTCTTGAGGTTTCTAATGACAACTAGACATCCTAATATTTCCAATGGTACCATCAGATCTATATTTGGAGCTTTGGAAGGCAGTCAAAAGTTCCCTGTAAGATGGCGTTGTGCTTTTCCTTGGTGGCACTGTGCTTTTCCATGTTGGTCAATTTTTTGAGTTTCTTTAGTCAAATTTGGTTTTTCATGATGTAATTCCTCTTGTTTTGAGTTGATTTGATGTATGTTAATTTAATTAGGCTTGTAAATGTCATTTTGATGTAATTTTGAGGATAATTTATGATGGGTAAGTTAGTCAAAGGCTAAAAGGAGAGCTTGTTTTAACCTCTCTAATCATAGGTTATGGTTGGAGAAATTTGTGTAAACTGATGATATCTTGAGGAATTCGACCCCTAAGAGAGGGGAAGATGGTTTTGGTCTATATGTATCCTTTTTTCATTCAGAATCAACGTTTGACATCAGAGAGTAGAAGGCTTAGAGTCTTGTGTACAATTGACATTTTCAAATATACAAGTTTAGTTGCAGCTAATATATAGGGATTCACGTGGTATGATTTTATGGCATATTTTTTCTACTGTAATTAAATTTTATTAATTCTTGATTCATATTCTTTCCATATCTATGATTTTCAGTGACTTTCCTATAATATGTTAAACATAAATCTTTATGATCATGCTCTGTTTTGGTAGGAAATTCATGTTCGTGTTAGTAATCTTTTGATAAATGAATTCATGTTAGTAATGCTCATTTTTATCCTCTCCTATTTCACCCTACACTACAATTGACATTCCTTTAAGTTCCATTGAACATGTATGCCATGCCCCTTTGTATCCCTGCAACTGTAAATTTTCGGATTTGGCCTAGTTTCGTTTGCCTCTCCTCCTGATCCAACAAAACCCCTAAATTTTCAAAACCCTAGAGCTGAACATACCTAGCCTAAAATCCATTCTTCCTCCAGTAAAACATTGCTTGTGATCATAGAGATAGCCCTCTCTTGTTTGGTAGGGTTAACTACCAAACTAAAAGGTTGGTTTAAGGTTACCTTTATCGATTTCCATTCTCTGCCTTGGGACATTGTGGAGGATAAGACGTTGATGAAGCCATATTTAGTATGTGAAGTCACTAGGTGAATAATTTAACCAAATAATCCATTTATTCAGCTTAAGGGGAAATCTTAATCATTTTCCCATGGAAAAGAGATTCAATTTTCGTTCCCCGACAACGAGGCCAATCTGATGTTGTATCTCTCTAGGTTAGGTAATTATGCTAAAGCATATAAAATGTTTTGTTGTTTTTAATTTTTGGATGATCAATTTTTTAAGCTTATTTGAGCATGTTTTATACCTTAATTGATCTTAATATTAATAAAGGGTTGATTTTTTACCTCTTCACGGTAATTTGGATTTAAAAAGTGTTGTAAGGTAGAAATGTAAGAGGTTGAGATTCTCTAAATATTCATACATAATACTTATTTAATCATAGGAAATATGCAAGCAAACTATGTTAATAGCCCAATGAAATGCATATAATTTCATGAAGAAGTGACAATTTATTGATGTGGTGGAGTTATTAGGACATACAATCCAATAAAATAATCTTTGTAATAATTTATAACTTCAAAGGGGATTTAAGATAAGTTGAAATTCAACTATATCTTACCCATATTTCTTCATAAAGATTTAACACATGTAGAAAACAACATAATGAAATGAAAAACTAAGAAGAACTCACAAGATGACAAGCTGTTTTGAATCAAATCCAGAATCCTTTCATTAATAAAAAGCAACTTCAAATAGATACAATTATGCTTTGGAAGTATTTATACAATTTCTTTATAAATATCTAGATCTGTTTTGAAAATATATTAGAATTGTTTTTACAAAAATAATGCAAAATTATAGTGAAGTAAAACTACTGAAGTTGTTGGCACTGGTTTCAAGGATTCTGGTGTTGATCTGGCCTGATTGTGCTGCAACTTTGTTGTTGATTCTTGCTTCCTCATCAATTCAGTAATTTACACGACTCTTCCCATCTTTCTTCATCTCGAACTGTGTACTTGAGTAGTTTTCTGAATGTCTCATCTACCTCAGCATATTTTTGGAAAGTAGGATTTACCAAAAATAAATGACTTATCTCGTACTTGATAAATAAATCATAACTGAGGCCTTCCATAAAATCTTTTCCTCTGATAGAGCAACTTATCTTTGCAAATTTGGATTTATATTTGGAAATCGAATAAAGATTCTATTGATATTCATTAAAGCTAATAAATTTATCTCCTATTCTTTTTAACCGAGAGAACCCTTTTTGGTGTAAAATAAAGAACTTTCTATGGAATTTTTGGATTCCCAATTCCAAATTGTGGCACTTTTTTTCTTCTAATTGCAACATAATATTTCTGTTGGTGAGAATCATTCTGACTTCCAGAATGGTTTCTGTCATATCTTCCATGTCAGATTCTTCTATTTCTTCTTTGGTTTTATAATTTAGAATCCTTATTAGAGTTGTGGCTCTACCTAGTTTCATACCCAACTCTTTATTCACATTTACTATTACTCTGGATTTATGGAATAGTTCATCTTGTTCAAAGATGATTTGGATTGAAGGTCAAATTTCAGTGATGGCCTAGTTTATTTCTACCCAAATGTTTTTTTTAGCTTGTGAAACTGTATCAACAATAAGAGACTGATTTTATAAGGAATCAATTCTCTGTGTGAGCTTATATGTCTTCTGTAATTCTTCCAGATAGCTATTATCTACCTTCAATTTTTTCTATTTGAGATTAGTAAGTTTAGCCTTTAACTTTTCAATTTCTTGTCCTCTAGTGTACAATTCTTGCATTAAAATTTTTAACTCTGCTACTGGATTTGTATTTGTTGATGTAGATGCACCTACTAAATTAGTTGTACGTAGAATTTTTGATGATGGAATTGTTGTTATTGGAATGAAGGTTAAGACACCAATTTGTTCAGGACCTGCCTGCAGCTCGTTTTCCTTTAGTAGTTTTTCAAGTTCCTTTTCAATTCTAGCTATTTGTGCATTTTTTTCAATTATGATTTTGAACATATCCTGATTTTCATTTTCTAGCTCTCCTACTTCTTTAGTTTGTGGATATCCTGGTGTTGGGAGCTTAAGATGTTTTCTCAAAGCAGTTGTGTTTGCATTTTTACTTTTGATAATTTCATTTGCTGATTTCACATCAGTGGGATCATATCCCGATTTTATTACCAAATATTCTACGGATATTATGTTTGTATCATTGGCTAGAGAAGATATTTTATCTATTTTCAGCTGAGATTGAATATTATTCATTGAGGCTTGAAGTCTAGATGCTACCATAGCTGAGTTCGTGAGAGTAGAAAATATCATTTCACTAGATTGTTTTTGTAGATATATCTCGTTAATTGGATGAATTAAATCTGTATCAAAAGAAAAGACCGATTTTGTATAATCATCAACAGTTCTAGGATGAGTGACCTTTGGTTCTAGGAAAGAAATTTTCATCTTTCCCTTTTCTGTATCAAAGGATGAAAGTAGCCTGTGTTGTGAAGTAGTTGTCTGCTTCCAAAACTAAGTATAAGTGGAAGATTTCAAAGCTTCATTTTTTTGTTTGATTTCTTTATAGACTAAAAATATCCTTGGCTCCTTTTTAGTTTTTTGCATTTCCCCTATTTGTGATGATGATTTAGCTGAAGGATATAAAACAATTGTTCCTTATTTTGTGGAAGATGATGGTACAAATGGACCTGTCAAAACAATTGGATGTTGTTGTGTAATATCCTATAGCTGTGATTCATCTATGTTATTTTTCTTTTTCCTCTTACTGCATACCTTGAATTCTTTGTCTGAGATCTCTGTGACAATAGGGGAATCACTTTCTCTGTGTCTTTTGTTCTACTTTTCTTTAGACACTAGAGTTTAAGATGTTGTTACTGATATGGTTTTTTATTCTTCTTCCTGTAAGGTGTTTTCCTGTCATTCATCCTGGTTCACATACTTTTCTATTTAAGATCTAGGAGTATGTGCATATGGGCTAGTATTTTTCTCTACCCTCAACTTAGAAATTGCTTCTACTGGGTCATAAGACTAGGTGTAACTAAGATTGAAATTCATCATTTTTAACAGTATACCTACTTATTTTCCTACTGATATAGCATTACAAATAAAAGGCCCTATTTGAGTTTTGATTTTGAATTTGGATTTCTTATTTGCTGCTACAAAATGGAGTTGATCTATGTTTATCAGTTTCCTAATATATTCTAGAGCAAATATCCGAAGAGGGACAAATCTAGGAAATCTCTATGGTGGTAACTCACAACCATATATTCTAATCTCTGTGTAATTTTGGTACAAGTACAAATCTACTACTTTAGTTTTCTCACTTAGATGCACGATTCATTTGATTTCGGTCCCAATCCTTGGTTGTGCATCACTATTTAAAAGAATTAAGATCACATGTATAAATTGATCCACAAAGTCACTGAATTTGTATTCAATGAAATTATTTCTCACTATTGATTTCTAATGGATTACTGAATATGAATTACATTGGCTATCCATATTTTGCAAAGGGAAAGAGAATCTATCTGACTAATAACAAATAAACTAAATTAGAGGCATATTTGAACACTCCTTTTGTGGAAAACTGAATTGAATCTACAAGGAATTGACTATAATTGAAGATAAGGGGATTTTCATTTGATGAGAAAAATGACAGGAAACCAATTATAACCTCATTAACCCATTGATAAAAATGATAACCTAACAAGCATGCAAAAATACATATGATCTGCTTGGTCATTTCTGAAACATAGATGATTGATAGGGTGGATTGTTTTTAGGAAATTGAGCATCTTCTGGTAATAATGTTTCAAAAATCTTAGTTCTTTGAGGAAAATCAAGTTTCTTATAGATATCCATGAGGGATTCTAGAGAAAATGGATGTAGGGGTTCATAGCTTTGCACTTGTAGCATGTTATTGATTGAATCAGTAGTAACGGTGAACAAGACTTTTTTGTTCTGAGAAATTACTGCTCTTTGACTTGGGATATACCTAAATTGACACCACACAACAAATTTTCAGAAACAATAGGTCCGTGGAAAGATAAATGGGGGGATATATGAATGCCATAAGTTTAGTTCATCAGTTAAATCTAAGAATTTATACTTTAAACAATTTTGGAGTTCGAAGAGATCAAACTCACAATTGGTTTCTGCAACTTTGTAGTGTCTTTCTACCAAAGGTTAATGGTCTAGATCAATAGGAGGGGGAGCATGGGGTTTTCTGTGTTCTTGGATTTCTTCTTTGAAGACATGATTGCAGAGGAAAATGGAAAGACTGTGATTACATGGGGATATTCTTGATTTTACTTTTTTGTATGAAAGATGATGTAAAAATTTTCAGTCTCATCTTGTCGCTGACAAAATTTCTTCGTCTCTATGACTGGTACAATGGTTTAGTCCTGCAAATTGCTACAGTGGCAAATGAATGGATAAATAGGTGTGACAATCAGTTGCTCTTGTAAAAAAAAAAAAACCTTTCCCTTTGAATAATACAACTTATTTGTTTAATTATCTGTTATGGAGGAGCGGGGGAGGATTTAATGTTTAAATGGATAAATGCAATAGAAAAGACATGATTGGTCAAAGCGGCTGACACATGGTAGAGAGGGAGTGGCCGTTAGTTTTTGGCGGGAGGAGGAAAAAATGGCTTTTGAGTGAACAGGGTGGATTTCAGAGGGGGTAGGGAGTGGTTTGTGGTTTTGGAGTGAGGGGGTGAGGAGTGTGCGAGGAATGGGCACGTGGCATCGGCGGTTTTGGGGGTCCTGTCTTTTCACACCCCCACATTGACTAAATGTTGGATGGGATCGGGGGGTGCAGAGTGGTCTACATACCATTTATCATTTCGAAGCACAGATCACAACAGTTAAACATTATGGTGATTTAACAACAAATGGTAAAAGGTCTTGTCGCGGTGTCATTTGTCGCTAGACCTACTTTGTTAATCACACTAATTACAATTTATCGTTAATATAAATGCGATTAAACTGTTTAACAAGGAGGATTTTTAATTTGCACATGAATAACTTGGGAAATAATAAATTCTTATATATTTTTATTTATTTTGTCCCTTTTTTCATTTTTTATTTTCATTCCTCACTATTTCTTATGTTATTTATTTATTTTTTCTTTTAAAAATAAATAAATTATCAAAACCAATTATGTTACAACACATATTAAGAAGAAGATCCAGGTTCCTTGATGATCCTTGCTAATTTCCCAAAGCAACTAAAGAGTTACAGGAAAAAAATAAATGGAGAGAATATATTGGAACCTGATATCAAGGAGTTTCTCTCTTTCCTCTTGTCATATCCTTCATGCCTTCAAGAGAGAAAACATCAAGATGTGAAAGACTTGCATGACATGAAAAAGGAGGAATGTTACATAGTATTTGGTCACCATCCATGCAATCCCCATTTTGAGCATTGGAGGACCATTTTAGTGATCCCTGTGTATTGTCATACATTGCCATAAATGTCATTGCATCCCTTGGCATGTCAAGACCGTAATCTCTGTTGATCACTCCTCAAGAAAAACTTTAAAAATATATGATTTTGGGTCGGCGTTGGTAGGTAGTTATGGTCTCGTGCCCATGGAGAAATTAACACTGGGCCTCATGACCTTTGGCGCTCTGTCTCAGACGGGCGCCTGCGTCGAGATGCTTTTGGAAACTTTTTTAAAATAGAAATGAAGCTTCCATTCTTAACAACTTCGTGAGTAGAGTCATCATGGTTTTTTTGACTTAATCAAGTCGAGTTTATCCCTTTGGCATATTAGTTCCTACAATTGTGCAAGTCCCCAAAGGGATAGACCTCTCCTCCACCTTATGTAGAATCCCAAACCTCCTCCTTCTCTCCTATAAATTCTTGCTCCTAACATTGATTCAACTAGCTGAATAGTCATTAGTATAGTTGGTGTGTTGAAGAAAGTAGAGAAGAATCCATTGTTCATAGAGAGTTTAAGCCCATTTCCTCATTGATTCATGTTAGCGTTCTGTAATTTGCTAGAGATTGTGAAAACTAATCACATAGGCCAACATCAAACCAACTTTGGAAACTGGGATCTAGCCATGCCAGCTTCAGAGAGGGCCCTCTCTATAAGATTTATCTTTGTTTGGATACGTTTTAGGCTAGTTATGATAGAAAGTGGGGTTTTGAGTTTGTTTTGGATTTTGGAACATTGATTGTATTCAATTTATTAATATCTATTGGGAAATGGAGTCAAAATATTACTGGATGGTTGCATCAACGTTTCACAAAGTAAACACAGGGAAAGCTAGGAGTATTTACTGGATCTTTAGAATTATAAATGGATTATGACATAAATATGAAGAAATTCAACAAAAATAAAGAGAAATTAAGAATTCTTTAGTTTGGCCTTCAATGGAAAACATTATGATTGCAAAGGAAGCCAGAATAAGGTACTCAACAGTAAATCCTATTCATCACACTTTTTTCTTTACAATTGGAATTCAGATGATTACAATGAAATATGACAATGAAACAAAATAACAGAAGAAACACATCACCAGTATTTAAGCCATAAGAATCCTGTGAATGGTCTGATTATTATTGATGCTCCAGTGCTTTGGAAAATCTTACAATACTCCAAAAGACAGTAATAGTTTTGATCTTAATCAATCGACCTTTGATACTTCCAAAACTGAAGTATTTATACAAAAAATTACAATCATATTGTCTCTAACAGACTTGGACTAAAAAACTCAAACTATTAAAAAATTATAGCTTCGGTAGAATGTGCTGTGCAAAGCAGGTGCTGATGTAGTGGGACGGTTAGGACGTGGACCACTGTTTACTGATGTGCTAGCAGAATAAATGCTGTGTTGGCCAATTTACTATTGTATGAATGGAGTGCTGAACGCCTTTTGCTTCCCGAATTGACCTTTCTATCTTTTTGTCACCCGAAATCCTTTTGCCATGTTAAAACCTTTTTGTAAACAAAACAACGTGAAAAACTAATATACTTGACTTGAAATATTTTAAATTTAAATTCTAAAGCCGGATCGCATCCATGCACTTCACAATATTTAGAGTTTAATTTTATGAATAATGTTATCGACGATGCGATGTGAAGTGGGAGTTGAGGTGGAGGGCAGGTGGGACCAGACCGCATCACAAATCGCACATTTTAAAGTTTAGCTATAAGCGGGGAGGTAAACTCTAAATCCTGTGAAGTTTGACACACAGGGAGGGTGGAGTGATGTGGTAGATAAGGTGGGACTGGACTGCATCGCAAATCACAAACTTTAAGTTTTATTTATAAGTGCGGGGGTTAAATCTTAAAACTTGCGAAGTATGGGGAGATAGATTCACTGCAATCAGTGGAGTTTATAAATCGACGAATGTTTTATGAGGTTTCATATGGTATGTGATTTGATTGAAAATGACTATGAAGTAGGGGGCAGAGCTGCTATGGCGGGGCCAATCTTCGCATCGCAAGTTAAAGAAAACATATTGCGGGCACTTCAAAGGTAAGTTTAAAAAAATGCGATGCGATAAATCGCAAATTGGCAATCACATGTTTTAAAGTTTAGTTGCGATGGGAAAATTTTTATGATATGCGATTTGCGATGGATGGTGGGGAAGAAAAGGTGATATGGAGGGATGGCCCACTTTAATCATAATTGGGGAATAAGAAGCGGGATTAAACAATGATATAGCGGTGAAAGGTAAAGTGGAATATAAATCAGAAAAAGGCGGAAAAGGTAAAGTTGAATGTTTTCAAAGGAAAATGAAGTGGAAGGGAAGTGTAGAGGGTAAAATGGGTCCCACTTTGTCGTATATTGTCCTTCGAAAGGTTTGTAGGAGACAACAATCAAAGGTTTTTTGGTATTTTTCCTATGGGAAAAGTGATTTCAAATGTGCGTGATTATAATGAAATGTATGGAAATATATGAACGGTGAAGGAAATGTAAATAAAGGGAAATGAATGAAATGAAAGTATGAGGGGATATTTTCTATGGTTTAAAACTTTAGGATATAAGTTATTAATCAGAATTTAAACCATACAAATAACTTTTCCATATGCGCATTTATACTAGCAGCCAATCAAAACCTTTAAAATAGAATGAAGGTTTTCTTTTTCTTTCTTTCTTCCCTAACATTTTGTTTTTCCTCCTTTGTTTAGAGCATCTAACACTTAAAATTTTTATTTTGCCTTCATTATTTAGAGCATTTACCACCTAACATTTTATTGACGTGGATGCTTATAAAAATGATAATCTTCCTAACATTTTCAACTTTTTCATTATTTTGCATCCATATCCTACCTTATCATTTTGAAAATTATTCAACTACTTAAGCTAACTTATCAAAAACAAATGCTGTTACAACATATCCCTTGGTTCAGACTAAACTATTGAACAAATTTAATTTTCTACCTAACTAATTAATATGTCAAGATTAAACAGTTTGACAAATTATTTTTCACTACCTATTGACAAGCAATTTAAACCTAATTCAATCATTCTTAAACTATATGATTGAATTTTATTGAACTATTGTGGTATTTTAAACAAGCTACACACAATTTATTTTCAAAAATAAGCTAAACTAGGAGTAGTGGCATTTGGATGTGCAACACTTTTAGAATTTATTGTTTTTCTTATTTTTGATGGGGTTCACATCTTATATATATTTTTATTTATAATATATACCCTCTTTTGATTTTTATGTTGTTTCTTTTTTTTGAAAATTATTTGCAGATTGGAAATAATTTTACGAAATAATTTTTACAGATAGAATAAAATTAGTCACCTTGAGATCCTATGAAATATAGGACCCTAACAGTGGCTCCAATTGGGGATGGAACTTCCATGCATTGAAGTATCAAGAACCTGTGATGAATAGCCTTATCCATATGCACATCTGAGCAATCTGCAATCCGATTCTTTTCTGCTTCAAATATTATGATGATCTGTTGACCATGGCTTAGGGCCTTCTCTGTGGGCTTCAGCCTTAATCATCAAAACATACAATCCAATATATGTTGACTATGATATTTACGATGATGTAAAATAATATTTAGTCTAAGAGAAATGATGCTTCAACATCCTTCCATTTATAGGACCACCAGGTAACTCTTTTCCATCTATATATGTGAGAAAAAATGCATTGTCACCTCTAAAACAATTTATAATATATGGTCCCATCCATAGATTATCAAACTTATTATGCTTCCCTTTGTCTTCTATCCTTGCATCCCATTTTAAAAACTTTGTCACCAATAGAAAAATTAGTTGCCTTGGTGCTTTTGTCAAATATTTTATTGATATTTTCCTGGATGAGCTATGTTCTGTTATACACCTCTTCTCTTGTTTTTTGCAACTGAATGGTTTGATGGATCCTTCTAAGTGCATTATTTGGTTCCACTTGTAACTCTTGCATTATCTTCATCATTGGCTGTGCTAGAGACGATGGAAAAACAACATCCATTCCATGGACAAGTTGGTATGGTGACTGTTATAGGTCAATTTGGGCACCATTCCCAATGACTTGGTTAACTGGACATCATCTCCAGGACCAATGAATAGGGTCTATCATCCCCTACAATTTCAGTTTTTATATGCCCTAAGACAAAAAAAAAAAGACAAATCATTCAAAGACTTTCATCTGCAAAGGTTTCCAAGATTTGAAGTTTATAATATATCATGTGAGAGCTCATCAATGCTGCCTCTAAAGGGACTAAGTGCGTTGCATATGTAGCTAGATTCATGCAAGGCTGCTCTGAAAAGCACTTCTCGACATTCAAGGGTGCGTTGGTCACATTGGAAGCGAAATTCTCATTGTTCCGGAATCTCCACTTAGCCAGTGCCTTCTAGAAGAGTTCACATTTGTCAAACTTAGAATCCATGTGTCCATTTGACATCTACAAGATTGGGAACATGTATTTCCTATTATTGGAAAGTCATTGACTATAAAACTACCTTCAGATCCTCTATAAATTGAGCATAGATCTTAGTTTTTGATAAGGAAGAATTTGTGTAGAGAAATGCTGGTGGAATTTCAATTGAGGAGTTGATTTGAGTGACATATTGCTGGAGATATCTACATTGTGATGAGGCTGTGGTGCTGCTGGAGATGGTGACAATAAATCAATCACTGGGTTGTAACCTCCCATTCTATAATCAATAAAGATTACTGCTTATTTTTCCCTGTATGCATCTGTATAAGCTTTGATTTTCCATATCATGATTTCTTAGTTGATGTATATGGTTTATGCTTTATTGATTTAGCTAAATAACTTGAATATACATCTATATTATTGCTATATCTTGCTGTTTAGTGTTCATTCTTGCAGGAAATATTTTGCACAGTCAGCTGGAATTTGAAGCTACAACAAAAGCCATAGAAGGATATTTTGAAAGCACTTGGATCCCAAGTAAGCTTCTTATTTCATTCAGTGTGTCTGTTTATAGTTAGGAAAGATACTAGTAAAGTCTTTGACCTGTTTTTCCAGATTAGCACATGTCTAGGGAAGAATGATTTATCCGTAATTCATAATTCAACATAACAAATTGGCGACTCCGTTGGGGAAATTACTCTTTATCCTAGGTGTTTTAGCCTTTGATTTTCTCTGCTTATTCACCCAATAGTTGTTACTCACAAATATTAGGCTTTTTGAAATCCAAATTTGCAAAATAAGTGTGTTAAACAACTGTGTTTTTCCTTATACACTACGCCCAACACACTCTTAGATAGGACACAATACTTTTCATAGCACTGTCTCCCTTTCAGGCCTGCGTTGCAAAGCATTGTCTCACTTTTGAGACTACATTGCCTCCTGAAATCATCCAAATTCCCTTGAATTTGTCTTTGTAATTTGTCTCAGTTTGTTTTCTGTTGTGTTTTGAAAAGCCTGAGCCTCATATTGACCAGTGAATTCATCTACCTCTTCCTCCTTTGAAAGAAAAATTGTTCAATGTTTGTTTAAAGAATTTTGCTTTATCATTGACGAATTGATTTCAAAGTATTTTCATTGTCACATTAGATCCATTTAAAAAAAAAAGGAAATTCTCATAAATTATTTGTTTTCTGATAGGAGAAATTGTTGTTTAATTCCTCATTTTTCCTTCAAAAGAGAAATTGTTGTTTATATTCCTCATTTCGCAAAAGTAAAAGGCATTTGTTTTTGTTGATTTAGTGCACTTAATTTATTTTCTGCATTCATAACATTAAAGGAACTAAAAAGAAAAATCTGCATTTGCATGTAGTGGTTTGTGTGTTTTGCAAAAGGAAAAAATAGGAAATCTACATTTAATTTGTGCTCATTGATTTGTTTGCTTGCAAATTGTTTCTCCTTCCCTCTAGTGGCTAGGATTTTCATTGAAAAACTAAAAGTGAAATATTGCTTATCATTCTTAGTTTTCATTTTAGGAATTTCCAATACATCATCGTGGTGAAACTTTGAAAGGAAAACTAATAAACAAGATCAACATAAAATTTATCTCAATTTACCTAACAAAGCATTGGAACCATAACGATAACATTTAGAAGGTCTAGGCTAGAGATGCGTTCTGACGTCATACAACATAGCAGCTATCGTTAACTTGTCTGAAATACATTCAAAGTGTCATACCTCATGCCACGTACATAAGTATATCGTATCTCGTCCATGTACTCTCGGGTATATCAGGCTGTGTTACAGTACGATAAGTATAAGGGGGTTCTCTCACTGTACAGTTTCGCATCAGACAACGCTAATATGGACTTGAGCCTCCACATACGTTCGGGTATATTAGGGAGGACAAGTTTTAGGTGCTATCCATCCATAGTGAATCGAGTTGGCCGCTGTAATATTCCTAATTAGCCCAAGCTAATAGGAATATTTCATTCTATTTTAATTTTATTTATTGATGAATAAAATGTAAAGGAGAACATGAAAAACTCCTAAAACATAAAAATAAATCAATGTCCAATGTGAACAGAGACAAATTAGGGCTTTCTTAATAAAAGCCACTTGTGTGTGAAACTGATTGAGCCACTTGACCAGGTCAATAGGGCCAAATCACTAAGCAGACCAGATACATTGAACCACTTTGAAGACCCAATGTAGTTCTAGAAGGAGGATTCCATGTGAAAGGGGTTAATTCATTTGAGGTGGTTTAGGGTTTTGCACATCCTCATCTTATAAAAGGAAGGAGAAGGCTCAAGAGAAGGTTGTTGAATATGATATGATTTCATAGAATTAAGTCTAATTAGAATAATTCAAATTCTCTGGGATGTTTAGCCAGAGAATAGTGAGGGTTTCTTGTTTAGGAATCCTCCCTCCTTCCTTGAGGATTTCTTGGAGGAGATTGTGCTGCTTTGGTCCACTATCTGGCATTGGCCAAGCTTCATCTCTCTTTGGCAGCGTGAATCCAGTGAGGGTTTCATTGTCTAAGTGAGCTGCAGTAAGTGGGATTCTAGATCCGTAGAGATCTAGCTTGTTTTAGGAGCCTCTTATCATGGAGTGTGTCTTTTAACCTTCTGGAAGAGTGACTCTCTTGTTTGGGCTTCAGTTACAGATCTTGGCATCAGGCCAAAGTGTTCTCCACATCATCTACGCAGTCCCTTGAGGAAAATGCATCCTTTTTGCAGGCAGAGTTGCAGTGCGGGTTTTGCATCAGTTTGGAGGATAATCTCTGGTGAAAGGGATCCTTCCCTTCACTATGGTGATCCATAGATTGGCCAACCAATATATGTTCCATTTTAGATATGATTTTCTGTGTATCATGTTATTCAAAATTTTTTAAAGTTTACTACAGATCCATGGTGTAGATCTCAGATCTAATCATTGTTATTCATCTTCTGCTGAGATCCCCTAGGGGAATGTACTAAAAAACTCTTTTGCATATAGATCCCATTCAGATCTATCATTTTGTACTGAGATATTTTCCAGATCTGAAATATAATGAAACACTACTTCAGCTTCCTGATTATTACGCTGTCTGGTTCATCTTGCATTTCCTTGTATCATAATGCTTGGTCTTGAGGCCTTTCTTCATGTATAAGTATGTATTTTCTAATATAAACTATTCAATCATATTATAAACTTTCCATACTGATTTTCCTACATAAAATAAGCTTAATCCTCAGAAAATCACGCTGTAAAAGCTTCAGTAAAATCTGCATACTTCAAGCCATGGGAAAACATGGTTTTTAAGCATAGTCAGGAGTAGGAGACCTGTTTAACATGGTTAACCTTATTTTTTTGAGATTAAATTCAGAGCGTAGGTCCCTCATTACCTAAGCTATCAGATCATACCATCATCCCATCTTATTTTTACGCAGAAACCTGAATACATTCATTTTAGGGCCAAAATCACTGCTTTTCCCCATCTTTTGTGAGTAGAATTAATCTTGCTTCTTGTTGTTGTAAATATAATTTTTGCTGAAGTGTTTCTTAAATTTTTTTAGTGTTATTAGCTTGCTTTTGTTCTAGTGTTGTGTTTACATACTGCTGCAGCCCTTCATTGGGCATTTTCCTGAGGACATCTAGTAGTGGGAGATCTGTTTAACCCACCTAGAGTGATTTATTTTGAGCCCCCTCTTGGATTTCGGTCTTATATACTCTGATATAAGGGATCCAAGGGCTGGTTTTGGTTTTTTAAGCACACATTCTTGAAACATGCGTTTTTCAGGCTTGTCTTGCTGAGCATTCCCAATTCAGAATATTATAGTGGTATCAAAGCATGATCTCTGGCTCAGCCTGTGAGATCTATTCATCAGGGAAAGTAAGAATAAAATTAGATAACATAGATCTGGAGAAGATGAGATTTGTCTCATCATTTTTCAGATCCATGAAGAACCTCCCCAAGGAGGATGAGCAGAGAGAAGAGGAAGGCCCTTGCACTTCCTATTCTCATCAAGAAGATAGAGAAATAAGGAGGATAGATCCTGAAAAATCCATTGGATAGATATACAAGATTTGTGCATAGGGAAAATTCTACATCCTCATTTTATGGGTATGAGCACTCAGCCATACCATCAAAGTTACAACGTTCTATCAGCAACTTCTTCATGAAGAGGAAGAAAGGAGATGTGCCAAAGAGAGAGATTCCTGAAGAATCTTTGTGGGAGTGTGAAGCTCAATCCAAAGAGTTTTCTTCCAAAGAAGATGACATGGGGATTCCTCCTTCAAGAGAAGACCCAGATCTAAGGTCTCCTATTGAGGATGAGGCATTTTCCATTTTTGAAGAAAAGGCTACGGGTGACTGCGCAGTCATAGCAAGATCACCTCTAGCATTTCACGAAGAAGAAGGAGGAGCAACTGCTCCAAGGAGAAAAATTATTGCAATTTTTCAAAGAGTCCCAAATAATTTCACATATGAATATTGTGGCACAATTCATGTGCAGCATGTGCCATCCTTATCAAATGGTGGGATCTTGAAGATTGCAGATGATGAAGGGGAGGGAAAGCCTCAAATGGTAAGAAACATTTACCCCTCTTTATTTCAGAAAAATGTTGCACAAAGAAGGTTGAAATATCTATGCAAGAAAAATAAGGATACATTAGTCCATGCACCTCTCCATGATCTATGCCTTGATGTCTCCTTACTTGGAAGAATTTCACCAGGGGATTTCCCCGATGAAAAGAAGAACAAAGTGTTCCCTCAACGTTGTGCATTAGTGTCACATTCTGATAAGGGAGGAGCTATCACAGTGCTGGAGACTAGGGGTAAGAATCATGCTTATGCAAATCACATCTTACCATATGATTGCATGCATTATTTTACCTTACATATGCAGGCCATGACTCCCAAAAGGAGTGTCCTACCTTATAAGCTCCATGGAAAACTATGGGCCAAGTCTATTTCCAATTATGGCCTCTCCTTTGACAGGCTAAGGGGGATTTTGTAGCATGATGGGTGCTTTCCCAAGGCACCAAACATATATCTCACTTTTAGGCATGGTAAGATGATAAGAGCAACAAGTAAGTGGCATGTGAACCACTTACCACATCTAGATATGAAGCAGGAAGGAGATAACCTGCGCTGGTTTCTATTGGGTGAGTGTGGGTACTCCCCAAAATTTCTGATTTTCTTGTCTCATGCCTTGGATTTCTATAAAAGGTTGCATAAGAGGAAGGCATGGTTTCTTGGGTTGACCAGAAGGAATTATGGACACCACATCATGAATTCCATATCCATACATTTACTTTTTCCTACAATGTATGTACATGTATTTATGTTTAGAATGTATTTCAAAATCATGTATGTACTTGGGCTTGGGAGGAATTGTAACCTTCTCATGAGTTGGCATAAGGAGACTTGTTCATATCATGATATTGATGCTCCAAACATGAAAGGAGGGATGACACATTGGGTGAATGTGCTCATGGGGAATGGAATCTCCCATATCTGTTCATACTTCAAGAAGAGGATAAAACACTACATGGCTATTGCTTTGTATATCTTGTTTCTTTTTACAAAGGACCATGTATTGAATTTGTGTCACGAAGAGAAGTCTCTCACATGGGAGAATTTGGAGCATGACATGTGTTGTTTGAATCATATTCAGCCAACACTTATTATCCTCCACTATTTTCAAGCTTTGAATAAGCTTATTGCAGCAAGTAGGTGGTGGGATGACCACTTATTATGCTATGATTTGAGGCAACATGGGAAGGGAAAATTTCCACATGACACCTTTGGCATGGAAGGGGTCAAAAAGGAAGAGTTAAATCAGCCCACTCTTTCTTCTTTTAAGGAAGAGAATAGATCCATGCACCATTCCATTGATGGGGGAAGGATTATTGGTGAAGAATAGGATCATGTTACATATGCTTTATATTATGATTTCATGCATTCTTACACCATGTTTTTGTAGGTCATGGCTCCAAGAATGAGTGTTATATCATATGAGCTTCTTGGCCAACATTGGGCCCCAAAAATTTCTGAACTAGGCCACTCCCTTGAGAGGAAAAGGGAGATTTTACAACATGATGGGTGCTTCCCCAAAGCACCAAACATACATCACATTTCCATCCATGGTGATATGGTGTGAGAAGCAAGTAAATGGTGGGAAAAACACTTACCATATCTATATTTGATGCAAGCAGGGGATGCATTGCGTTGGTTCCACATGTGGGACTGTGACCCAACTCCATATGTGCAATTTTCTATTTTCAAGCACATTGTTTTGATTCCCTATATTGATAATGTGCTTGTAATTCTATGGGGATGTATGGGGAAAGAAGGAAGGATGGCATGTGCCTCTTGGGATGGCTACTCTCCATGTACTTTATGTTTTCTTGTTTCAGGGAGAGCATGGGGGCAAACCATATTTGTTTCATATGATCTATTGTCTCCTTATGGGATGAGCTATTTGCATCTCATGAGAACCTTGGAGGAGCAAGACATGGATGGATGGATTGGTGAGAACTTGGCTTATGGAGGAAGCTTATATTATGTTGGTGTCACCAAGGAGGAGATTTTGCAGCACTCACCTTGTAGTTGCTTGAGGAAAAGCAACAATTTTGGAGGGGAGGACTGTAATATTCCTAATTAGCCCAAGCTAATAGGAATATTTCATTCTATTTTAATTCTATTTATTGATGAATAAAATGTAAAGGAGGACATGAAAAACTCCTAAAACATAAAAATAAATCAATTCCCAATGTGAACAGAGACAAATCAGGGCTTTCTTAATAAAAGCCACTTGTGTGTGAATAGGATTGAGCCACTTGACTGGGTCAACAGAACGAAATCACTAAGCAGACCAGATACATTGAACCACTTTGAAGACACAGCGCAGTTCTAGAAGGAGGATTCCATGTGAAAGGGGTTAATTCATTTGAGTTGGTTTAGGGTTTTGCACATCCTCATCTTATAAAAGGAAGGAGAAGGCTCAAGAGAAGGTTGTTGAATATAATATGATTTCATAGAATTAAGTCTGATTAGACTAATTCAAATTCTCTGGGTTGTTTAGCCAGAGAATAGTGAGGGTTTCCTGTTTAGTAATCCTCCCTCCTTCCTTGAGGATTTCTTGGAGGAGATTGTGCTGCTTTGGTCCACTATCTGGCACTGGCCAAGCTTCATCTCTCTTTGGCAACATGAATCTAGTGAGGGTTTCATTGTCTAAGTGAGCTGCAGCAAGTGGGATTCTAGATCTGCAAAGATCTAGCTTGTTTTAGGAGCCTCTTCTCATGGAGTGTGTCTTTTAACCTCTTGGAAGAGTGCCTCTCTTGTTTGGGCTTCAGTTACAGATCTTGGCATCAGGCCAAAGTGTTCTCCTCTTCATCTGCACAGTCCCTTGAGGAAAATGCGTCCTTTTTGTAGGCAGAGTTGTAGTGTGGGTTTTGCATCAGTTTGGAGGATAGATCTTTGGTGAAAGGGATCCTTCCCTTCACTGTGGTGATCCATAGATTGGCCAACCAATCTATGTTCCATTTCAGATCTGATCTACTGTGTATCATGTTCTTCAAAAATATCTGAAGTTTACTACAGATTCGTGGTGTAGATCTCAGATCTAATCATTGTTATTCATCTTTTGCTAAGATCCCCAAGGGGAATGTACTAAAAAGCTCTTTTGCATATATATCCCATTCAGATCTATCATTTTGTACTCATATATGTTCTAGATCTAAAATATAATGAAACACTTCTTCAGCTTCCTGAATATTATGCTATCTGGTTCATCTTGCATTTCCTTGTATCATAATGCTTGGTCTTGAGGCCTTTCTTCATGTATAAATCTGTATTTTCTAATATAAAGCCATTGAATCATATTATAAACTTTCCATACTAATATTCCTACATAAAATCAACTGAATCCTCAGAAAATCACACTATAGAAGCTTCAGTTAAATCTGCATACTTCAAGCCATGGGAAAACAGGGTTTTAAAGCCTAATCGGGAGTGGGAGACCTGTTTAACATAGTTAAACTTATTTTTTTGAGCTTAAATTCGGAGCATAGGTCCCTCATGACCTAAGATATTATATCCAACCATCATCCCATCTTATTTTTACGCATAAACCTGAATACATGCATTTTAGGGCCAGAATCACCGCTTTTCCCCATCTTTTCCTCAAGCATTTTCTTTTCAAAAGAACCCCTATCTGGGTTACTAGTAGAATATTCGTTGTGCTGGTTCTCAAAGCCCTATTTCTCAAGAAATTCCATCTTACCCTGGATATGCTCAACCTGACCTTAATAGACAATTTCCCTTTGTTGCAAGTTAAGAGTTACTAGATTTAAATCGGCTAACTAATGATCCAATTAACTATGCTCCTTGGTGGCTGGTGATACCTCAAAAATTACCCTCAGATATTCCTAAGTTCAATGGAAACCCTGGAGAATATCCGTCGACTCATGTCATGACTTATCATTTATGGTGTTCATAAAACTCCCTAAATGATGATTCTGTTCGACTACTTCTTTCCCAGTGTACGCTCACAAGTCTGACTAAAAAATGGTACATTGAGTTACCTAGAGCTTCTTTTGATAATTTCACTACCCTAGCTACTGCCTTTTTGACTCATTTCTAGTTACCCATCATAAATGAAACTAGAACAAAACTCTTGACAAATTTCAAACAGACTAATGCTACTCACATTTCTGATCATATTAATGAGTGGCGTCGTCGTCGTAGAATGGTTAAGAAATTTTTTCCATATCAGCTCCTTGCTGAATGGTTCATTAAGTCCCTGTTACCATCTATAATTGAGGATGTGGCTAAGGGTGACATTATCACAGAAGGGAAAGTTATCGCTCGTGCCCAATATTTAGACTTGATTTACACTCAGTCTGGCATGCTCTATGAAAAAATTCCTAACGCGCTGAGATCTAATTTTACTGTTCCTCCTCAATTAAAGGAATCTCGTGCCAGAGATGGATTGATTGGCACTGCAAGCACACATCAAACTACTACATCTGATCCTGCACCTTCTTTGGAAATTAATGTTGTGTCGTTTGAAAAGGGAAAAAGTGACAACCAACTCGGAAGTAAGAAAAAGGGGAAATCTAAGAAAAATCAAACTTCTAACCTGTAGGAACGATCATCAGATCAATCATCTGGACCTAGGAAGCCTCATTATCCATGCATAATCTATAATGAGTGTTAGTCATCAATATTTTCTACTTGTTAGTGATGACTAGTTCTCACAACCAAGTTTTCTAGCAGTTGATCCAAAAATTTGTCAAATTTTCCAGCTGGGAAAACACCCATAATTTTTTTTTTCTCTCCTTACTTTCAGTTCGCTCATGACAAGATGAAACCCCATCATCGAATCCTACCTAGCCTCAGCCATACTAGTCTGCCCATCAGCTCTAAAAAGACAATCCAAATCTGTTCAAAACCCCCCCCTAAGTTAGGAAGTGGCGCTTTAAGGCATTTCACCCTTGGCAACCATCAAAGGGCCAAAAAAACTCCATCTGCTACAGACCAGTCACAATAGATCTCTCACTCTGCTAGTAAAGTCAATCACAGCCCTAAGTCGCGCCACTTATACACCCTTAAGTCTCAGCAATGCATAAGACCATAATCTCAAGCTGACTTTAGGTGTTTTACACTGTTTATGGATTTTACAAGCACAAGAAACATATCAACATCTTGGAAGACAATTCTTGGCTCTACATGAGAATACAACTACTCCTCAATGTGATCATGAGCCTAAGATGCATCTGCAGGGCAAGGAGTTTCTCATCAAGCTCTTGAAACTTCATTCAGCCTGAAAAGACAGTAGAAGAAAAACAACACTGTTAAACAGAATTGTAATTTGTCATGGCCAAGAACCTCCTTCATCTATAAGCATAGGGTTTTAAGGCGCCTCCTTCATCTACAAGTAGAGGGCGATGGCCAATGTTTGACTTAAATAATTGCAACTGACTGTAATCAAAGTTTGTAAATAAACAGTGAGACAGTGGCACAAATTTTCTGGAGAACAGTGATGATTGGAGACTGAGGTAAAAGAATCATTGTTTTCACTGTTGTTTGCCTGTTATCATATGTAAGAAAACCCTTGTCAATATGTTCATCAGGCAGCCTACTTGTGGCTGGGACAGAAGGTTGACAAAGCATAGATATTTTGCCAAGAGAAAAAGGCCTCCTTCATTCATAAGCAGATGGCCAGAGCATTAATTGATTTCAAGGTTTGTTTGATCTGAGAAACAAGGTAAGAGACCAAACAGAAAGCAGGGGTACCACTGCAATCAAATGGGTCAAACTTATCTCAAGACAGTCCACAACTCCAACAAAATAAATTCTGAACAGTGGTGATAAGATGAGTCATTGCACAGACAGAAGGACATAATAGTGATTATGTTTCAAAGTACTGGTCTGCTCCATTCATAAAAAGGTGCCTTTCAAATGAGCTTATCATGGTTGGCAAAGAAAATCTGGGCTGACCTACTCAAGAAGCATTACAACTAAAAACAATAGTTCATGATATGCAAAAAGGAGGTTTTGACACATTTTCAGGTCCTGGAGAATATCTTAAGACAAATATAGGTGTTCATTATTTAAGGGACAGAAACACCATATTGGTACACTTTGAGCAGAGGAAGTGTGTTGGAAGAAGCGCCCTTCTGGATCAACATAAATGGAAAATTCTGAATAAATTCAATAAATTTTTGGCACCTACAGTTGGAGGAGAAACTGATGAAGCACATGGAGGCAGAAATTGTCAACCAAGTTGAAAAGATAAGCCATCTCCTTTCAAAATGACAAAGCAGTTTTCAGTGCTTTTTAATAGATTTGGAGTGAATTTTACATAATGAAGGTCACCAAAAGTGTTAAACAAGTGGCAAAGGATGGTCCATAGTTCATTGGGGGTATTTTTCAAAGTTGGAGCTTCTGTGTTAAATTGTCACCAAAGGGACAAAATTAGCAAAAATCAACTTTTTAAACCTATATGCATAAGTGAATAGAGTTTTGACCTTTTCAAAATAGGTTTTCTTTTTATAAAAAGGTTGATACATGTTAACATGGTTTAAAGACGTGAAAACCCTGCTGCCAACATCATTTCAAAAGGGTGGGCCCCTCTCAAACGTAGTCAACATTGTTTCGGGTTTCAAAGAGTGCACCAAGGCATCGTTGCAAAAAGAAAAACCTTTGAAAACCCTTACAGGACTAAACCAAGGGGTTTTATTTCATTTTTCATTTCAAAAGGTCAAGGGACCATTGCAAACTCATTGAGCAGACCCCCAAGCATGAGCAAGCATCCCTTTGAAGTTCACAAGGTCGGAAAGACAAGTTTCAAATTGATTTGCAGAGTTTTTGAGCGCGTTTTAAGCGCGCGACACTCCTGTGCGCTTAATTTCCAAAGGGCAACGAAGCCGCACGGTGCTCCTGTGTGAGCATGCGGCACTCCTGTAGCCGTGGGTCACAAGGGCCCGACAGTGACCCGACAACAAAAACTTGCGCGACGTTCTTCACTACAAGAGTGCCGCACATGATTTCAACCTCCAACACGCCTCCAAATCGCTCCTAAAGGTTGCTCAAGCTCTTCAAAAGGTTTTCCATCGATTTGTAGAGGTATTTATGAACCTCCCTTGAGTTTTTTCAAAAATTTTGAGTAGTGAGGAGAGTTAATCATCACGGTCCAAGATCACATGTTTAAATTTGTGTGAAACGAGATTCGAAGTGGTTGATAAAACATCAAATGCTTGTATGCTTTATTTCTATTTGAAGACCATCAAATTGCCCTCACTACCGTGGTGAAACAAGTTGGAATCTATCAGCCATATGCATTGTTTGAAACTATAAGAAATCTGCCATGTACGGTTGGAAGGTATGTGGATCAGATTAGTGCAAGGAGAAGTAGAGTATAGAGAAGGAAGTTTGTGTGAGAGGAGTCTTTTACAGTTTGAATGATAGAAGAGTGTTTGTGATATCATAAAAACATTTCAAAACTCTGTCACCTTCCCCCTTTAAGCACAGTGACTTTGGACTGTGTAAAAACATGTTAGTTGGCTGTGTGCATATTTTGAGTTTATTGGTTGAGTGACCTTAAAAGGAAGCAGTGTTTTGTTGAAAAGGAGCCTTGATTGTTTAAAGACAAAAATCCTACAGGCCTTTGTCAAAACCTCAGAAGCATTTCAAAGCTCTGCCACCTTTGTTCTATGAACAATGAAATTGACTATGTGGCTGTAGTAAGGTTGACTGTGTATATGGTGTGGACTTGGTTGGTTGAGTTGCATACCAAGAAAGGGGTAGGATTTTGAAATTAAGAAGTTTACCTTGGTCAAAGACACAAGAATATATTGTTGGCCTCCAAACTTCAAAGGGCAGGGTGACCTTGTCACTATACACAGCGAATCCACTTGACTGTCTATCTTCATTTGACTGTGTTTTTATCCTTACAAGTCTGCTTGTGGATATTTTCTGATTGATATACAAGGGTTGGAAAGGCATATTTCTAAAGGAGCATGGGTTTTATATTGAAAGGGGGCATTTTACACAAGCATCCAAAAACATTGTTTCCTTATTAAAACAGTGGGTTGACAGAGTTTGGTTTAAAAAAAGGCATTTCAAAGACAGTGAGGCAGTTTGGTGTTTCAAGAGCACATTTAGCCCAAGATGCCGCCCAGGCAAGATAGCAGAAGTGGTTTACACAAGAGATATGAGCCAATTTCTACCGAGGAAGTCAATGCACACCCATCTATCCTTTTCAATTTTCATGAGGTGGGGTGTTTGGATTTCTACCAGAGGGTACAAGAAGTCAAAAGTTTCTCGCCCTTAACACACTTATGCACCTTGAGGTTCAAAGACAAACATTTCCAAGTGGCAGGCCTTGATTTCAAGTTCTCCCCGAGGTCAATATCTAAAGCCACTAAAATCCCATATCTTGGCGAGAAATGGTTCAAGCAAGCCTATCTAGACTTGGATGACTACAAGCCTTTCATCAAACCCGATCACAGAGAAACATGCACTGCTGTTTTTCCTTTCTCTCATCTTCTTGCCAGCTATTCTCCTCTTATAAAGATCATAATGAAGTATTTCACTTGTGAAGGGAGATTTACCTGAGTTTATGCCTACCATGTCCAACTATTGATGCACTTCACTAGAACTAAGCAGCTCAATCTCCCTTACTTCTTGTGAAAAAGCATTGAAAAATGGCCTCTTTAGTCCAGAAGAAACCTCAATCACAGCAAGTAGCTTCTCTTTTCCATCATTCTCTGATTAAGATAATCATCCTTCACCAGCTGGAGAAGAAAGAGGTTTCTTGGGATGTTTTTATCAGTCACCTAGATTTATCCACTGTCCCTCCGGTCCATACATCTCCCACATCACCTACTCATCGCCCCTCACCTTCCTCTAGCAAGCCTACTCCTAGAAGGCTCAGATTCACTACAGAACAGTCAAGAGAGCATGGAGAAGGAGAGGTAAGTGGCGAGAAAAGGGAAGAGGGACATGAACAGGCAGAAAAAGACGAGGAACAATAGGAAGAAAGTGATGGAGGACAGCAACATGACAGTGATGAAGGTGAGCAGCAGCAAGAGCAAGAAGAAGAGAGTGCTGATAAGCAGCAACTCAGTGGTGATGAAAAACAGGAACAAGTGGAAGGGCATCATCTTGGACAGCAGTTGGAGCAACAGCTTGAGCCACAAAGTGAGCATGAAATTGAAGCACAGCAGCAGCATGGTATTGATGATCAAGGGCAGCAGTTTGAGCAGTGTGATGTTGAGGAACAGGGGCAGCATAAAGAAGACAAACATGCACAGTCTCCTCAAGAGGCACAACAGCTTCAAGAGGAAAGGAAAATTCGAGAAGGTGACAAACAAGATGATAAACACAAAGAAATTATGCCTTCCTCTCAAGAAAAGGCTAAGCCCAAGACATCAAGAAAGCAAGTGCCCAAGGTGGTCACTTCGAAAGTGACAAGAACTATCTAGAGCAAAAGAAATTCGCCAAATAAGCCTCTCACTAACTTTCCTAGGAGGAAGAGTGCAAGATTAGCCTTCAAGGGCAAAGGGAAAGGCAAGGTAGGAGAAAGTCAAAAGCATGGAGGTGCATTGGCTGTCATCCCAATCCAAAGTGATGACAGTGATAATGAGGCCCGCATTTTAGAAAACCTTCTAATCCATAGAGAGGGCCAAATTGAAGCATTAGAGAATGAACTTCATCGGGCAAATAACTTCAATCATTTCTTGCAGATCCAAAATAGCCAAATGAGTGCCCACATGGATGTCTATGAGTCACGAGCTATCAAGTATAAGAAAGAGGCTGCTAAAGCACAAGCAAGAATAGAGGAGCTCATAGATGATTTTGATGAGGATGAAGAAGAAGACCAGCCTAGGCAGAAAAGGCCTAGAACTATAGGGCTTAGAAAATCTCTTGAGAGGCAAAAGGAAGAAGAGCAAGCCCTTCTTCAATCCACTCCCCTCACTGCACTACTTGAGCAAGAGATTGAAAGCAATAAGGAGGCATGGCTAGAAAGAGCCAATAAACATTTGGAGATGAAGCTTGAGAAGGCAAACAGGGACTTAAAGCTACAAAGGAAGATGACAAAACATTATTAGAAGCTAAATCAGTTTGCCCGGTGCAAGTTAAAGGCCACTCAAGAGAAACTAAAGGAAGCAAAAAGGAAGTGCCCGACACGGAAAGTGAGAAAAGACACATCACGACTTCATATTTTGGCTTATGCTTCAGCACATGTTGCTTTGGACCCTTGAGGGTCATACACATCGATTTTGGGCAAATTTTGACATGCTTTGGTTTTTTGGCATTTTTGAATTTTTGGTCAAAACTCACGAAATTCGCCATTTGATTTTGAGATCTTCATGGGACGATAATGGTATCATTGGATGCCATAATTTTAGGGGCACATACTCAGCGATTTTTAGAACATTTGAAGATCATTTACTTCCCCAAAATGGTGAAAAACACTCACTTTTTGAACATTCTGCCCCGTCTATCAGCAAGGTTTATTTTATGGTTTTTTGCACACAGTCCTATTTTTGGAGGACTTCTAGGCAGTATATTGGGAAAATTTCAGTTGTTCTAGAAATTAAGCACTCAGATCTTTCCAACGAGCTATCATGAGCCCCATTTCGACATCAGGAAGGCTGCCAAATGTTACCGTCAATTCAGGGGACCTTTTTCTGATGTAAATTTGAAATATTTTTGTAATTTTTGAACCTCTAAAATCTGCTTTTTCCAAATGTGCGTTTAGCTATTTTTGCACATGAGAAATGATGCAAAGTCAATTATTTTTCATTTTTTAGCATTTTCTAGATATTTTATGAGATATTTTTGTGCCTTGGGCTTTGCAAAGCCTCAAGGACAAATCTAGATATTTTGATTAGGCCAATAGGATGGCAAGTTGCACCATGAGGTTTTCCTCACTTTGGCCTATTTATTCCAAAGGCTTGAATTGTAAAAAAAGGCTAAAATTAAGAAGAGAAGCAATATATGGTCATATGAGCTTTGGAAGAAAATACTTGTGTTATGCTTTTGGATTGCCTCTTGGATGTTCTTGGATGAATGATGAAGGATTGTTGATGGATTCCATGACTTGGTAGAATGGTATAGTGTCTCTTACTTTGTTGTTGTCTTCTAGTTTTCATTCATGAATACATGTTTCTTGCTTGCTATAGATCAGTAGAGAACAAATTTGAGACATGCCCATGGAGGTACTTCAAATTTCCTGTTTCTTCATAGCTTCTTTGTTTTCTTCTTCCTAAGTAACATTAAAGAATTCTTGACTGCTCTTTAATATTTAGGATATTGTTGCTTGTTTCATTCGTGGTTTTATACATGCTACGAAGGACTTATGGTATGCCCTGCTTACCTATGGCTAGCTATAGTTCCATCCATGAAATTTCTCTTTGACTAATTAGATTATCATTTTGTTTGAACCAATGAGGCCTAGTTTCGATCTAGCCCTTTGCTTAAAACTATGCAAATCTTGTTGTTGAAAGTGCCCAATAACTTCAAGTACTATGTTTAGGCATTCCGACATAGTAAGTTAAGTTGTTTGTCTTCCTTAAGTGTTTTCCCCAAAGTCTGATAGCCATTTCCAAAAGTTAGAGGGTCTTATACTTCTATGCATGGCTTGAATGTTTATTTCTATGTATTGATTAGATTTTAGTTACATTTTGCATGATTAATGGTTTGCCCTACCATGTTTATGTTATCTATTAAACTAGTTGTGCTTGAAACTCTTTGTTGTTCACAAACTTGATGTCCATTTGCTCCATTTTTCCCAAAGATCCTTTCTACCTTGAACCAAATCGGCCCTTCAACAGCCTTGTATCACCGTCTAATAGCTTTCTTGACCTTTTGACCCCATAGCCCAATTAATCTAACATCTTGTTATCTATTTTATATCTTTGATCAGTTTCATCCCGCACAACTTAAAAAACCAAAAAACTTACTTTATAACTAGCCTAAAATCAGAACACAATAAGCAAACAAACAGATATCCCTTACAC